>JAQQAC010007117.1:17598173-17793402 GCA_029783875.1 Phataginus tricuspis | reverse complement strand
TAGCACCTTGCACATTGACACAAACAGGCACTCATATTTACTGAATAAATTAATGAAACAAGTCTCCAGAGTCTGTTACAGGGATAGCAGAGAACCTGTCTTACTCCCCCAATATTCACATGCTGCCCACCTCTCCAGCCCCCAGAAGATAAGTGGGCCGCCGACTTGGACAGGCCCACAGACTGTGAGTAGAGCACGGCTCTCTGGCCACCTCTTTCCTGCCATGAATACTGTGTGGGTCACACATTCAGACGACACAGGTCAAGATACGGGGATTCCGCCAACCTGGGCTGCTCGGGCCGCCCCCCAACCAGCATAGGACAGGCAGCGTGAGAGAGAAAGAAACCTGTGTCGTGTTAAGCTATTGTGATTTCCTTAGCCAATCCTGAAAATAGCAGACGAGATTTACAGTTGTCTCAGCCAGCTTGGACCGCTGCAACACAATGACACAGGCTGGGTGGTTTAAACAGCAACCGCTTATGTCTCACAGCCTGGAGTCTGGGAGGTCCAAGACCGAGGTGCCCGCCGACCTGCTGTCTGCTAAGGGCCTTCTCTGCTGTGCACTTGGAAAGGGGGGGGCTCTGGTCTCCTCTTCTCGTGAGGACACCAATCCCATTACGGGGGCTCTACCCTCACAACCTCTTCTGTAAACCCAATCACCCCCAAAGGCCCCACCTCCTGACACTATCACGTTGGGGCTCAGGGCTTGCCTCCAGCACAGGAGCCTTAGGGGACACAAACATGCAGCCCACTGGACCAGTTCAGTCTGGTGCTTCCTTCCAACCCTCCTTTTTTACATCTTGCAAAAAGGCGAGGGTGGAGGGACCCCTAAGTCTGGGGAGAGACGGACCCAGCGTTTCCCAGAGGGGCCCATGCACTCCTCAGCTGCTCAGGATCGGCTTTCAGGCCAGTGTCCAGAGGGGACAAGCCTGGGAAAGGCCTGGGCAGCTGGAAACGGAGCCCCTTCCCTTCGCTCCTCCCCGGACTGTGTTGCTCGTCCTGCTGTTTCCTGGACACAGACACAGGCCCTCCAGTGCGTGTGTAAGTATTCCTCCCAAGAGTCCTATGAGGCTCAGGGCCGCTGCCGGCCTCTGTGGGAACCGTAGCCAGGCCTCCTGACACCAAATGCTGCCCTGTCCTCCTTGCGTCATGCTGCCCATCACACTTGGAAAGGTGTGGAGACTGAGGACAAAGGCCTCCCTTAGCATCTGCGATTGGCTTCAGAGTTTTAGGGCAGGTGACCAGGTGACCGGCCTGCCTCCAGCCAGAACCCTCCGTGCTGGTGGCTTCCTGCAGTGCAGGCCAAGCCGATCTAACACCTCCTTGTGCCCGATGCCCACCTCTAGGCACCGGATATTAAATGCTGTCTGCGCGGGACCTGCACACTGAATCCAGCTGGCCGGCAGGATGGGGGATTGCGGGGACGGCGGGAGAGTAGAATTACACCCAGTGAGGACGACCTGATGCACTACCCCGAGAGTCTGCTGCCCAGCAGACAGCCTGTCGTTCTCCGTGGATCTTCAGAGGAGGATGCAGACCAGTTTTTCACAGCACAGGGTTCAGAGCATCGTTTGTTCTGGGGCATCGTTTGAACACACAGCTGGGGCATTTTTCACGACCTGTGGACCAAAGAGCTTGGGGCCTCAAAGCTAACCTTTGTTTCTTTACTCTCATCCTAACCCCCTGAGTAGATTTCTGTCTCTACCCATAAGTGTGTGTGGGAGTTCAGGGGAGGGAGGAGGAGGCGGGGGGAGAAAATTCAGATTATTTTTTGATATCAAAATCACATTTTCAATTACTCTCCATTTATTTCTCCCCCTACCTTTTCCACTTGTAACTATGGAAACTTGTAACAAATGTCCATTTAGATACACAAGGGGGGCGAATTGGGAAACAATATATTTTCATTAGCCCCACGCTCTGCTTTGTCTTACATGCGTCCCTAACCTCTGACTTACTGGCCTACGTGGGTGGCATTCAGGGTTTAGCAGAGAAGAGGCCATGTCATCAAAATCTGCTGTGAACCCGCCTTGGAGCCCTCCCGGCGTGTGTGACCCTGTCTGCGTGGCTGGAGGAGGGATGTCCCTTCTAGGGGGTGGGACACCAGACCCGATGCCTCAGGAACACACGAGGGGACAGCGCTCCAGAATTAGAGAGCTTCGAGATGCAGGCGTCCACACATGCCTTCCTCATCCCCGGGGGGAAGATGCTCCAGACAGAGGCCCTGGAGCTGCAGCAGCCACCCTTTCTCTTTGTCTTGTCACTCCCTCGCAAATGTATGGTTCTTTGTTGAAAAGGCCCACAGCGCTGAGTCCCAGCCACTTCTCTGGGGCTTCCTTTGTCCTCTGAAGGCTCCGGGTGCTCATAAAAATAGTAAACACAGGTCATATGCTTTCCTCCTTTTAACCTGGCTTATGTTAGCTTAATTCTCAGGCCCAGCCACAGAACCTCAGAGCCTTGGAGAAAGTGTTTCCTGACTCACTTGCATGTGGATCCTTCCAGAACCAGGCTGCTGGTTCCCCCTGTTCCTTCTGCCCCTGGGATGTGAGGCAGGCCTATGCCCCTGCCCTGTGGCTTGTCGGATTGGTGCACGTGGGGGTCAGTCCCGGGCCCTCTCCCCGCAGGTCCCAGGATTCAGTTTCAGGATTTGGGCTGAGCCACAGTCTCCACTGGGGTTTCCCAGGCCGGCACCACCAAGCGCTTTAGTAAGCAGGGTTTCTTTTCCCATTTGGTCATTGTTCTTCCTGCACATACCCCGCTGTCAGCTGCCTGGAGGGGAGGCGAGCGGCACCCGGGGCCCCAGCAATGACTGTCACATACAGAACTGCCGGGTCACACCCAGCTTCCGTGCTCACACACGTGGGCTGTGCCTCGCAGCAACTGCTGGAACGTCCCGGGCGCTAGTCCCGTTTACCAGGTGAGGAGTCAGGGCGAGCTGAGGACGCTCAGAGCAGCTAGTCAGAGGCCGAGCGAGGCTCGGGGGCCAGGCTGGGCAGCGGGACCAGCAGTGGAAAGGCTGCAGGCTTTGGGGTCAGGCAGACGTGTTTGTACCAGCCCCCCAGCCTTGTCTTCTGATACATCCTGTGTGTGCATGGGGGCTCCCCCTGACCGTGTCCTTCAGCTCCCACATGGCTTTTCATCCCCCTCTCTGCTGCCGCCCTCGGTCCCTCCCACCTACAATGCCAACCCCATTTTCTCCAAGAACGTTGCTCTTTGGATCAGAGAATGAATTCAGAATCAGCCCAAGGGAGAGGAGCTTTAAAACAAGAATACCCATCTGGCCCCCATAAAGAAATGGGGCAGGGTGGGGGAGGAGCTCTCTGCAGGGGGACCCTTGTCCCCAGTCTCCATTGTTAGGCAAACAAGGTCCTGGGGGTAGGGTGGATTGAATGCAAATTGAATTAAGTCTCCATCTGTTAGTTTATTCATTGCAGAGTTTTCTTTTTCTTTTCCTTTTTTCTTTTTTGGACTCCCCCTGTTTTAAACCTGATAATGAGCCGATCAAATAGCATTAGGGGCTGTGGGCAGGAGGTAGTTCCTCCCCGGGAGCTCTGACACCTCCAGGGGGTGCCTGGGCCCCCTTGCCCTACGGATTCTTGCTGCCCCAGGCCTCCCAGAAAAAAATGCCCAGACTGTTGGTTCAAAATACATATTCACATGCATGGAATTATCAGGCTGCTCATTTAAAGCTCAATTCCATCCTCGGTCCCACCGTCCCTGATCCCCAGCGCTGGCTGTGGTAAGAGGGCCTGGCTGGGTGGAGGGAAGCAAGGCTTAGAGCTCAGCTGGTCATGCAGGACGCCGGCTCTGGAGACTTAATTCTCAGCAGCAGCCACTGAGCTCAGCCCAGAGACCCCGGCCGGCAGCAGGGCCTCACCTCTGGGGAAGGTGTCCAGGTCCGTCATAGTGCTAGAAGAGCCTGGCCTAAGTCGCTCTGGAAAGTGTGGCTGTCAGGAGAGAGAGGAGGAGGTACGGACCCTGGAACAGCTGTGAAAATACAAGCAAACAATAAGAAAATGAAAATAATCCAGGCCATTTATTGACCCTCAGTATACCCATTGTTCACAATTTAATTCTCATCCTATCAAACCTTTAAAGATAAATGGTATCATATTTGGAACTCCCAAAGTACAGCTCTCTGAAAATGTAACTCTAATAGGCTACCCAAAAAAGGCAGGGGAGTGGAGGGTGCAGGGGGATGTTGATTTATGTAATGAAAAATACCCAAATCAGGATTTTCAGTGTCAACAGCTCAAATGATATCTTTGGGATTTGATATCTGCCTCCCTCCGCTCCGCTTTCACCTTTTGGAATCACTCTGAGACAGCCAGTCTGGCTTTGGTAGCTCCCAGGGGCTCCAGACTTTTACATCCAGGAAGAAATAAAAAACCTTCTCTTTCTCAATGATTTGAATTCAGGTCCTGGGCCTGACTTTTGTTGGTGATCATAAGCCTGTGTGTCTTGCCAGTGGGTTTCAGCCCCAGGCAAATTCACTCTTGATTCAGTGAGACTGAAAAATGATGGTAGAACATTCTTGGGGTGAAAGTGTTTATACCAACTTTATTCCCACAGTTGCACGTCTATCACTAGAATCCTGTCCACTCACAGCGAGTCTGCACACAGCAAGCCGGTCTCTGCCTCTGGGCCTCTCTGCCCCCACAGCCGTCTCAGTCTCTATCTTCTACTCGCCTGCAACCTCACAGTCCTGCAGCCCAGAGCACTGGGCGAGCCCTTTACATAGAGTCAGTAACGTATTGCCCACACCTGTGCAGTGAGCAAGCTGACCAGGGCCAGGTGAGAATCCTGGACGTAGGAACTTTCATTTTCTCTACACCAAGTCTTGTGCTTCTCTAAATACCCCCCTGCAGGCAGCGCACCCTTTTGCAGGTGAGCGAAACATACTCAGATGGGCAGGGCATTTTCCCAGGGTCTTAAAGCTTAATTGGTTTTCACATTCAATCCTTGTATTGAAACCTCAAGTTGACCATCTTCAATGCCATATACTTCACGTGGTCCTGCCTTTTATATTGAGCATGAAGGGGAAAGGGAGATAGAAAAGCAAGGCGTGTTAGAAGCAGAGAAATATGTACGAAAGAAAAACTGTCCTGATTTCATGCAGGTGAATTCCCAAAATACCCTGGTATAGTGCAAGCATGTTGTGGCAGAAGGGGAACCCCACCAGTCCACTGGGACCGACCACCTCATGCTGGAAATAAATGATTTATAGTCTAGAACTAGAGGGGGCCTTAGGAGACGTCAGGGCACTTGGGCTTATAGGAACCACCTGTACAGTTCCTTTTCCTCCTCTCAGTGCCCCTCAGTAGGTACAGAGGGCTGTGTGCTGCCCGGGCGTGGCAGGAGCATGCCTGCCCTGAAGAGGGGTGTCCATGTGTGTATTGAGTGAGAAGAAAATTCATGAATTGACTTTATAATTGTCTGCGTCTCTGCTATTGTCTTGGCCACTGAGGTCCCATAAATATCCCCAGATCTCTAATGCCAGCGCTGCTTCAGCTGAGTGAGTAGAACAGGAGGCTGGGGCTCTTTCAGCCCCGTGTCCACTGCAATGCCCCCATGCGTCCCTTAGAAACCCCCCTAGCTAACCTAAGTTGGGGGTACGGGATAGCTGCAGAATAACAGAAAATCTGAGGCACTAGGCTTCAGGAGGTGCAGAAGGCAGGGCCACTTCAGGGACAGAGGAGGTTGGATGCAGCCAGGGCACCCAGCTGGGCGGGCGGATCCCAGCGGACTCATGGCTTTCTGCTCCGCAAGCTGGGCCTCCCTGTGCAGGATTCTGTCTGCCTTAAAAAAGGAGAGAAAGATGCCTCGGTTGTCTCAGCTGTGCACCTTTTCTGAGCATCACAAAGGGCCGGCCACGGCCCTGCGAGTGGAAGAAACAGTCTGTCTTCCCAGGCTGCTGCCATAAAAAATACATCAGCGCCCACAATCTCTGACCTACAGTTCCACTCACAGTTTGGACTGTAAGGAGAGACTGCTCAGCCCGGGCCCCTGGGGCAGGCTGTGAAGGGCCAGGTGGGTCTTCCAGCCCAGGGTGACGTGGGCGGGCCCTGGATTATGACTCCTCCAATCTCACTTACTCCTTTTTATCACCCAAGGACAGGAGGCTAGGTCGTCAGAAGAAGTTGGTCCCACTTGGATATTCCCCTGGAAACCCCCACCTGCGTCAAGCCCTCCGAAAGCCACCCCTGCCCCCATGAAGGAGCACCTGCGAACCCAGGGCCTTTACTTTAGGGTTTGCTCCCTGCGAGAGTGGGAGTGGGGAGGGCTCCGCTTCAGCCTGCTGGTCTGGCCCGGGCTCCTTACGAGTCACCTTGGAAGCAAATCCCTGAGCGAGCGCTGTCCTCCCCCGACTCTGACCCCCCCGAAGGCAGGCAGAGCCTGCCCTTCAGTGCCTCTGACCGTGTGCCTGGCAGAAAGCTTACCTTGAACTGCCGTGCTGAGCAGCTGTGGCTCCTTTCTGAGCCCCGCTTACGTCAGAAAGGCCATCCCGTTGGCCGAGAGGCTGTGCCGGAGCCTCCTGGGACGGCAGAAACCAGCTCCTACCAGCCTCATTCCGTCCTCCCACCCTGTCCTGAGAGAAGCAGGCAGCGGCTGGCCTCTCTTCACCCCCGCACCGCACACTTTCCTTCAGTTCTGGTCCACCTGCTCCCGAGTCTTCCAGCGATGACCTTAATGTGCATCTCTCTGTTCCGGTCTTTAGCTCGACCTTTACACTTAATTCGTGTTTACTTTCATGGTGCCTTTCAGCACCTCAATTGCTGGTCTTCTGCCCCCAGGGAGAGCCACCACTGGGACCCTGGTCACCCTTGGCTGGGCTGGTGCGTTGAGGGGGGTGGAAGCAAAGACCTGGTGCGGGAAGCAGGGCGCCGTGAAGGCCCCACGGATGCACAGGGCAGGCTGTGCGGAGCCCTCTCGGACCAGCAGGGCGCCCTAAGCCGTGGCTGCCGCTCCAGAACGCAGCCTCCACTAGGGCACGGACCCGACGAGAAGGGCTGGGCGGGCTGGGCGAGGAAGAGCCGCAGGCCTCGGGCAGGGGACGGACAACCCGCCCACGGTGCCGCCGGGACCAGCGACCCCTGTCCCTCCCGCGGAGGAGCTCTAGAGGTGCGGCTGCCCGCGGGTCGTCCCAGCCACAGGCCCACGGGGTCTGGAGCCACGGAGTGGCGCTAGGAGCATCTGACTCAGGGAGGAGGCGCCCAGGAGCCTGATTCCACCCTGGACGGAGGCAGATCGAGGCGGGGGCAGGGGCCGCCCCCTGGTTCCTCTCTCACCGTGGCGAGCCCAGCGTCCTAAGTCTCTCGGCTGTCATGGAGCTCAGGATCCCGCAGGCGGCCCTCCTAGGCCCAGGGTCTCCTGCCCTGCTAGACGTCTCTCGGAGGGCATTCACCATGGTCCAGACTCAGCGTGCTCTGTCCCAGACCTTCAGCGCAGACACCTCGTGACCGCATGGAGCTGCCCAAGGCAGAGACCTCAGTGTGGTCCCTGACTCCTCCCTCTCCCGCCCTCGCACTTAGTCAACCACTGGACTTGCCGATTCTACCTCCTCCGTGTTTATCACCTTAGCACCCCATCTCCAGCCCTACTTCTATAGCTCACTTTAGGCCTCTTGCCTCAGTTACCATGGCAACATGGAGCGCCCCTCGAGCCCTCTGCTGCCACTCTTGCCCTGGAGAGTCTCATCTCCCATGCCAGCCCCGTGCTTAAGAGCCCTCCAGGGGCCCCGTTTGCAGCGACCAAGTCCGAGCTCAAGCCCATCCCACAGTGTGGAACCACCTCGGCTTCCCCAGCTTCATTCCTCACCACTACCTGCTCCAAGTTTCGTGCCCCATAAGCACAAACACGCTCGTTGTCCCTTCACACGCCTTCTGCACCACCTCCACGCGCTGCTCCGCGCGGCCCCTTGACCAGCAGTGCCCTTCCGGGCCGTGTTCTCCAGCGCAGGTGCTGACTTTGGGGCTCAGCTCGGCAGCACCTCCCACGGCCCCTCCCTTCTCCACCCCACATCACTTCACCACAGATGCAATGTGTGTTCAAAAAGAGATTTTAAACAGATTAAAAGAAGCCGCAAAAGCAAAAATAAATAGAAGGGACAACATCACTGAAAAGCTTCTGCACAGAAAAGGAACCACCAGCAAAATGAAAAGCACCCACAGAGGGGAGAAACCATTTGCAGACCATCTACCTGATAAAGGGTTAATGCCCAAAATGTGTAAAGAACCCACACAACTCAATAGCAAATGAAAAAACAATTTTAAAATGGGCAAAAGACATGAAAGACATGAACAGACATTTTTTTTTTTAAAGACATATAAATGGCCAATAAGCACATGAAAAAGTGCTCAGAACCTTTAATCGTCAGGGACTGCCCATCTGAACCACAGTGAGAAGCCACCTCACACCTGTCAGGACGGCCGCCATCAGGAAGGCAGCTGCTTGTGGGGACGTGGGGAAAGGAGCCTCGCGCACTCTTGGAGGAGACAGAACCTGGGGCAGCCTCTGCGGAAAGCTGTGTGGAGGTTCCTCAAGAGATCAAAAATGGAGATAGCATGTGATCCAGCGATTCCACTCCTGGGTATAGTGTCCGAAGGAAATGGAAACAGGATCTGGAGACACCTGCTTCCCCCATGTTCACTGTGCCGGGATCCACGATAGCCAGACAGGGAAGCAGCCTAAGGGGCCATTGGAGGAAGAATGGATAAGGCCATGGTATCACACATACCACGTATGTACAGATGTATTACATGCCCCCACATATACAGATGTATTACATACCCACCATATATACATTATGTACTACACACACATATAAATATATATTAAATACCCATATATACATATATATTACATGCCACACACATGCATAAACATATATACCACACACATATACATATACACATATATACATAATGTTACATGCCACACACATACACATATATATTATATACACACGTACACATTTATATATCACACACATATACATGTATACTATATACACCACCACATACACATATATACACACATATATATTATATACCACACATACATACATGCACATACATGTAATGGAATACTGCCCCGCCACAAGAAAGAAGGGATCCTGCCGTCTGTGACAGCTCAGATGGACCCTGAGGCCACTATGCTAAATGAAATAAGTCAGAGAAAAGCAGATTATACATGATTTCATTTACATGTGGAATCTTTAAAAAGTTAACCTCATAGAAACAAAGAGTAGACTGGTAATCACCAGGGTTGGGGGCGGGGTGAAGGAAATGGGGCTATACTGGTCAAAAGGTCAAGCTGCCAGGTGTAAGGTTAACAAGTTCTTGGGGTGCACAACTTAGTGGTCATAGTGAGAACACTGTGCCATAGACCGGGAAGTAGCTGAGGGGAGATCTCCCATGTTTTCATGACAAAAAAGAAATGGCTATCATGTGTTGGGACGGAAGTGTCAGCTAAGGGTGTGGCACTAATCATTGACAACGGACAACGTGTGAGGGCACCGGATAAACACGCTGTACACGTCACTCACCCACACCGTGCGTCACTGAGACCGGGGAAATCAAGACTACTCCATCCCCCTGCCACCGCACACTCTCTTGGGCGCCCCACTTTGGGCTGTCACTCGCTCAGTGCCTGTCTTTACTGCTGATTATACTACATTTTGTTACGGTCATCTGACCCACTAGCTTACCGCCTGACGATAGTGTCTGTTGGAACAAGGATGTTGTGTTCCATCCCCCAAACCCCACCCTGGTAGGCCTCAAATAAACTATGAATAACTGTATTAATAAATGATGAGCAAGTCCTTCAGCGTGTTTAATTCTCCTCCCTGACTTTTGAAGACTGTTCAGTGTGGTCCTTTCATGGGCCCTTCCGAGGGAGGCCAGTGCTCGGATCCTGGGCTCTGGACCAGGCACAGCTCAATCCCTGTGGGAACTTGGGCAAGTTACTCAACCCCTCTGGGCTTCACTCTCCCTCATCTGCAAAATGAAGATCATAATAGAATCTACCTTGCAATTATTGTGAGGATGAAACAAGGTAATGTGTGGCCCTGTGCCTGACACACAGTAGGTGCCCCAAAACCCCTGGCTGCAGTCGCCCTCCTCCAGATGGCTTTCCTCTCTTCCAGCCCATTTATTCTAAAGTTGGGAGGAGGATATAATGAAGGCTGTGAAATAGATTAGATAGATCTTTTTAGTACATCTTTAACCTGAGGTTTCTGCTTTTGTTCCAGGGAAACATGGAAAGAGAAAGGGCTTCTTAGCGATTCTGTCTTTTTTTCCAGAGGAAAGCATCAGCGGACGCACAGCTGCAGTTAGAGCCCTGGGGCCCTGGGCCGCTGGGAAGGGGGAAGGGTGCTGCCTGCGCCCTGCAGAGGGGCCCCACCACCGGCAGATCTCCTTAACGCTAACAGCCTTTGTGCTGCTAATTAGCCGCATATCACTGTCAGCACTTACCCTTGTGTGCCACAAAGTTCCACTTTCCCCTTGGGAAGCGAGCTGGCTTCATCCCTGCCTGGCGGGCGCATGGAGGAGAGTCGCCATCCTGGGGCAGGGAGGGAGGGAGCGCGCGTGCTACTCTCATCCCAGTCCAGGGTGGAGTGTGGGGCAGCCAGAGTCCCCACCCGATGAGGATGCCGTTTCATGACTCAGCCAAGCAGCTGTCAGCCCAGTGCGCCCTGCACAGCGGCCACGCGCCCGCGCCGCTTCGTGCCTGGCAGGCGTGGCTCTCTGAGCTCAGCGCAGGGGCCTCCTTATTCAGGGCCTGGGAGATGGGCTGCATCACCAAGGAAGGGCCTATCTGGAGGTCCATCTAGGCAGAAAGCTCCTGGTGACCTGCCCATGCAGTGGGCTCTAAGCTGAGCCTGGCCTGTGCCCAGAGCTGGGACACAAAGATAGATAAGATGGGGTCTGCACCGGGGGCTCGCGTGAAGAGGTCTTGCAGCAACAGGCTTTTCCTGACCACACGGAGCCCCAGGGCAGAGTGAAGGGGAGAGGCCGCTCGGGCTGGCCAGGGACTCACCGTGGGCTTCTCACGCCTGAACCGTTCAAGCTGGGGAGGCATAAACAGCAGGCCCATCTCTGTCAGGGAACCTGGCTCCCTCCACACCGCAAGCCCCCACCCTTGAAGCCACAGGCCTGGAGTCTGAGGAAGCGTCACAGCTCTGAGCCCCCGCCCCGCATGACATGATGCAAACAGGCTGCCTCGGGGACGAATGTGTCTTGCAGACCAGCAGGCTCATAATCGCCCCATTGGCTGGGACCTGGGCTTGCGTCCTCTCGGCCGCCCTCAGCGTCCTCAACACCTGAGACCCTCCCTGGCTCCCGTCTGCCGTGGGCTCCCCAAGTAAGTGCTGATTAGACAGAAGACCACGGGGCCGGTGGCCTCCCATCACGCGTTAGAGATGTGCTGTCCCCCCAATTAGTATGTTGAAGCCTAACCCCCATGTGATGGTATCAGAGGTGTGACCTAGGAGGTGGTTAGGTAATGAGGATGCAACCGTCGTGAAGGGATTTGTGCCATAGAAGAGAAACCCCGAGAGCTCTCGCCCTCGCTCCTCCATGTGAGGGTGCGAGGAGAGGGCGGCCGTCTGCAGCCCAGAAGGGGGGTGTCACCAGCACCTGACCCTGCTGGCAGCTTGACCTCAGACTTCCGGTCTCCAGAACCCTGAGAAATAAATTTCTGTTGTTTATAAGCCACCCAGTGATGGTACTTTTTTATAGCAGCCTGAACCAAGACGAGATCCAGTCTCACAATGAATCTTTCACCCTGTGTAGGGGCCACGCATCCAAGGCCCGCCCCTGAATTCAGTGGAGCTCCTGGCCCACCACCAGTCATGTCCAAATGGAAGCTGTCCTGGGACCATGCGGAGCACCAGGAGAGCCTGTCTGGCCCCCATGGGGCGTGGCTGGGGTGGGAAGTCTGTGCTTTGAGGCCAGGGCTGAGGCTAGAGGGTCACCCCTTGCTGGGAGGTGGCCACAGAACCAGCAGCCTCTCATCAAACTCAAGGAGCTGCCCGCCCACCCCTGACACATGCAGAGCACACGCCAGCCTCTCCTTCCAGCTCTGCTCGCCAGCACGCCCCTGAGAGCTGTGGGGTGGGGCCGTCCAGCAGGCCCATGGGTGGGCTGCCTGCCAGTCATTCTGTTTTTGGGCTGAAGGAGTGTGGAGCAAGCCTCAGTGGCAGAAGACCCAACACTAGTCACTATCTCACATCCACTGTACCCTGAGCCTGTGAGGGACGATGCAGCACTGGCGCGGGGCTGGCGGGTCCCTGGCAGGGCGTTCTCAGGAGTGCCATGGAACCCAAGGAGCTCGCCCTCCCCGGCTTGCTCACAGAACCGTCACACTGCAGATGAATGCCCAGCCCCCTGGAACTGCTCCCAAGCATGCAAGGAGGTTGCACAGCCGCCGCAAGCCGGTGCCCACTGCAGGGCCCCTGTTTTCCCTGAAATTGCTCCAACTGCTTTCCCAATCTCTCTTCCTCTCAGTCTCTCCCCGGTGAGCCAAGGACGTTGTTTCAGGACAAAAATGGGCCAACAGCCAACACAGAAACAGCCCTGTGCTCATGCAAATTCTGCCCTGATAAGACCCCACCCATCCCCACCAGCCTGGCTGGGGACATGCCCAGATTTACTGTAGCCAGACACCAACACCCAGTCACTCTTGGTCCGGGACGTCCCCCTATGCACACCTGCCCCGTACACACACACACACACACACACACACACACACATGCATGTACACACACATACATGCACACACACAGCAGCCCAGGAAACTGCCCCAGCTACTCAGAAAAGGAAAATGCACATATTTGTTCAAATTCAGATGGGAAGAACCCAGAAGGCCAGCCAGCTTAGCACCCTCTTGACATTCGGCTGGAACCAGTCTCAGAATTGCTTGGCTTGAAGTCTCCCTGACATATATGTGAACAGCACCCTGTGGACTCCTGACTCCACGATGGTGACCTTCCAAAACCATCACACTGCGCCCTGCCCAGTGCCCTCAGGGGCCAGCAGCCATCAGGGGTTCTCTGTGGCCCAGCCAGCCAAGAGCTGGTGCGCTGTAGAGGCGGTGGGAGGTCGGAGGCCCTTCAGCCTCCTCGGGCCACTGTGGGGCTGTGCGCGTGGGCGGCCAGCTGGGTCCGGATCCCAGCTCACTCGCTGATCAGACTACTGCTCTGGGCCTCAGTTTCCTCACCTGCTAAATTAAGTGATAGCACAATTGCCCTCCCAAATGGTGCAGAACAGAGGAGTTAGCGCGGAGTAATGAAGCAGGCCGGAGTGACAGCTGCGCGGACAGGCTGCCGTCCTCACTGGTATGTGCCCAGCGCGTATTCCAGGCCCAGCGCCCACCCTGGGAACCCGTAATCTGTGCTTCAGCATCGCCCCTAGCGGGGGTGGGGGGCCACGCAGAGGGGGTAGAGGGCGTCCAAGGACCATCCTCGGAGAAACCCACTCTGAAGGTTGGGCCAGTGTGCTGACCCCACTCCGGTCTGCAAGGGGTTTCAGTGGTCCCATTTGGACCCAGTCCGTACCCCTGGGTCCACACTCCTTCATGGGATGGCTTGTCAGAAAATCCGTCTTTGGGTCCCACACCCTGTAACCTGCCGCTCCCACCTCTCGGGCTTAGGAAACAGTCTTTTCCATGGCACCCCTCCCAGGGCGGTTTAGAGGATCGCTGACACAGCGGGTTTCTGGTCCTCCCTGCCCAGATGTCGACTGGCGGGTCCTGGGGACTGAGGCCGCCGGGAGGGAGCTGGGGCCGCCGCCCACAGGTCTTGATCCCAGCCTGGGCGGCCTTTCCATGCTGGCCCCTCGTTTCCTGCCCAGAACAGAGCCGATCTATCTGATCCACTGGCTTCCCGCCCAGCGGGGCTGTGAGTGGCGTCCTTGAAGGCCGCTTTGTCCCGCTCCTCTGGGACTGAGAGGCTGTGCTGTGGAGGCAAAGAAGACAACCAGGGCATCATTTAGGGGGCTGCTAAGACCAAGCCTGGGGGGCAGCCAGGCAGACAGCCCCAGCCCAGACAGCCCACTGCCCTGCCCAGACCTCTGTGTCTCTGTGCACAGACAATCCAGTTCCTGGGAATGCAGACTGGAGAGAGGACCTGCTGAAACCCTGAAGCCATCTGAGCTGGCGGGTGGGCTGGGGTGTGGGACGAGTTCTTATTAACCCAGGAAGGTGGGTGCAGTGATGAGAGAAAGGGGGTGATGTGGGGAGAAGTACCGGATGTCTATGAAGGATGATACCTGAGGCTTGGGCGTTGGGAGGTAGAACCCCCAACACCCATCCAACCAAGAGCTCACTCACCCCTTAAATCCTCTGTGAACTCACTTTTTTCTGCGGTGTTAGAGGCAGCCAACACCTGGCTTATACAGCCGTCCAGGGAGGAGGTGAGCTGAGAGCCCCATACAGTGTCAGAAAGGAAAACAACCTTAAGGTTTGATTTGAATCATTGATCGCCATGTGTCCTCAAAAGGGGTTATCTCGGTGTGAGCTGTGCCTCTGCCGCTGGGGAGAAGGGCCATGGGGGTGCTCAGGGTCAGGGTCAGAGGTCTGGGGGCATTCTCCCCGCCTTTTCCTGCACACCTGGGAGCCAGCACCCCCGGGCAAAGTCCAGGGCCTGGCCCTCCACCCGTCCAGCAAGGGCTTGGCACCTCCAATTATTTCTTGTGTCCTTTGCCTGGAAGTTCTGCTGTCTTCTCCCTTCCCTCCACCTGCATCCTGAGGAGGAAGATGCTCTGGGAAAGTGAACTGGCCCCTGGGAAGGAAAGGAAGTGACTGAGGGTCTCAGAAAGCAGCTCCTGTTGCTTATCTCTGTCTGCTTCTTCTCTGGGCATAGGGAGGTGTTTCTCTGCAAATAACGTGCCTATTCTATCAGAGAACACAGGACATTGAAGAGGTTGAGACCAGGCCAAGAGTTCCTTGGACATTTCGGACTAGATCTGTAGACCAGGGGACAGAGCAGTGACTACCCACAGCCCAGACACTGACGCGAGACCCCACCAGAAACGCCGGCCCGCTGTGGGACAGCTGCACCCTGCCCTGGGGGACACTGCCCTAGAGCAGGTGTGGAAGCTCCTCCGTGAACCAGGCAGGCTAAGGCCTGCAGAGAAGGAGTTAATAGGCCGCCAGGCACCATCCTTCCCTCTCTTCTCCCTCGGGATAGATGAATGATGAATGACCGTTCAGCAAGATGGCCCCAGTGGAAGGAGTCCAGAGTTATCCACTTGGATCCAGGAAGTATTTCTACTCTCAGACAAATCAAATCACTGAGAGTGAGGCTGGGGCTCGGGGAGGAAGCCCGGGGGAGGCGGCTTCACGCGGGGCTGGGACGGGCCAGGCCAGACCTTCACCCCTGCGGCCTGAAAGCAAGGGTTCTGGCAGGAGGCGGGGTCCGACCCACCAGACCCCAGCTGGTCTGGAAACGCTCACTTTCCCCTGAGAATTCGTTAACAGTCCTCGGTAGCCTAGCAGGGCCCGGGGGAGCTGCCCTTGGTGCCGCAGCGGCAGGGGGAGAGAGGAGTCCCCTAGGAGGAGGCAAGGAAATCGGGTGAGAGAGAAGCAGAAAGGATGGGCCCCAGCCTCTCACGGGGCCCAGAGGCCTCCTGCCTCCCGGCTCCACTGAAGGGCCCACTTAGCTGGCTAGCTGTTCCCTCTTCCTGCCTCCACCTCGTGCACTGGCCTCCCCCCGCACCCGAGGCTGGGCCGCCTGAGGCTTTGTGCTCTTGAAAGGCCTGTAGATTTATAGCCCTCCACCCCTGGCCTTGCAGCCCCTGGCCCGTCCTCCAGAGCCCCCCTCCTGCCGCGCCCAGGGATGTCCATGATGGGTCATTAGGAAACCCGACCTGAAGGGATCCCCTCTTGTTTAGGAGCAAGGGCCACCCTCCTGGGGCCTTGCCCGTGACCTGCTAACGGTTCAGAGGGGCCTGTCCATGAGAAAAATGCAGGAATATCCATTTCATTACAGCCTGCAGGGACCCTGCCTTTCCAGAATATTCTGCCTGTTATAATCCTCAGGCTAAGCCTGCACTCAGAAACCCCACCTCCCCAGAGCAATTCAGTATCCCCAATCTGGAGATATCGTGAGCAAAGCCTAATAAAATTATAGAGATGTCAATGGGTTGCTAGTGTGGAAGGAGACAATGGCCAGAGGTGGACACGTGGTGTCATGCAAAGGGCTTGGACTCAAGAGTTCTGGGCCCTGGCCTCCTGGACCATCAGCTAGGCCTGGACCCCCAGCCACCACACCTCTCCTGAGTTCAGAGAAGGCTGGCTTACACGGTGGGCCCCTGATGTCCCTGGTGGGCCAGAGTTTCCTCGGAAGCTGCAGGTATTGTTAAAATAATCGTTAACGAGTAATGCGTTTAGAAAGCAAGTTCTAAGGAAGGGGCTAAGGAGTGAGCTGGGGTGGGCGGTCTGGGAGCGGGGAGCTGGGACCAAGCCCGAGGAGCAGGGGAGGCTGGGCGGTCAGCCAGGGCCCTCACCCCAACGCCCAAGAAAGGGCGGGTCGTGGGTGACGGCCCAGAGCAAGGGTCTTGGGCTGCTCCCCAGGCGGCCGCACCCCGGTCTGCTGCACCCGGTGGAGTCTGGCCCACGTGTGTGACTCAGCTGCCTCCCCACTGGGGCAGGACCGCGGGGGGCTGCCCAAGGCGCCACGGTCCCTGAGCCCCTGGTAGCCAGGCCCCCTGAAGCAGGCTGCTGGCGCCCCATGGAAGGGACTTTGCGGGGTTGTTCTGGACGTCGAGGAAGCACTGATCTGCTCCAACAGGCTTTAGCCCCGATGCTAGTTCTCTTGTGTAAACTGTCTCAGAAATGTCACTTCATGCAGTATCACAAATATTATGAATAATATAATGAGAACAATGCCCACCCTTCAGGAGGCCGGGAGCAATGGCAGGTCCCAGCCCCAAGGCCCCAAAGCCCCGCCCGGACCCACCAGCTCCCTCCACATCCACGGCACCCCTGCTCTCAGGCAGCACCCAGGAAGCCTGAGGCCACGAGAGATGGTGGAGAGGGTGCAGCGTGAGAATCGAGAGGCAGAGGAAGGCAGGGCGCTGAGGTCCTTAGGGTCGCGCCCTCGAGCACCCGCTCAGGCACTCACGGCAAGAGCACTAACGTGAAAATCCCGCCAAGGAGCTAATGGTGACACTTTGAAGGGCGGTTCTTATTGGAGTTCGGGGGAAAGAAAGGAATGGGCCGACCTGGGGATCGCAGGAGAGAAGGCGAGGCAGAGCCCCTCTCTCCTCGGCCTGCAGCCATGCCCAGCCCCAGCTCACGTTTCTGGCTCGAGCACCGCGGAAGAAGCCGGCCAGGAGGCAGGACAGCAGCCCAACCTGGGAGCTGGCCTTGCTGGGGCAGAGGGGAAAGGAGGGCGGCCTGCCCACCTGCGCTTCCAGGCAGAGCCTGCCCGGAGGGCAGCTGGGGGGCCAGAGGGAGGCCTTGGCAGCACCAGGCGGCCAGAAGGACTGCAATGGAAAGAGAAACGTCCTGTCCGCCTGACTATTCTTCAGGACTAGGCAGAGAAATCGACACTGTTGATTCATGTACTCAGCAGTATTCAGGTCAAAATCAGTCTTGTCAAAAATCCATCACCCACACTCAATAAGTAAGAAAAGGGATACAGGCTCCCTGGGAATCAATCACGCCCCAACAGGGAGCAGCTGAAAACAGATCTATCCTGGCCTCGGAGGGGGGCATCCGTCACACAACGTGCTGTTTCCTGAATGCACTGGGCCACCCCTCCCAAGGTCATGGCCCACCGAACCCCCAGCAGCAGCCAGAACTGGGGTGGCCGGGAGCTGGCGGCCAATCCACCGGTCACGTCTCTGCAGCGAGGCAGAGCTTCTAGGGTGTCAGTGCAGATAACACGTGCTTAGCTTTCATGCCATCCACGCTCCGCTGGCAGGCACAGCCCTCAGGAGCCACTTCACCTGTCCTCAGCTTCAGGAACCACTGGCACTTAACTCCCCTGCTGCCCTCAAACCTGTAGGAAGGGGAAATAACAGCAGCCTCTTTGTTCTCCACTTGCAAGAGCTCAGGAAGAGCAGAGGGGCTTCTGCAGTTTGCCGACCTTAGGACCTCCCAGAAGACACCCAGGCCAGACCTGCCAGCCTCTTTGCTCCTGGGTGAGGTACTAGCACCCTCCAAGGCCGGGTCAGGGCAACCCTGAATGCCCCAGACTCAAAGGGGGCATGGGGAGTGGGGTGGAAAAGGTTCCTCAAGAGCCAGACAGTGGAGAGGGCTGGGGCCCGTCCACACCCTTCACCAGCCGTGGGATTCCCCTCACTTTCCTCCTGGTTAACCCGGAATCACAGCAGCACAGACCTCGGGATTGTTGAACACCCCACGAGACTCTGGATGTGAAGAACGGACGTGCGGACAGTGCACAAGAGGTGAAGGCTTGCTGGAGGAAGGTCCCTTCGGCCTCTGGGCCTTTTTTTCTGTTCTCCTCACGACTTCTGAAACTTCATTCGACTCATTTCTTCATTCATTTATTCACTTAGCAAATATTTATTGGCCATCGATTTTTTCACACCTGTTCTAAATGCTGGAGAGAGAGTGTACATATCGGGGTAGGGTATAGATAACCCATAAGCAAATAATCATGGATAATAATAAGTGTCCCAGAGAGAAGAGGGGGTGAACTGGAGAGTGGCTATTTAAGTTCAATTCAAGGAAGGTCTCTGTGAGTGGGGCACATCTGAGTTGAACCCCGAATGGCATAAAGGATTCAGTCACATGGCCACCTGAAGGACATTCTAGGCAGAGCGAGTGTGAGGGGTGAATAGGGATGCAGGGAGAACAGTACGCAGAGGGTGGGGACAGCCCAGGATGCTGGGTCTTCAGATGCAATGGGAAGTTACGAAGCGACATTGTCCGAATACATTTTAAAAAGCCCCCTCAGAATGCTATTTGGAGAACGGACTGAAGCTGGGCAAGGATGGAAGGAGTAAGATGGGACAGGAGGGCCTTGCAGAGCGGGGGGGAGGGTGTGGGTTTGTCTGGGGAGGGGCAGCAGACATGAAGAGGAGGTACTGGGGTACAGGGGGTGCCCGAGATGTGCTGACGGATTGTATGTAGGAGATGAGAGAAAATGAACCGTTTCTCCAAAGTCTCTATTTTGAGCCAGCAGACAGATGGGACAGTAATGCTGCTGTGGGGAAGACCCAGAGGGGAAGTGAGACCAAGAGCTCTGTGAGCTGAATAAAACGCACAGCAGACGTCCGAGCCGCGCTCTGCACCTGAGTGCCTGGACTTGGGCGTCCTTGGCTCATGGATACTGAGAGTCCTGGGACTGGACGAGGTCAGCAGGGAGAAAGTGAAGCCGGAGGACAGATGGGGAGGCCTGAGCCCTGGGGGAGTCACCAGGAGGAACCCTGGTCCAAACGCCCCAGCCCTTTGGGATACATATTTTGTTACCCAGAACAGTTGCACGAGTAAGAGACTGGGGTGGGGATTGGAGGCAAAGGGGACTCAGGGGAACAGACCCGGAAGAGGTGGGGGGCAGCTGCCTCCTGAACGCATGTGGGGTGTGACTGTCCTGGCCCAGCCCCTCCTAGAGAAGTGGGGGCCTGGTGTGCAGACTTGTGCTTCTGGGGTGTTTCTGGGCAGCAGGTGGCATCGAGCCCCCTATGTCACCAACATATGATCACTCAAGCGGATGAAGAGGGGAAGTGGGCGGGGAAAGGTGAGTCTGCTTTGAGTGGGATGTGGCCCTCCCTGTTCCGGGCAGCCCACATTTCCCCAGGGTGGGGACTGAAGTTTGGTGTCCCCTCGAAACTCAAACGCTAAAGCTCGAACCGCCTACGTGATGGTGTGTGGAGGCCGGGCCTTTGAGATGTACTCAGATGAGGTCACAAGGCTGGGGTCCCGTGACGGGATCAGCGTCTTTATGAGGAGAGGAAGAGCGAGGCCAGGGGTCCCTCTTTCTCTCTGACGTGAGGACACAGTGAGAGGGCAGGCGGCGACAGGCCGGGAACGCGGCCTCACCCAGAACTCAACCTGCGGCCGCGTGGCCTTGGACTGCCAGCCGCCGGAGCTGTGAGAAGTAAATCTGTTGTCTAAGCCGCCCGCTGACGACACAGCGTTACGGCAGCTCGAGCAGCCTGAGGCGTCAGGGCTTCTGCGGCCTGTGGCGCAGGGAACCGTCAGCCTGGGTGCCTGGGGTGCACTGATTTCTAGGACTGCGGGGCGCAGCCCCCTTCAGCAACAGCCACATCTTCCCTGGTCTTTCCGGGCGGTCCTGGGGGCCCAGCTGTGCTCACATTCTGCCCCTCCCAGCCCTCCAGCGGCCTCCATCCAGTCCTCCCGTGCCTGCCCGCTGGGGCCACCCCACACCAAGCTGGGGCCCCCGAAGCTGAGAGGGTCCCCTTTGCCTCATCCACGTGCTCCCGCAGCCGGGGGCCGGGCCGCCCCAGACCCAGCACTCCGCAGACCCACACCGTGAGCGCCTCCCAGTCTCCCGGACCAGTGAGTGCTGGAGGGCCTCCCAGTCTCCCGGACCAGTGAGTGCTGGAGGGCACGCCCTGCTCACCATGGAGCCCCCAGCACCAGCCCCAAACCAGGCGCATGATTATATCCGCAGACTGAGTGGAGGCCCTGAGCAGAGTGTGCGTGGGAGGGGCCGTGGGAGGCCGCTTAGGGCATGGACGTCCTTGCCTAGAGCAGGACAGCCACAGGGAGGAGGGTGGGGGCTGGGGGGCCGGGGGGCTGGGGCAGACAGTGCTCTGCAGGGAGCCGAGGGCAATTCCAGAGGGGTCCTCGCAAGATGCTGGCCGAGGGCAGCCCCCTGCCGCCACCCACCCGCCACGCACCTGCATCAGGAATGATGAGACAGCCAATCCAGGGAGCTGTGAGGAGTGAGGTAATGAGCTGCTCACAGCTGGGCATGCTGGGGCCGAGGGACTTAGTTTCCTGGACAGCAGAGAAGCTTCAGCTCTGTGTGCATCTGGTTCACCCAGTCAGGTGGTCAGGACGAGCCTGGGGCTCCAGGCCCCAGTGCCCACATCCCCGACCCCCGACGGCCCCTCGCCCGCCTTCCTCAGGCACGCTCTGCTTCCGGCCCACGCCTTGCCTCCTGGCACGCGGCTCACCACGGTGGCCACTTTCAAAGACACACCTGCTGTCACTAACAACACCTGCCATGTACCAGGTGCATCCTGAGGGCTGGACACTTAGTCTTAGTACCAGCACTGGGAGGTGGGTACTATTATTCCCATTTCACAGATGAAGAAACTGGGGGTTAATCCAATGCTTCACAGCTAGTGAGCAATGGAGACAGGATTCCCACCAGCCGCATCTGACTGCAAATGTCACGCTTTAAACTACTTCATTATATTGATTCCCAAGATAAACATATCCCCATGTGTTGCATAAGCAGTTGGGGAGGAGAAGAGGGACCTAGCGACCCTGGTGGGCAGACGGAGGTGCAGCCGGCATGAATGAACCTGCTGCGTCCCCCACTCAAACGCCCAGCCCTGGCGGCACCATCACATGCTGTCTCCCATGCCCTGAGGAGCTGGGCCCCTTCTGCCTCTCCCAAGGCAGCTGTCCGGCTAAGCACATGAAAGGAGGTGATGTTCTTCTTCTGGGACTCGATATCAAGTAGAGCCTCTCTCACCCTTCCTGCAAAGTCAGGCAAAACCCTGGAGGTGCAGAGCACAGCTGGGAAGCCAGATGCATCCCAAAGGTTGAAAAGGTTACTAGGTTCCCAAACTGGATCTGCAGACGCCTCCCAAAAGGGAGCTGGGCCCTCTTCACTGGACCAGCCCTCCCGTCCTGGGGCAGTGACCCCCTGGAGTCTCTCCTCTCAGCCTTGGCTCCTTGCTCATTCCTGCAAAGTAAGTACATTCTGTCAGGTTCCCCACATCTCCAGGACCAGTTCCCAGCAGCCTTGTAGAGGCACTCCGTCCAGCAAAAGGGCTGGGTCCTAACCTCACATCCTGCCTGTGACTCTGCCCTGAGCTTTCCTGTTAGACCTGGGGCCTGCCTCGGATCTGCAGCCACCTCCCTTCCCTGAGGCGCCCCTGCCTTATCTCCAGGGCAGCACCAAGGGCTGTAATGGACTCTCTCACCTCTCATCCTGGGGCTCAGACCCATGTGGAGACATGGGGAGAACACCTGCCTTCTGGGATCTAGGAGTCAGGTGAATGTTCCTGGACCCCCAAGAAAACCTGAGCATGGGGTGTGCTATCCATGTGCTCTGGACTGCAAGTTTCAGAAAAACCTAATTGAAGCCACCCTAATTCAGTGCTTTCCAAACTTTAATGTGCACACAAGTCACATGGGGATCTCTGAAATGCAATTTCTGATTCAAGGTCTGGGTGGACCCTGAGATTTTGAATTTCTACAGGCATCCATGTGATGCTGACACTCCTGGTCTAGGACTCACACTTTGAGGAACAAGGATTTAGAGATTTAAACCTCAAGGGCATGTGGCGCTTATTTATAAGTTGCCTAGAAGTAGGTGGTTCCAGGGTTGACTGTGCTCACTGACATCTTCACCAGGTTTTGTCTGTCCTTTGCTCTGCCACCCTTATCATCACAAGATGGCTGCTGAAGCTCCAAGCATCACACCCTCACAAATCAGTCTCAAGAAGGAAGAGTGCAGGGTAAAAATGAAATTTTTTTCTTTAGCTCTGCTGTTATCAGGCAGTAAAAGCTTTCTCAGAGTCCCCTGATGTTTACTAACATCTCATTGGCCAGGAGTGGGGTCTCCAGTCCAGACTATCAGCAGGGATCAGGTTTCCAGGATGGGCTTAAGCCCACTGTGCTTCATCCCCTGGGGCTAGGAACAATCCCAGCCGAACAGAAAACAACTCTATTAGTGAGAAAAAGGGGGAATGTCTGTAAAGCAGGCAGCTACCCTGGTAGGTGGGCACAAAACTCCCAGGACCGGCTGCAGGCCTCTAACCCCCTTTGCTCTCTGGGGAGAAGCCTCAGGTGGGGGTGAGGGCCAGCAACAATTACAGAAGCAAAACAAAGGGATTTTTAGGGGCAGAGTGGGTCTGAAGGGAAGATGCCAGCCCCAAGCAACCGTTAATATGCCCGTCAGAAAACGAGGCTGTCATTCCCGTGTATCTTACTCACGGAGGTGTTGGGAGAACTATGTGCACGAACCTAGCAACAGCACTTCCCGGACAGTAAAATGCAATAAGCTGAAGGAGCAGTGATTAATGTCACTCAAGGTCCCGAGGAACACAAGGGGAAATGGAAGCAGAAAGGACAGCCTCTCCACAGCCTGTCTCTGGACAGATGGCCTCTGTGATGCTGGTGGGCATTTCCCCCACTCCTAATTCTCTCCCTCTTTGTTGATTGTAGCTGCCGGGAGATCAGCTGACCCTGCTGGCAGGCCCCGGCGGCTGGCCTGGGGCTTCTATTGAGCAGAAAGAGGCGTCTGTGTGGAGGAGGGGTTCCTGGTCAGCAGGGGTAAGAAGTCAAGGGGCCAGAGGCAGAGGGTACATGGTGTCCTCTGCAGGAGGGCCACGCCCCACCTTGGGCACTGCCTCTGTGAGCCAGCGTCTCACACACGTTCCTGTCCCTGGGGTCGCTCTTCCCCTGCAGCTCAGGCCCGCATCCGCCACTACTCCGTCTCAGCTCCAGCGGCACCTGCAGGGAGGCCTTCCTTGGCCCCAGGTTTAAAGCAGCCCCCCCCCTCTGGCCCCTCTACGACCGCAGCTACTTCCCCTTCCTGGTCCTCCAGGAATATTAGCCCGTATTGCCCATGACCCCGAGCCCCTGTGGGTGCAGGGACCGTGCCATGGCGTTGCCAGGTGGCACACAGTGGCCACGAATGGAGTGGATGAATGAATGCAGCGGAAGCCGCTGTTCTGCCTCCAGAATGGAAGAATCGGATTAAACACTCAGACGAAGCTGCAAGGCGTGAGCTTTCTACAGAGCCTCGGAGGGACTACATCGCCATCTGTCACTCGGGGAGGAAGGCGGTGTGACCCTGCCCCTATCACCCCTGGCCTGCACAGCAGTTAATGAATTGCCTCTTGGGTTGGCTTCTCTGAACCTCGCTGTCCCAGCTTCTGGTCTCAGAAACCCCATTAATGACAGGGGGAGGTGGAGGGGGTGGGATCCCAGGCTCTGGGTCCTGCCGGTCCACTGGGCCCTCTGGTGAGTGGGAAGTGGACTGGAACACCGAGATCAGGACCCAGAACAGCGAGCTCCTTCCCTGGAAAGACGGGAGCTTGAGGGCCAGGCAGAGCCAGGGGGAAAGGCCATCACTGGCTGCTGGCGTGAAGTTCATGTCAGCTCTTCCCCACGCAGCCCTAGCGGTCCCGGCGCCTCCTGCCTGGTCCAGAGCAGCAGCAACGACCACCCAGGCAAGTGGGCGCCGAACGAATGAATCAGGCTCCAGGCTCGGGGAAGCGATCAGTTTGCCCGCCCCCCTCCCGCTCCCCTGGCTGGGGTGCCGGACTGCTGCCCCACAATTGCGTGGGGTCCCACGCCGAGCCCCGCGGTGGTGGCTGTGCCCAGAGGCACTGCAGGAAGTAAGAGCAGGAGGAGGAGGGGCAGAGGAGGAGAGCGCAGACACCTGCTGAGAGCGAGGCCAGTGCGCGCACAGGGGTGTATATGTGCGTGTGTGTGTGCGCGGGCACGGGCAGTGGCCCACACAGAGCTGAAGGAACAGTCGGGAACAGCTGGGTGCATGACTGTACGCTGCTTCTGCGGGTTTGCTCGCGCATCCGTCCACTCGCTCGCTGACCAGGTCAGCATATGAGAGCTCCGCTCTCTGCAGGCGCTGGCAGGTCATCAGACAAGAACGGTGAGCGCAAGCCCACAGCCTGGGGTCTACAGGGAGACTCAGAACCGAACCTAAGGCTCACAAACCGAAACTGTGCTAAGTGCCCAGCTAAGACTGGATGATGGGATGAGGGTGTTTAGCAGGTGCCAGTCAGAGCGAACGTCCCTGGAGGTGTGAGAGCGGGCCGATATCTGGAGCAGGAGGAGGAGTTAGGTGTAAAGAAGAGAAGCAAAAGTGTTCTATGCAGCAGGAAAAGACCCCCAGAAACAGGTAAGAATGGAACGAAGGTCAGTATGGCTGCAACAGAAAAGGAAGAGGAGAACGTGGGGCTGGCTGTCTTTCTTGACTCAGGAGCATCCATGGAGACAGAACGGGAGCCCTCCCAGTGTCCATCTGCTTACTGCATCCCACACTGAGGCCAGCACAACCCAGCAGCAACTGGCTGGGAACAGGGAAGGCCCTGCTAGCCTACAGGGCTCTGCCGGATGCACTGGGAGTCTCAGACAGACATCTCCAGGGAGCTCTGGAGGGTCCTGTAGCAATGTCCTGGGCCTGTCCTGGGGGTTGGTGTGGATGGTTCACAACATTGAGGGCCACATTAGCCTGCGCTTCTCTCTCCACCTCTGCTACCTGCCTCCTTGCTCAAGAGGAGCCTGAGGAAGACACTTATGTCTTCTCGAGGGTCTCCTGGCCCAAGAACGAAGACCCCAAAACAGTCTTACTGAGCCAGCTCTTACTGGGTCTGTGAGATTGTGGGGTGTTTGTTTGAGGTCACACTGCACCAGGCTTTAGAGCCATGCTGTGAATTTTCCTTTTCTTCTCTCCTCCTCCCCCTTGCTTTTTTTTTTTAAACTTTTTAGTGACATATAACTTATAGAAAAGGACACAAATCCCAGCGTTCAATTATTTTTCAGGTTAGCAGACCCTAACATGTGAACACCAAAAGACCTTAAGAATGTTCCTAGCAACATCATTTGTAATAGATCCAGACTGGGAGGGAAGCTATTCATTAGTAATGGGATAGATAAATAAAATGTAGTGTAGTCATGTGATGGAATACTATACAGCAATGAAAATGGGTGGATCACAACTCCATGTAAAAACATGGATGAACCTTAAAAATATCATGCTAAGTGAAATAAGCCAGACACAAAAGGACAGATATTGTATGATTCCTCTTATGCCTCTTATGAACAAATTCTTATCTACAGAAAGAAATCCCTCTTCTTGGCCGAAGGCGGATGAGTCTAGGAAGAGAGGGCAGGGGAGTTGTTGCTTAATGGGTACAGATTTTCTGTTTGGGGTGATAAAAACATTTTGGAAATAAACAGGGACTAGGAACCTTCTTATAGTCTTGTCATACATAGGTGCTCATTTTAAATTAAATTAAATTAAATTAAAATTAAATTTTTAGGTAATACACCTAGAATTGGATCTCCTGAGTTGTAGGTATGCATCAAGTTAGCTAGATTCTGCCCCGACGTTTTCTAAAGTGGTTGTACCAATTCATACTTTCATCAGCAGTATATGAGGTTACTGTGAATCTATGCCAACAGTCAATATTGTCTTTTGAAAAAATTGTAGCTAATCTTGTATGTAGTGATATTTTATTGTGGTTTTAATTTATGTATTCCTGATGATCAATTAATTGAGCCCTTTTTCACATTAGCAATTTGCATATTCTCTTCTGTGAGGTGTGTGTTCAAGCTTTTGCTCATTGGTGAGGAAGGACATCTTTCCCTCCTTCATTCCTTCTTTCCTTCTTTCTTTTTTTCCTACCCTTCTGTCCCTTCCCTTCCTTCAGAATTATCCTAGCTTCATAAAGTGGGCTGAGAAATGTCTCTTTCTCTTCTGTTTTCTGAAAGAGCTCATTTAAAATTGGCAGTTTTTTTCCCTAAAATTTCGAAAGTTACCAGTGAAATCATTTGGGTCTAGCGTTTTCTTCATGGAAGGTTTAAAGTGAGGATTAATTTCCTTAGTAGTATGGAATCATTCATATTTTCTATTTCTTTTTATGTTGGTTTGGTAAATTTGTAATTTTTTTCCCTAGGAATCTGTCCATTTCATCTAAATTTTCAAATGTGTTGGCTTAAAGTCATTCATAATATCTTCTTATCCGTGTAGTATCTGGTAGTGTTTATAGCAATGACTCCTTTTTTACTCCAGATACTGGTTACTTCTTTCTTCTTTCTTATTCTCCCAATCAGTCTTGCTAATTTTATTAAAATTTTCAAAGAACCAAAGTTTGCCTTTGTTGATTGTTTTTACGGTACATTTATTTTCTACATATTGATTTCTGATCTTTATTTTTTTCTTCCTTTAAGTTTCTTTGGGATTAATTATTGCTCTTTTTTGAACTTTTTGAAAGGGATACTTAAATGATTGACTTTAAGCATTTCTTTTCTAATAGATGCATTTGAAACTCTGCATTCATCTGCTTAGGGTTTTAGCCCTTCATGTCCTGGCTGCCTTGCATGCTGACTGACTCTCTGAGAAGCTAGTTTGTAACTGTATCCAAACTTTATGCTTCTCACCGGCAGTGCCGGCCCATACATGATATTCTAGCATAACCGGGAGAGCAGTACAGCATAGACTTTTAAAATCATAATCATAATGAGAAGACACTGAAATGTTTTAGGCGGTGAGTACCATCCTACAGATTTAAACTTATTAGACTTTTCTCTACAGTCAGATCCCTGGAGAGTTTTTAGCAGGAGGGTCAAAGCTACATTTTAGGTGATTGTTATTAATATAACTGACATTTATGAGGCAGTGTAGCACAATGGCTAGGTATTGATCGTAGAAGCAAACTCGTGGTTTGAACACGAGCTCTGGGCTTACAAGCTATCTGATCTTGGGCAGATTGTTGAACTTTACTGGACTTCCTCGTTTGTGAAATAAGGATAATAATAGTATCTGCCTCTTCAGTTTACTGTGGGATATTAAATAAGAGAATGCCTGCTACGGGCCAGGACAATGCCTAGAACACAGTAAAATCACCAACACTGATTTCTTAATTATTATCAGTTGTATTTTGGAGATAAGGAAATGGGGATTCAGAGATGTAAAATGACTTGCCCAAGGTCACACAGTTTATAAACAATAGCACTGGGACTCGAATACAGGTCGAGATGTCTCCAGACTTGTGGAATATGGTGAATGTAAGGTAAGTGGGTGAAAGAGGAAGCATAGCGAAGTGGTTTCCCCAGCACTGCAAGAACAAAGCCCTGGCGGCCTCCCTGTGAGTGGTGACAGCCCCAAAGGGAAAGAAGAGGAGATGCCGGAGAGTCGTGGGAAGGAAGCACAGGCTTGCTGACTGATTGGATGTGAAGTGGGGGTGTGAGGAGGCGGGGCGAGGACTCAGGGCTGAGTCATGCTGTGGAGCCTGAGCAAGGGAAGCCTGATGACACAACAGGCAGAAATGGGGGAGCCGCGAAGGGGAGTGAGTTTGGAAGAGGAGGTGTTGTACTCCGTTTTAGGCAAACAGGGAGGGAGCCATCAGTTACAGACGGAGAACTGGAGCTTGCACAGAGGGCAGAGCTGTAGAAATCATCCCTGGAGGGCGGGAGGTAGAGCTCCAACAGTAGATGTGATCCTTACCTGAGAGAATAAAGAGACAGGACAGAGCCCTGAGCCCTGGGGCAGAGCCAATGTTTATTTATGGATGTTCTAGAAATGAATAAATAGACATGTAGATAAAGGGACTGGTGGATGTAATCTACTCAGACTTTCAATAAGCCTTTGGCAGGATTCCATTTCAAAAACCGTAAGAAGTCAGGGCATGATGGGCGGGACCGGAGAGCACCTTTGTTGGGAGCAAGGAGGGGGTCCAGAAACAAAGCAGAGGATAAGGGTGAGTGGAGGGTCCCTTCTGCAGGGAGCTGAGCACTCAGGTCCGTGCTCGGTCTTTACCAGTGACGGCGATAAGGACACTTCCAGTAGAATCTCCGTGTTTGCAGTTGGCACTGAATCATTTCCAGAAGTAAAGCATCAAGCTGAAGAGATTAGACGGGAGAGACGCCCTAGGAACCTGTGTGGAGGGGCACAGCTCCGCACCCGGCTTCTCTCTCCTCCTCCCAGAGCTGAGGCCTGAACTGCCGGCTGAGTCCAGGGTTGGGGGCCAATCCGGCTGGAACCAGAGGACCTGTAAGGACCTTCGACCAGCACCCTCAGCCTCAGCAGCAGGTCTGCCCTCTTTCTGGGACCCAGTGGCCACCCTGGTCCCCCGCTCTGGCATCTGAGTCAACGCAACCCAGAAATATTTAGTCTCAGTCCCCAAAGAGTTCACAGTTAAAAGTCCCTCACTTGCAGGGCTGGGGACCTACCTTGCCCTGGTTGTTGCACAGATAGTGCTGACAGATAGGCATATGAGCCTCTCTTAAAGATGAGATGGAGACATGAGATTAGCATTAGCTAATAGGCTGTGAGAAGGTGTTCACTTGTGAGGAAGGACAGTTCAATGTACTGTCCATGTCTCAAATCCCTTGCAGCTTTGAAAAGGGGCTGTCCAACCTTCACAGTAGAAAAATAAACCTTGAAAGTGTTAAGCTGTAAACACGTGTTAGGCCTGTAAACACGGTCCTCAAGGCACCTGGCCATCTTGTCTCTCTTCTGCTCAGGACTCGCTCTCCAAATATTTCGACTTGCTTCCTCCTGCAGGGCGAGGTCCCTCTGGGCTGTATTGTCCAACAGAACTTTCTGCAGTGATAGAGAAAGCCTCTCTCTGTACTACTCAGCATAGTGGCCACTAGCCATGTGTGGTTGCCGAGGATTTGAAAAATACAAAATGTTCCATTGTATTTATTTTCAATTACTTTAAATGTAAGTAGCCATGTGGACAGCACAGAACCAGCGTCCCGGGCACTGCCCTCCCCAGGGCTTCATGCCCCTGGCCTGCCATGTCCTGAGGACCTTTGCCAATGCTCCCAAGTCCAACCAGCTTATGAGAGCATTCAAGAAAGTGGAAGTGACGGGTTTCTTGTGCTATGGGCAATGTTTAGGGATAAAAATTACAGAATATTTAAATAAATTGAAGGATTTGGAGCCAGATGCAGCCAAGGGAACTTGGATTCATCAAAGATTATATGTGAGCTCAATGTCTACTAGTTATAGCCCAAAAAACCAGCAAAATATCGGGTACCTGAATTATACCAAGCATTAGTCTTCCTTTACACTTTAACTTTTTCTAAATTTATATTTCCCTTAAACTTAAAATTTTGTGAGAATTCAGATTTTGTTTTCCTTTGGGAAAAAAAAGCATATGGAAGGGGAGATTACTGAAAGGAGGCCCAGAAGGAAAAGAAAGAAGCTTCCATTTGAGGCAAAACTTTAAAAATTCAAGAGTCCTCACTCTGTAGGTCTGAAGAAGACAGGGTCAAAATCCACATAATCAAGAACAACCTAAGCGAAGTTGCCAGAATGTTCTTTTACCAAATTCTAAGACAGAACACTAAAAGAAGAGTAAGAAACCATGGCATGGGGCTTCTGAGTTGGAAAGCGACCTTAGAGTCAGGGGTTATTTAATTGCTAGGAACTGAGACCTGTTCAAGCTTGTATAAGGCGAGGCGCCCCACCTGAAGGTCCAACAGTCCATTTCACTGGTGTACAAAGACAGGGAACAGGGTTTCACCAAACTCAGGGGACCTGACGTGGAACCTCAGGTGCGGACACTTCCTTCCCATCCCTCACGGCCGCGTGGCCTCTCTCCCACCTGTGCTGCTCTCCGCCCTGTCCTCTGCATTCACACTTCCGCTCTGTAAATTCCAGGGCTTCCTCAAAGCCTAGACATGCCCACAGTCTAGTGTTCCGACTTCCCTTCCCCTCGTCGTCCCTCATCGTCTGAGCCAGTGTCTCAGTGTCCAAGCCTGATTTCTGGGAAGAGAATCTGATCGGCCCAGCTGGAGTCACGCCCACTTCCGTGCCTCTTGGGTGCAGTCACGTCAGAAGCACGGCATAAACGGCCTCCAGACCCGGGAGTGGGCTGGTTCCCTAGGAGGGACGGCGGGTGGGCAGGCGACGATGGTCCCATCTGCCACCCCCTTGCTTTACAGAAGCCAAGAGAGGTTTCGTGATTTGCCTGAGGTTCTAATTCCTGTGGTCTTTCCTAGGCCACCCCCTTTGATGGTTGAGCAGCGATAACAATAGTCTGTCTATTGCACGCCAGGCACTGACCGAGTGTTTTACAGATGTTATCACCTCTGATACTCATATATATTCTAGGAGGCAGACACTCTTACTCTCTTTTTACTTACAAGGAAACTGATGGTCAATGAAGTTAAGTAATTAGGCCAAAATCAAACATCGAGCATGTGGGAGAGCCAGGTTTGAACTCCACTATTTACAAATCTAAAGCCCTTAATTTCCATGCTGGTCTGCTCCTTACTTCACGCAATGGGTAATAATTTATGGAATTTGATGGAGTTTATGGAACTCAAATGGCAGAGGCAGAAAATACACATATATCAGATGACTTTTGAATTACAGGCGAGCCAGTGGGCTAGGACTACAAGAGGACCCACATATCTGCAAACACCGCAAGATCAAAGACCTGCTCCATCATCTGTCACCAATCTCTAGTTTCTAGTAAAGCATATAATAATTTTTTTTGAGTGGGAGAGAAAGTGCAGGTATGAGGGGGGATGTGTATGCATCTAACAGTAGGTCCCATCAGGTCCTATTGCCAGGAGAGATTGTCAGCTAGGCAAAACCAACCTAGGAGTCTTGTTTCCTTTTAAGGGGAAGCTCAAAGAATAGTTGGAAACACAGAAGTAAGGGCCGCCGTCAAAGCCACCGACCCTGGATGTGCAGTAGCCGAGGCGCCCTGAAGTGAAAGAGGCCCTGAGGGTATTTACCCAGTGGGACCCCTGCGGACAGAGGTGGGCTCAGGCTCTGTGTTACCGGAAGGAGGGACAGCAATACTGAAGGCCTAGACCTGGGCTGGGGGAAACTGGGGGAGGGGTGGCCACAAGCCCTGTGATGTTCCTTAGAATGAAGATTAGCAGAGTCTGCGGTCCGAGGTGCGTGAGGAATTGACAGGGTGTATAGTGAAGGGCCTTTTACACGAGGTTAAGCAGCTTGGACAATATCCAAGTGATTAAAGCAGGAGAATAACAGGGTCAGGTTCATACTTTAAAAATAGAGCTTCCTGCTCTGAGGGCTGATTTGAGAAGAGGGCCTAAGGGTGTGGAGACCTATTGGGAATCGAGGCAAGAAATGAGGAGGGCCTGAGGTGGGACAGAAGTTCAGGGGAGAAGAGAGGGAAGCATTTGGAGAAATTCTTAGTAGGTTAAACTGGCAGGACTGGTGATCGGTAGTGACGAGAGGCAGGGGGGACCATGACAGTGAGCATTGCAAACGGTCTTGAAGCAGAAATGGGGGAACCGGTCACCCAGAGAGGGAAGTGGGGAGGGGCACGTCTAGGGGAGAAAAGGCTGAGTCCATGCTCACTATGCCAAGGAGCTATGAGACTGGTAGGAGAGGATGCCTAGAAGGAAGTGCAGGGGAGAGCTTGGGCTTAAAGATACAGATTTGGGAACAGCCTGCTAGAACTTGGGCACAAGCACCATTGGAGCGCATGTAATGTCAAGAGGAGGTTGAGGGAAAGGAACCAAAGGAGACAGAGGCAGAATAACTGGAGAATAAGAGGCTAACAAGCAAGGGGTTGGAGTAGAAAGTTTTGCAAAGGCAGGAGAAACCAAGGGTCAAATGCAGCAGAAAGAGCCAGTGAAGCCAGGGGTGAAGTGAATTTTTGGGCCTGGCAATTAGCAAGTCATTGTTAATCATACGGTGAGTAGTATGCATGAATCAGTGAAGGGGGAATGGGTCTCAGTGGGGGAAGGACACAGGGGAGGCCTTTGGAGTAAAAGGAAGGGAAGATCATGGTTAACCACATGCACGTTCATGGCCCTGATGCCCAAGCATCCCACAGGAGGCCAAGTGGAAAGTGGTCAGTTAGAAATAGTAAGCGTGAAAGTCCTAGTGACTTTGCAGAGAACACTTTTCTGGAGTAGTAGGAACAGAAGTCACATTGCAAGGGGGACACGTTTGCTGGTAGTGAGAATGTAGAGGCTTAGTAGGCGGACAGGTGAGCTGAGAAAGAAAAGCACAACAAACAGAATGAAAGACAAAGGGGAAAGAAGGCCTAAGCGGAGGACTTTCATTGGCTTATTTGGGGGTTTGCTTTGCTTTCCAGGGGCCATAATCTGGGCGTGTTGGCAGACGTACAGGGAGGAGAAAGTGTGAGGGGACAACACTGGGGGAGGCGATAGCCAATGAAACAAGGGCTCGGAGGAGACCCGGGAGATGGGGTCATAGCTTAGGAGGTGTAAAGAGAAAGTTGGAAGAACAATTCTTTTTAGACAAGACGAGAACCTTAAAATAGTGATAGACGTGTAGAAATGGAAGAGAAGAACTTAGGTGTGGTGGCCTCAGCCTTCTTAGTAAAGGTGGACTCACCTCTACTTCGGGTAGGTATGTAAGCTCACAGACTTGCAGTTGGCAGTAATGCCATGGGGCACGTTAGGGAGCCGTCAGGCCGCTTTAATGCCCCCAACCCCCAACCTGCCAGTTCAGTGCATCAAACATTACTGAGTGCTTTCAAGGGTCAGTGCTGGGCTGAGCGGTGATGGTGGGGAGAACAAGTGGGTGAGACGCTCTCCCCGGCTTTATAGTCTGGCTCAAAGACTTGTATCTAGTGCTCAGCCCCTCCTAGAGAGCGCCCAGGGCCCAGTTCTAGTCACACCCACAGCCAGCCAGTGAACACTACACTTTCCCTGCGCAGAATCGGAAGCCTGGGAGACCAGCCCACATAATAATGGTTATAGGACCAGTCCTTGTAATAATGGTCCCTCGCTATTACTGGTTGCTTAAAGTATCAGAAGACACATTCTGTGAAGTGGATGAATCAGCCAATAATAATGAAATATCCATGGCAGGCAGAGAGGCTGCCAAAAATAAACCAGTGAGCACAACCCACAGGGTGGTGATGCCAAAGACTTGGCCCCACGGCTGGCTTCTAAGTGCCCCTTTCACACACACCATCTCTGTCATGGGTTTTTCCTGTCACACAGAAGTGTCCACAATTACCTCACACAGAGCCAATCAGATACAAAAGCAAATGCAAAAACACTTTCCAATTTGTCAGAACTGACGTCTGATTACTGTGGCAGCTTATATTCAAAATGCCAGCGAGGCGGATTTCCATGCTGATTTTGGAGGGCTGACTGCAACCTGGCCCCAGCTCTGCCTTCTCTGGCTTCTCCAAATAGTAGCTACACCCAATTTATTCCACTTTCTCTGTCTTTCTTTGGAACCTACCTTCTCCCTGTTCTTCTAAATAAAGATTTTTTGAAACAGCCACATTCATTCATTTATTTATTGTATGTGGATGCATTCACCCTTCAATGGTAGAAGTGAGTAGTTACAACAGAAACTGGCTGATCTGTAGAGTCTAACAAATTTACCATCTGGCCTTTTACAGAAAATGTTTTCAGATCCCTGACCTAGAGTTTTAATTTGGCTCTTTTTCTCTACAAAACAAGGTGTTTTATTTTTAAAAAGTGAATGACTAATTAAATTTCCTGTTATTTTATTTATGTCTGTGCTCACCATTATTTCTAGTATGCCAGACCTTCTCCCTGGATTCTCCTATTTCTTACTTAATAATTTCTGTACAGGCTTGGTACAGTCTCTTAATTTTTGCTTAGAGAGTGATAGTTCAGCTGGTTATAAATTTTAAGTTGATGGTTTGTTTTCTTTAGGTCTTTGAAGATGTTTCTCCATTGTTTTCCTTCCTCTGTTACTGCTAATGGGATAACTACTGTCAGTTTAATTGTTCCTTGTAGAAGAATGTGGTCTCTCTGACAGCTTTAATATTTCTTCTCATTTTTCATGTCCTGTGGTTTAGCTATGAGTCAACTTGTATATTTATCTTTATTCTTCAAATCTCACTATTCCAAGTGCATTTTTAACTGGAAGGTTCATGTCTCTTTTCAATTCTGGAAAAAAATCACAGCTATTTTTTCCCTCAAATATTGCTTCTCTGCCATTATCTCCATTCTTCATTTACGAGATTTCTAACTGGTTCTTCACAGACTTCTTTTTTTTTCATTTCTGTCTGTTCTAGTTCATAATTTTTGTTTGTTTTTAATGGATGTTACTTTTTATCTTTGTGAGGACTATGTATGTCTTTTTAAAACTTTACTAGATCCATATAATTAATTTTATTTGGAGTTAATTCATGTTCTGATTGCTTATTCTGTTGGCTATTTTTCTTACTATCATATTTCTTCATATGTTTTAGAATTTTGGTTTGCAGAGATCATTTGGATTATTTTTCTGTTTTGTTTTGTATTTTTCTTCTTTCCTTCCCTGTTCAATTATTTTGTGTCCACCTCCACTCATGCCCTGGGGTCCAAGTACAGGACCAGGGTTGGATAATAAGATTGATGGGTCTGTAGTGACTCCAAGGATATTGCAAATCCAGACATGAAGTCAGTGGGTGGCTTGACACAGTACCTGCTCATAAGCCTACATCCATTTTCTTCCAACTGGTTAAACAGTGGTTCTAAAGTGTGTTCCTAGTGCAGTGGAATCTGTGTTTCTGGAAACTGGTTGGAAATACAAGTCCTTGCCCCAGACCTACTGAGTCAGACACCGTGGGGCTGGAGCTCAGCGATCTGCTTTAACAAGTCCTCCTGGTGGTTCACACTCAAGTTTGAAAAATGCTGCAAGCAGCCCCCGAGCAAGGGGGGGCATTGCCTTTTAGCTCTGCACTCAAACAGTGAGCCTGGTACTGTTCCCCATCTCATAACTCTTTTCTGCCCTGGAATCAGCAGCCTACTCATGTTTCCTTCTGGTGCTGGTCCACAGAAGTGTTATCTTATTTTTGAGCCAACTGACTTCTCATTGGCTTCCTCATTTTATATTTTATTTGTTATTTCTGTGTTTAGGGAGTGTGCTGAAACTTAGATTTGCAAAGATATCCTTAAGGAAGTGCAAAAGTGTAATCCACCCTCACCTCCTGGGTTCATCACCACAGCATTATCATACTCATTACGCACCATTGATTAGCTAGCCAACATTGGCCACACTCATACTCCCCACATCTGCCACCCTGCTCTGTGATCTTGGGCAAGCAGCTGGGCTCCTCTGAACCTCAGCTAATTCGTCTATGGGACAGCAATGATAACCTCCTGCAAGTTAATGTGAGCATTATATCCCATGCTATATGTAAAATAAGCTAGCATAGTGCCTGGCTCATAATCGGTCCTCCATGGTTATTAATCTCCTCCCTTTTTGAATCTAGAACTTATGTTGTTTAATTTAAACAGTTAAGCTTTAGACTCTTGGTTTCCAATTCACTTGCCAATTTGCTTGTTAACCAAACTACTTTGTCACAATCCCATTTCACCAGAACATAATAATGTCCTAAAGAGAAATATTAAAAGTTTCCTTCCCAGTTGTGAAGAAGGAACCCCATCCCCTTTGCTCCAGCGGCAGAAGCGATGAACGCTCCCATCCCTGCTGCCCATGATGCCCCAGACCAGGAGCAGAGAGCCGTAATGATACTAAGAGCAGTAACATTGTTGATAGATAAAGAGCTACCGCGAGGCCTGAGCACTTGACGTGGGTCTCGCATTTAATCGCCTCAGGAGCTTCTGAGGCTGTTAACTGCTATTTTTTGTGTTACGATGAGGAGACCAGTTACAGACCAGTCAAGTAACGGTCTGGGTCCACCCGGCTAATAAGCTGCAGACCCAGGATCTGAACCAGGCAATGGGAGCAGGTGGGTAACCTATAGGGAACGCAAGGATGAGGAACAGTCTCCTCCTCGGTCGGTGGTCTGGGTCTGGCAGCTCTGAGTATTCCCAGCCAGCAGATCACATTTTCCTTCAGTTTCAGATTGGATTCTACCCAAGCTCTGTTTCCATCAAAAAACTGCAGTGTTTCTCCAGGAAACAGTCAAGAACAGTCCCTTCAGGCAAAATCGGTGGATCCTCCAGCGGCTCCCTGTGCAGACGCGCTGCTGTCTTGAGTTCTCGAGCCGCCACTGGCTGCCTGTCCATGAGTATGTCCCGCCTCTTTGTTCCTTTCTCTATTGAGGGTCCGTCTCTGTGCAGCCTTCCCTGACTAGCTGTTTCTGCTGCTCTCCCTTTTTTCTTTAGCAAAATCGATTTCACAATGCAGTGACAACTCCCCACCTGCAGTGGAACCACCTATTCTGAAAGGGATGTGAATTTACAGATAAAAAAAATCCTTTGCTTTCACCAATTCTTGACCTTGTCTCTTCAGCCATTTCTGCTACAGAGGAACTTTATGTCCACGTTGTGGATGAGGGTGACGATCCAGCCTCCTCCACCACGGGGCAGCTGTGTGGCTGTGGGGGCAGGATTCAGGGCGTCGGGAGGACACACAGGGCGCTGGGGTCACGAGCATCCCCGGGTCCTACATCAGACGTACGACTTTCCAGCTGGGAGGATCCATCTTGCGTTGACTCAGTTAAAATTGCTGTGATTCTGATCTAAAAACAGCTTGGAGAACAGGTTAGTACAGAAAAAAGCAAAGACCTCTGATTCCAGCATTTAGAGACGTTTCAGGCTTCCACACCTGGGAGGGGGAAGAAAAATGAAGGAAGACGTCTCTTCCCCAGCCCATAAAGGGAGGCAGCTGACGCTCACCCACCAGCTGTAACGTCATCCCCTCCTCCTCCAAAGTGCTAATTCATTAAAACTAATGAGGCCCGAAGCTGCGTAAGCTGAATGCTAATGAGATACCCGGCATGCACCTGCCACACTGGCCCTCAGTCCCTGCTGCGCCGAGGGAGCCAGGGGCTGGCGACAGACGGGGATCTGGGGCCTCTGTGGACCTGATCGCGGACTGACATGAACTACGCCTGATTTGCATGAATTACACGGGTTTATGCGGAAGCGCACAGACAGGCTTCCCTCCCCCTCATTCGGTAAGGAAGCCACTCCCCGCCAGGCCATACTGTCCTTCCTGTCTACTGAGGCGCCTCTGCGAACATCTCTTGCTAAGGCAAACTTGCTTGCCTGAAGGTCCCCCGCCCTCCTCTGGTCGCGGGGCAAGGGGAGGGGAGGGGTGTTGCTGCGGAGGAGTGGGCAGGGGATAATGACTCGTAGTCCCTCACCCTCCAAGCACTGTTTATTCTAACCGTGGCCCTCTTGGAAAGAGGGCATGAAGACAAGTGCAACGCGAGGAAAGCATGGGATGGAGAAATACTGGATGCGCCCTCACAGGGCATTTTATCTCCTCCATTCTGTATTTATTGAACACCTACAATGGGCCAAGAACCGCTCTAGGTGCTGCCAAGTGACGCAAGCTGGACAGCAGTGGCCTCTTCTCTGAGCACTTATTCTCCAGGGTGAGACAGACAGTCTAAGATGGAAACCGATGTCGAATTAATTAAACTAGAGATCCACATGGAAGGTGACTGGGGAGGGGAGGCTGGAGAGCAACGTCGGCCTTTCTGAGGAGCAATGCTGGGGCCACAGCCTGCAGGACCAGAAGGGTGGGTTGGTGCAGGAGCTCCGAGGGCAGGGCAAGCCCCTGGGAAAGGATGGTCTTCTGAGACCGAGACCAGAAAAGAGGCCACTGTGCTGAGGCGTAAGGCGTGAGGGCCCGTGTGGGCAGCAACAACCGAGGAAGGCCTTGGCTCATCCTCGTTACACCTGCAAGGACAGCGATTTTCTGGCATTTTGGGGCATGTGCATTCAAATCCTCTCGGGACATTCTATCAGTAATGCTGTTCTCCTTGTAGGATGATGGTAAGGATTAAATAGAATAATCTATGTAGAGAATAACATCTTGCACATAATGTGTGTTTAATACAAACTTGTCAGCCAACAAATATATACCCAGTGCCCGCAGTGTGCCTTGCTGTCTCAGCGCAGGGGTGTGTGAGGCAGGGCACGTCCCTCAAAGGACTCCCAGTGACCATGTAAATGAGTCAGCTGGATGATTTTAGGTACTGATGAGAAGGAATAAAACAAGGGTTTCTGGCAGATACAGACCTTAACTTAAGGCGTTGCGAAATGCTCCTGACAAGAATAACATTTTAGTCACTTTTTATGACCTCTGTCATAGTTCTGAACACAGTCAGCCTTCTTTCTCTGTTCAGTTGGCCAGAAATCAGCTTGCGGAAGGCAATGTGCCTCTGTGAGGCGGACTGGGGCTCCCTGTGACAGAAAGTGCTAGTCACCCGCCTCCCATCTGGTCTTCTTCCCTCAACTATCTTAACGAAACATGGATTTCATCTGGGCATTAAATGGGCACCGTTTCCCAGCTTGCCTTGTCAGTAGGTGTCTAGCTTGGACTGCTGTAACAACCTAGACTGGGTGGCTTAAACAAAAAACACGTATTTCTCACAGTTCTGGAGGTTCAGAAGTCCAAGATCGAGGTGCAGGGCGAGGTGGAGCCTGCCGAGGACCGTCTCCCAGCCGTAGACGCCATCCTCTCCCTGTGTGCCCACTGGGTTTTCTTCAGGGCAGCGTGTGCAGAGACCTGTTTTCTCATAAAGGAACTAATCCCATCACACCCTCCTACCCTGGTGACCCAACCTAAGCTAATGACCTCCTAAAGGCCTTTAAATACCATCACATTGGGAGTTAGCTAAAGCTTCAATGTCTGAATTTGGGGAGACACAGGTATTCAGCCCATAATATTAGAAAAGACCATGTAACACAGTTCTTGCCAATTAAATGTAAGAGGGAGTTTGAGTGCGAGGCCTACAGGAAATCTGCAAGGGAGGGGGGCCTTTGCCCTCTGCTGCCTCCTTTCTGTGCCCCGGACAGAGGGCATGCCAAGGCCCCGCAGCCGTCCTGTGTCCTCTTGTGCTTCTGTGCCGGACCTGTGCTCACAGAGGCTTCTCCTAAGCTGACCCAAACGCAGAAGATTCTGGGCTTCTGAAGGCATCTTGGAGGCCCCGCACCGGCCCTGGGCTCATTCCTTATTTCAGGAGGAAAATGAAACTCCTAACTTGTCACTGAACACAGAAAAAGTGTGAAGAAAGTCAGAGTATATCTCATTGACCCAGCACCTAGTTTCCCCTATTTTTAACATTTTACATTAGTATCTTGCCAGTGGGTTTCAGCCCTGGGCAAGTTCACTATGGATTCATTGACAATGGAATGTTCTTGGGGTGAAAGGGTTTATACCTAACTTTATTCCCACGGTGGCAGGTCTATCACTAAAATCCCGTCCACTCAGAGCGAGTCTGCATGCAGCAAGCCGGCCCCTGCAGCCGTCTCAGTCTCTGCCACCACACCAGCCTCTGCTCTCCTGCCGCCCTGCCGCCCTGCCACCACGCAGCCCAGAGCACTGGGTGAGCAACGCATTGCCCACACGTGTGCAGTGAGCTAGCCAACCAGGGCCAGGTGAGGATCCTGGCCACAGGAACCTTCACCTTATCCACACTTAGTATGGTACATTTGTTAAAATTAATGAATGAATATTGACACATTGTTTTCAACTGAAATCCACCGTCTATCAGAATTCCTTAGATTTTACCTGGCGTCCCTTTTCTGTCCCAGGATCCCTCCAGGACACCGCATGACATTCAGCCACCAAGTCTCCTTCAGCTCCTCTTGGTTGTGACAGTGTCTCAGACTTTAATTATTTCTGAATATCTTCACGGTTTTGAGGTGTCCTGGCCCGGCATTTGGTAGAATGTCTCTCAAGTGGGATTCGCCTGATGTTTTCTCAGGCTTAGACTGGACGAGTCTTGGCCAGGGGACTACAGGAGGTAAAGGGCCTTCCCGTCCTCACATGGCGGCAAGAACACACCCCGGCCCCGCGACTTATCACCGTTCGCGCTGACCCTGATCCCCTGGCTGAGGCCACGCGCATCAACGTTCTCCTCTCTGAAGTTTCTCTTCCCCTCCCTGGCCTTTCGCTCCCACCTTCTTTGGAAGGAAGTCACTAAATGCAGCCCACGAAGAGTGGGGAGGTTCTTGTTCTATACCCTTGGGAGTCGAATATCTACCTGAGTGATTTGAAATTCTTGTACACAAGAAATTTGTCTTTTCTCCCCATTTCTTTAATCATGTATTTATATCAATATAGACTCCTGAATATTTATTTTATACCTTGGGCTATGACCTATAACTCTTTTATTTATTTCCTTGCTCAAATTCTTCCAGCCTTGGTTTAGGTTGGCTCTTGTCCCCTTGACATATCCCATCAGTGCTGTCAGGGTGTGTGTGTGTGTGTGTGTGTGTGGCTGTGTGTGTGTGTGTGTGTGTGGCTGTGTGTGTGGCTGTGTGTCTGTGTGTGTGTGTCTGTGTGTGTCTGTGTGTGTGTGTGTGTCTGTGTGTGTGTGTGTGTGTGTGTGTGTCTGTGTGTGTGTCTGTGTGTCTGTGTGTGTGTGTAGCCCTTCCTTGCTTTCTGGCACTATAAGATGCTCCAGGCTTACTGTGTGTTTTTCCTGCCCCATCCCTAGAATCAGCCATTTCTCCAAGGAACCGTGCTTGCTTCCTTTTATTGGATAATGGTATTAAAAAGCAAGACCCAGGCTCTAGATGTGCTCATCGAGGGCAGTTGTCCTTAATTACAGACTTAAGGCTTCCTTCCTCATATCTCAAATGAAAATTTACTTTGCTCCTCTGCCCACCTCCAGTTTCTTTCTCACTATCTCTGCCCACACAGAACTGAGATCAACAGGAATGCTAGGCCCTCAAAAGTTAGGATGGAAAGTCTATTCAAAATAAGAGGCACGCCTCCATAAATAATCTGGAAATTATTTGGTTGGAAGGAGGCTGAACTCACGGAGCTCCTGAATGCAGAGATGCTATGTATCCCAAGCTTCTGTGTTTCTGAGGCCCTGAGAAGCAGAATGATTGACCCAGGGTCATGCAGCCGGGATTGTCTCCAACGCCCTTGAATATTCCCCATTGTCTCCTCCCTACATGTTACACTGGTGAGGCCCACTGATTCCTTGTCTCCCGTTAGTGCAGGACTGGCCACGGCCGGACGTGGCCCTCACCAGGAAGAAGGCCCCGTCCGCTCTGGACAAAGCCAGGTGCTGATATTCTGCAGTAAGTCTTCAGGCCGCGTGAGGGCAAAGAGCAGAGATGTTAAGACATCGCCTCGCATCAGGGGAGCAGCTGAGGCCTCCGGGCAGGGAGGCGCATCCTGGTGCCGATAATGAGGCGCCAGCCCAGGTGCTTTACCTCAGGTCCCCCGGGGCAGCGCCCCCCCACTCCGACTGGAGAAGAACCCCGACTTGGGATTGTGAGGCTGTTTGCATGATGTTGTTTTTCTGATGTAACCCTGCTGGTTTCCCCACCTCCCTTTTCTCTGACTCCTTCCCTCCTCTGGGGAGCAATTTCTGTGTCTCTGGCTCCTTTTAGATGGGGAGAGAGTGCTAATTAGCTGTCTGATTCATCCCAGGCCACCTGTCCCAGGGCACTTGGCAGCAGGGCCAGACTGGGCGTGGCCCCCTCCAGGGGCTGGGCAATGCCCCGTCTGACGTCTGGCCATGGATCGTGCAGAAGGACCGGTGGGCAGGGACATTCGGCTCCAGCAAAACCAGTCCCTCCTACCCTGTGTCCTTCCACCAGCCACACGGGCGATCGTAGGGAAAGCGATGCCTGCAGCCACTGGGCACTTTGACTTCACTTCTCCCCTCCAGCTGAAATCCACTTTCTGTGAGGAGAACGGGGAATTTCCCCAAGGCCCCTGGTCAGCTGACGGCCTGAGGCGCGGTTCCCTGTCTCCCTTCTCCCCACCCAGAACTCACATCCCTGAGATCTGCGAGGAGGAATCCAGCAAAGCACCTCAGAGGGGGCTGTGCTCATGGCCGCCGCTCCCTCCCCTGCCCTCCCCCTCCAGCCACCAAGTCAGGCTTCGGGCCTCGTCCCTCAGAAAGCGGCCCCATCAAGGCCTCCACCCAGCCACGCTGGTGCACGCGGTCCCCTCAGCCTCCGCAGCGTCCCGCTCAGTGGCACCCTTTCCTGGGCTGCTTTCTCCTCGAGGCCTCGGGAGCAGCTGGCTTTCCTCCTGCCTTGCTGCTGCCTGCTCCCTCTCAGGCCCCTCTGCTGGCTCCCGCCCCGTGCTGGGCCCCTTCCGTCTCCATCCTCACTCTCTCCTGAAATGAGGGACCTGGCCCCGGGGCTTAATCTCTACATGCTGAGGACTCGGGGCCACGAGGCAGATGCCCAGCTTCCTGCGTCCCTGCCTGGATGGGAGCCCCGGGCCTGGGCTCTCCCGGCAAGTCCAGCCCGCTGTGCCTCGCTGTGCAAGCGCCTTGCAGACATCGCTCCCGGGAACACTCCCAGCAGCCCGTGAGGGAGATGCTCTATCCCCGTTTCACAGCCCAGAATATCCAGGTTTAGGGAGATGAAAGTGCTTGCTTAGGTTGCATGACTGGAAACAGCAGAGGCAGAATTAAAATCCATCTTGCTTGACCCTTGGGTCCAAGCGGGCTGAATCCTAGTGAACCAGCAGGGAATTGCCCAGGGAGTGGGCTGTCCGGGCATCAGAGGAACCAATGTGATCAGATGTCAGAGAAATCTTTTAAGCTAAGCGAGGTGAGCACCATAGAGGGCAGCGGAGCGGGGTTGAGACAGGTGTCTCAAAGGTCTCTCCAGAAAATACCTACCTGTCCCTCCCCTTGGTGGGCGTGATAGAGAAAGTGTCCTGTAGGCCCCACTGAGAGCTCCCAATCCTTAGGGCTTTGCTGCAGCCCATCTCCGGGCATGGTTATCGTGGTTCTCGATCTAGGTTCCAGGGGGCCCTGGGGTTCCAGCAGAGTTTTGGGAACTTCGACAGGAACATCCCTAGTTGTCTTATATTTGGGTTTCACCTAAGATTTCCTTAATTAAAAACTGAAAAATAAGGAGATTATAAGAAAGGAATTAAATTAATTAAAAGAATTAAAGAATTGAAAGGAAAGAGTTTCATGTTTTCTTAAAGTATAAAAAAGTATAAAAGACAATTAAAAGAAACTAGGCTTTAAAGTGATTTGGCGCCTTGATTCTGAAACTTACTAATTAATATCTTTCAGCCTTCGTTTTCTCCTCAGTCCAATTGGAACGATAGTACCTATATCTCTGGCTGCGATAAGAAGTAAGCAAAACAGTATGTGAGCGCACCCAGCAGAGCGCTCGGTACGGGGTGTCCGTAGATGTTCAGTAAACTCCACTTCTGTTGTCTTCTTCGTGACATGCTGCAAGCAAAATACTCAAACACAGCAAAAATGGCCAAGGGTTTTAATGTGGGGTGATGCCTCTAAGTAAGCGATGCTCCGCGGTATCTCTATCAGTCTGAGAAGGTAGAAACAAGCAATTCAATGAGCCCAAAGCCCTCGACCACCTGCAGCAGCCGCCCTGGAGCCCTGCCTCTGCTGAGCCCAGCACCCGACTCTTGGGGACGTTGTTGAGGACCTCACTGATTCCTCTCTGCCGCATAGCCAGGTGGGACAGGAGGGGGTGGGCCTGACGGCTCCCCAGACCGGCAGTGGCGTGCCTGGAGCAAGCCGAGCCGCAGAAAGGCCACGAGCCAGAGGCGGACACCCTGCCAGGCACGAAGGCCCATCTTCTGATGCTGTGAGAGGAGTCAGAGCAACTGGAGAGCAGGGCAGACCCAGGTCCCAGCTCCATGAAATTAGGATCGGTGGCTTCTGTTTAAGGAGGAAAGAGAGTGTGTAATGTATTTTTGAAAAATGTCCAGTAAAAATGATTAATTTTTTTAAGAAACTCTTTTGGCACCTGATAGGGTAGGTTTCCATTATCTGGCTGGTTTGCAGAAATTCTAACAGTGCCCAGGTAAATGAGGCATTACTGGGCTTAAACTCCATCCCTAGACATGTGGGTCTGTTTGAAGCAACTGGGTGAACAGGAATGAACGTCTTCAGGGATCTCAGTCCAAGGGGAAGATGTGGCTTCTTGGGTGAGCTCAGCAGCAAAGCCCAGGAGGCAGGGCCACCGTCTGGGACCATGCGAGGGGGAAAGAGGGGAGGGAAGATGTCCAAGCTTGAAGGGGCAGATGGTTAGACCCAGAGCAAAGCGCGATTCACTGGGTTTTATGTATCTTCAGTGAACAGAATAGGGGAAGAAGCAAGTGTCAATTACCCACTTAATTATTTCTTCAAACTCCCCCTTCATAGGTCTTGTATGGTTGCAACATAGCAAGTCATTTCTCCTCAGGTGCAAAACCCACACCCTTGCAAGACACCTCAGGGGGTTTAGGCCAAAGTGTGTCCTCAGATTTCCCCAGGGGCTGGGAGGAGCTGACACCCCCAAACACAGCCCAGCGACTCAGGGTGGGGAAGCCCAGTGGCTGTCTCCCGGACTTGGCAGGGGCACTTCTGGCCTCCAGGGGCCCCAGGAAACTGCCTCACCATGCGGGGTGAACAGCTGTCCTTGGCTGCGGGCAGTTTGGGACAGTGGATCTTCTTTGTTTTAGAGCCCCCGCCCCAGCGAGAACCTACTCACGGCTGCTGGGGCGGGGGTCCCAAATGCCACACACACAAAATCCGCTCTCAGTGTCAGGAGAGCCCCGCTCTCCTCGAAGCTCTGCTCAGAAACAGCAGGGTCAGAGCCTGTCGGGTCTTCGCGGCTTCGGCTCCTACCAGCTTTCCGCTCCCTGCCCTTGTCCTTGTGAACTCCCCTCAGCTCCCGCCTCTTGCCCGGGGGCCCTGGTTGTCAGCCCCTGGTCACAGACTTGGAACTACTCATCAGTCTTCCGCAGTGCCCTCCGAGGGGCCGCCATCGCCCCACCCAGCTCCCTCTCCTTGCCTGGGCTTCGGCAGACCCCTGACTCCCCTCTGACCCAGGATGAGTCATCCCTGGGCCCTGGCCTGCAGGGTCCCCAGCCTCCCCGGAGGACCCCTGAGGCACAGAGCAGCTGTCACGCTTCCTCCTGTGTGGACACGCCTTCCAGCCCCAGCTCCGCGTGTCTCTCTCAAATGAAGCCAGGCTACCTGGGCAGGCCAGAGAGTGACTTCGCCGGGGTCACAAGGCCGGGCTGAGGCGGGGGTGCCCCCCTCTCCTTCCCCCACACCAGCAGGCCTCAGCCTCATTTGTGAGGGACGTCACACATCAGCTGCTACCCACATTTACAGACGGTATACTTCACAGAAACTTAGTTTGGGAAGCAGAATAGCAAAGCTGTTGTGAGCAGCCACTTTGGAGTCCGACAGTCTTGAGTTCTGGCCCTGCTGCGGACTGTTTTTATGACCCAGAGCAGTTTCCTATAGCTCTTTAATCCTCAGCCTACCTGTCTGTACAATGGCATGCCAATAGAATCTACCTCCTAAGGGTTGGTGTGAGGATTAAGTGGGACAGACATAACAAATGCTTCGCACAATGTCTGGCCTAGAAGCGGTTGAGGATAAATGTCGGCTAGAATTAGTATTCGTATTCATGTGTGTATTTCTATAGAGAAATGAATTCAAGACGCTGCCTGTAACAACTGTACCCTTTCTCCCTTTTATTCTGACAGGCTTTCCTGCAGCAGAGAGAGAAAAAGGTGGAATTGGAGGCTGTACAGAGGAATTGTACGTAATAGCAGCTTATCTTATTTTTCTGTCACATCTACAAGTGAGTTATCATCGCTGATGCGCTAATAATATTTGTGGTAGTTACAGTTTATATAATGTCTTGTTTCCCCACAAAATAAATATGACTGTATGTGTGTTTTCGTGTCTCCGCCGAGAGGGCGAGTCGCAGGCCCAGCCTCCTCCGCAGGGGTGCTGAGAGCGGAAGCAGACGAGGCAGCCCTGCGGTCCCGGGTCCTCACCCGAGACCCACCACTGAGGTCCTAAAACCCCGCGCAGCGGGCGGGCCAGGTGGCCGGGCGCTCTGAGCGGAGCCAGCCCCCCGCCCGCTCCCAGGGCAGACCCAGGAGCCGGCTCGCTTCTCCCGGTGCACAGCAGCCTCCTCCAAGGCTGATGGCTCCCGGCTTTGTGCCTCTCGGCCCCTCCCCTGCCCTCTGATCAGACACTCTTTGTATTATTATCATTCCCTCTGTGTTGACAAGTGATTTAAACACTTCACAGGAGAAAAGAAAAATGAGGGTCGGGGTTGATGGGGGATCTTTTCTTTGAATTCAGGGTGTTCGTTTTTTGGATTAGCAAAAATAAATGATTACAAGTGTATAATTAAAACGAATAGGTTAATTAGAGAACATTTAGATCTTTCTGAACAACAACAAAAAAAGCCAAGGACTGTCTGCCTTGGAGGCAAACCAGGCGTTTAGTAAATAACCCTGTGTGGAGGTTTGCGGGATCGGGTCCTTCAGGCCTCCGCCAGGACGGGAGGAGCTGGGTAACGGGGACATGTCCCCGCAGCGCAGGGGGAGATGCCGGAAAGCAGGCTGCGCCCTCCAGGCCGGCGGAGCAGCTGCGTGGGCGTCAGGCGTCAGGTGGCGGCCCCCAGCCCCGCCCCGTCCCTCTGTGCCAGGCTCCCCCGTCCCTTCCCTTGGTCTCTGCCCCTCTCTCTGCCCTTTGCTGCTCAGCTGTGACCGTCACTCAGCCTGAGCCAGTCTCTGCGTCCTGCGGACAGTGGGACTCCAGAGAGCGTCTCTGCGGGGGGCGTCCACCGGCGGTGGAGGTGGGGCGGGAGGCGGGGGTGGCAGGGCAGGCCTGTAGGTGCATCCTGTCCAGTACAGCAGGCTGCAGGGCGGAGGCTGGCCTGGAGGAGAGGGGACCCTGGGTTCTGCTCACTGAGCCCTGGCTGCGCAGGGCCCAGGGCTCCAGCCTCGGCTGAGGGGAGCTGACCATGCCAGTCAGCTCCTGTCCTTTCCGGAGCATCGTATCTGGAAGCAAGCTTGGGTCACGCACAGAACCCTGCTGGCTTCAGGGACCGTTGGCTGAATTTTGTGCCCCCAAAAGATACCCTGGAGTCCTAACACCTGGTATGTGGGCACATGACTTTATTTCGAAACAGGGTTATTGCGATGCCAGTGGTTAAGATGAGGTCATACAGGAGAGGTGTGGCCCCTCATCCACTGTGACTGGTGTGTCCAGAAGAGGAGGCAGACGCGGAGATGACATGGCTCTGGCACAGGTCATGGTGACGCCATGGCTGGAGCTGAGGAAAGCCTGGGCTCGCAGGGGCTGGGGAGGCCACCCGGGTCCTGCCTGAGGCTTCCCAAGCAGCACGGTCCTTCTATCACCCTAACCTGGGACCTCTCGCCTCCAGAGCTGTGGGCGAATGAGCTCTGCTGTTTTAAGTCCCGGGTTTGTGGGGCTTTGTGGCAACAGCCCTGGGAGACCCATGGGCAGCTCTCAGCGGCCGGCCTGCCTTGGCAGCTGGGGAAACCTCCACTCAAGTGCCTGGAGAACATAGCAGGTGTCAGGGAAACATAAGCCATTGTACCAAGGAAGGTGCGGGAACCAGAGCCTGGCCCAGCCCCACCCCCGGGCATCTCAGTGTCCACTCTGACGGCCATCAGAGGTCCCTTACCTCCCGAGAGGGACAATGTAGCCCTGGATGAGACAGACTATCTCAGCAGTTTGGAGAAGAGGAAACAAATTAAATCTTTCACTGTCTCATGTTTACTAATAATTGTGATAGTGACATCTGTCATTTACTGAGGCTTACCAAGCACAGGGCACTGGATCAGCACCAGGTAAGGACTTTCTCCCACATGGCTGCCCTCCAGTAAGCCCTGTAGCCCCCGAGGGTCCACGGAAGGAGACGCGTTCCTCGTGCACCGAGCCAGCATGTCAGAGTCAGGGAGACGGGTGGGCAGTAGCTGCTTCTCGGTCCTGCCTAGTGCTCGGGAATGAACCGCTGCCACCCCACTGTTTCCCTTCTCTGGCAGGACCCAGCTACTTGCTCCAGGCACATTTCTACGATGCAGGCCTTGGCCGTTTCTTTAAGTTGGTTTCACAAGATTGAAAGAAATGGAAAAGCTGTCCTGCATACAAGAGATTCCAGAAAGGACTAGAAAAGTATCCAGGGCACAGGCCCAGATCCGCCAGCTCAGCTGCTCAAATCCATTAAGAACAACTCTGCAGGGACCTACAGAAACAGAAGATGGAAGCAGGCAGAACAGGAAAAGCCCTTGTTGGGAAATGGCAAACTGATGTCCTCTGCTTCACGAGCCCCTGAGCAGAAGAGAGGAGAGGAGTGGGGTGGGCAGAAGGGGAAACACTTCCTCGCCTGCCACTGTCTTCAGCGGCAGCGCACTGAGGTCACACCCAGCCAAGGCCCGGCCGGGGCAGGAACAGAGACGAGCCTGCTCCAGGAATGAGCCAAGCCAGCGTTTCTCAGAAACTGGGCCAGGAAGGAGGAGGGTGTTGGTCCCGGCAGACAGGATTCGGCCCTGTGGGATGGCCTCTCTCCCCCTGCACAGTGGAACACTTCCTCCTCCCCTCCCGGCCTGTAAGCCCCGACGCTTCCCCACGGACCCCTAGAGCAGTGGTCTTGGCCAAGCCATGTAGCCTCCCAGCCAAGATATTCCTTATCCTCAAAATGCAAAGTGTGGAACAAAATAACAAATTGCACCAGGGTTTTGAGGACAAATGGAATAATGCCTACTCAGGTAAGATCAAAATTGTCTAAGGAAAAAATTTCCCACGGGGAAAAAAAAAAAAAGAGGGAAAAAGGGGCAAAAAAAAAATTGTCTAAGGAATTATTATAATGCATAAACTTTTAGCGGCCACAGTGGGTAAACAATAATAATTCTTGTTACCACCGTGGACCCCCAGACATCTCTGGGGCCCCTGGGACACTCAGTCTAACCACTCAGCCTCCCTTCCAATCCTTCCTGATCCGACAGCCCAGCCCATAACCTACATTTTCATCTTACAGAAAAAGGAAAATGCAGGTCAAACCCCAGGAGGGAAAGCACCAGAAAAGTGAATCGAGGGACGTGGCTACACTCTGAGTCACAGCAGAGCTGGTTAGATTCTGTGTTGCGTTAAAGGTGTCAAGTCCGGGGAGCAGGTACATCGAGGGCTGTTTTGTTGGCCCAGTGGAAAGAGACTGTGTTAGACCCCTACTGACCCTCAGCTAATCCTCTTCCCAGCAGGGCTGTGAGCAGTTTCTGCACCTTCAGGCCGCAGCAAACAGGGGCCAGACTAGAGCGAGCTCAGAGCTAGCCAGAAAGCCAGGATGGCCATCTCACTCCAGCCTCCTCACCCCGAGGCTCCTGTAGCCTCACTGCCAGGGGCCGGCGAGCCGCTCTGGCAGGAGGGCTGGGGCAGAGAGAAGGTGGCAGCCTCCAGAAGGATGGGTCTCTGCTGGGTGCCGCCTCTGCACCAGGCATGGTAGTGAGAGATGCAGCCCCTGCCCGGGAGAGCACAGAGCCTCGTGGGGGACCACAAACACAGCCCTCATCCACCGTGTGAGGAAAGCCAGGTGAGAAGCAGGCGGTGCATCGGGAAAGCCTCCAAGAGGAGGCAAGAGGCAGTCAGGGGCGCGGCTGGGGGCCGCCCCACCGCTCACCCAGCTGGATGGCTGGCCGGGACCGCCGCCCCACTGCACACTGGGCGGCTCAGACATTCACCTTCTCACGGCTCTGGAGGATGGGGGTCTGGAGGCGTCAGCAGGGCGCTTCCTCCGAGTCATCTCCATGGCTTGTAGGCGGCTGGTTTCTCCCTGTGGGGCCCCATGGTCTCCATCGGGACATGTGTCTTTGCCCAAATTTCCTCTTTCTACAAGGACACCAATCGTTTGGATTAGGGCTCACCCTCTAACCCATTTCATCCCTTTAAAGACTGTCTCCAAATGCAGCCGCATCCCGAGGCACTAGGATGTAGGGCTTCCACACAGGGATTTTGGTGACAACTCAGCCGTGTGCTATCATTTTCCACAACCACAGTGAAGGCCCTGCTAAGCCTCTTTCTCCCCCAAGGCACACAGTGGCCAGTCCTGTAAACCTCCTGTGTCCGGTGCCTGGGTGACTCAGCCTCGGACCTGCTCCCGTCAGAAGAGAGGGGTGATGAATCCCTGCCCCTGGCTCTGGAAGCATATGCCCTTCACTCACCTTCCTCCAAAAAGCTGCATGTTCACCAGGGCCTGAGAACACCCCCTTCCCGGTGCTCAGCAGCCCTGCTCATGGCCTCTTGCACGAGGCACTTGGCCAGTCACTTTCCCTGTGATAAGGGCCAATGTTTCCTTTCAGCCTGGTGGGGAGAGAGCCGGTGAAGGGCCATCCATCACGTAGGGCCCACACAGGCCGGCCTGAACGCCTCGGGGGGGCCAGCATCCGACTGCTGCCATGGACGCGAGGGGGCTCTGTGACCCACTGAGATCATGGGGTACCAGCAGGACTCTGTACATGGAGGCAGGGGTGGGCGCACCTCGTCTTCACCCTGCAGCTCCGGGCATGAAGGTTTATGAGCCCGACGGGGTGCCGGCCTCTGACGCTGTGCTGGGAGCCAAGGAGAGGGATGAATGGGCCGCCGCCTGTGTCCTCAGGAGCTCACGGTCTCCTGGGGGAGGAGGGCTCTGTGTGCTGCAGCCACGGCACATGGGGAACAGAGAATTGGGACTGCTGGCCCTGCTTGGGGTTCAGAGGGGCTTCCAGCGGGACCCGACACCTGAAGGGAATCTGGAGCTAGGCTGCTGACGTGCCAGGAGAGCGGGATGATCCAAGCAGGGAGTCCAGGACTGGGGCCGAGGGGGGAGCATCGGATGTTTGGGAAGAACTACGTGCAGGCCAGTGAGGGACTGGCAGGGGGTGGGGTCAGAGAACTGGCCGGGGCCAGGCTGCAGGGGGAGAGGCGAGCCATGCTGACCTACCCAACTGGACGTTTCCTGTGAGCTTCCAGACTGTGTCTGTGGGGCTCTGGGTCACCTCTGCAGTGCTGGGGGTAAGGAGCAAGACGCAGCAAGCGGGACACCCCTCAGAGCACCTTGGCCTGTACGTCCTCCATGCATACTGGAGTTACATGCAAGAAAGAAATTTTCTAAAGCTTAAAAAATCAAGTATTACTGCCGTAACTACTGAAGGGTCCTTGCAGAGCTCTAAGCAGGGATGGAATGGTGGTGGCATGGAGTCTGAACCCAAGGGCTGTGGGCCGGGAGGTCGGGGCACCAGTCAGGAACTGATGCAGGAGTTCACAAAAGAGAAATAGAAAGGACTTGAGAGCTCGGGGGAGGGTGGAGGTGAGACTCTGGCGCCCGCTGATTGATTCACCGCGGGCAGTGCCTAGAAGGAACGCGGGGACCATGGCTCAGGCCAGCAGGTGCGCGCTGGTGTTCTCCCAGGGAAAGGAAGTGGGGGGGCGGAGCTCTTTGGGCGGATGCGGGGGAGCCGGGGCTGGCCGTGTGGAGTCTGTGCGTGGAGCACCGGCTGGGGCTGTCCGGCAGCCGTGACACTGAGTCCTACACTCCCTGAGACGTCCCAGCCTGAGCACAGGGCCCTGCATGTTGTAGATGGGCTCCAGAAAGGGTATTTTTTTTATTATAAAACTTACAGGTAAGGTCTCCAACCTTCTCTACAGTCTTTTCTAGATCTACTTTTCAACCTCATCTTCTGTGCTTCACCCAGGGGTATGAGATCCGAACCAGCTGATCTGCCCCATCCAGAGCGGACGATGCTCAGCCACGTCAGAGGCTTTGTTTTCCCAGACTCACGTCTCCCAAGTCCCTGGAATAGATGCAGAGATGGTGGGACCGTGTGCTCATGTAAGACATGACAAAAGGTGTGACCTACGACACACGCCCCTTCCTGCCCAGGCCCTTCTCCCGCTCCCGCCAGGTCCCAGATGCCACTCACCCTGCAGACCCCAGTTCTCCATGAATCCTTCTCACTCTGCTTCCATGAGGTCAGTCTGTAGAACGTGTCTGTGAGCTCCGTGGGAAACCCACCCCGTAGAGCACCCTGGAGACCCCGCTGGACTGGCACAGTGCTCTCATCTGAGGAGGGTGTGCGCTGACCCAGGACGGCCCCTGTCACGGTGCTAAGTATTCTCGGGCACCAAGGCACCTTGCTCTGGGCCCCAGGCATCCAGCTCCCAGGAAGGTGCAGGGCCTGCCAGCCCATCTGTCCAGGTAGCTATGTCAGGCTCTGGTTCCAACGTGCTTGGTTTTCTTTGCCACATCTCAGTACCACTGGGTTTCCATCGCACAGGCATGTGAGCTGGCCTTCCCTGCCTCATTAGTCTGCCCCTTCTCCCAGATGGATTCTAATCCTCCAGCTCTGGGCATACGCTTCGCAACACAGCCCAGGAGCCCTAGGGCCTCTTCCTCCTTCAGTGAGTAGCAATGTGCTTCGTTCAATGAGGAACACAGACAGAGACTCTTAACTCTACGCCCCTGGCCGGTGGCTCTTCCCCACTCCACTCTCTCTCCTCAGTTCCTCCACTTTGCAGGGTGCCCAGGGACCCCCAAGATGACCCCAGCACAGGTGGCCCCCTCTTCAGGGACAATCAAGATGATTAGCTCATTTTTTTCTATTTCAGCGGGGATTCTTTCTACTCCTCCCAAATATAGAAGATTTCTATAGCCCACATGGTATGCTTGTAAAATACACACGAGGCCTAGTAAATTATACACTATTTATTATGCTACTAAAATGATATCCTTTGCGTAATTAAAGTAGCCATATGCTGCAGTGCAGATTATTCTCATTCATTAAGACCTCAAAACAGGTTTCCAAAAAAAAAAACAGCCAGTAGCTGTTAGGAGGAATATAATCAGGTCAGACACAACCACCCTAGAAACAGTCTCACTCCCCAGGGTGGGTCTCAGCCTTCAGGACACTGAACACAACTGTCCTTCCGTCCACTCAATTGTTTAACAAGCGTGGGGCACCCACGCTGTCAGATGCCTTCCACACCCTGGGGCCGACGCCTGGTCCCTGCACTCGCGGAGCACACAGGCTAGCGGGAGAGACGGAGGGGGGATAGCGGGACGTGTGAGGCCCCAGCAGAGACTCACCTGACTTGGACTTGTGGGGCTGGGAAGGCTTCTCAGAGGAGGTGCTGTCCAGTCACATCCCCGAGGGTCATTGGGCCTGGGAAGCCTTGTTTTCTCTCTTGTTTGTGTTCTTCGTGATGAACAGAACAGTGACCTGGGTTGTCTTTTACGTTTGTCGGCATGACTGGTCTGCCCACCCCTCCTCCCCGACATGGTGGTAAGCCCCAAGAGGCACACAACTCCCCTGTCTCATCCGGGGTTCTGACCCCAGCACGCAGCACAGAAACTAGTGTATGCGAGGGGCTGGACAAACACATGAGCGCGTGCAGGGGCCCAGGGCTGAAAGAGCTCACGCTATATTCCGGGAAAGCTGCAGACCACTCACTGTGCCCAGCGTCACCCCAGACCCCCACCCCCAGCGCCCCTAGGCCCTCTGCCCACGGGACCCTCCACCCTTTCCCACAGGAACAGGAGTTTTCCCACTGGCTGGAGTAAGCAAGCACATTTGGGTCCCGAACAACAGCAGCTATGTTCCTCCATGACCTCGGGGTTAATGGCCAAGGGCACGTGGGCACTATCTGCAGTGAACTGTGAAAACCCGGCCCGGCCACCTGGGAGACCACGTGGCTGTCCCCAGGGCAGCAGGAGAGCCCTCAGGCCCCTGCTGTTAAGAAGCCCTGTCTGAGGTGGGAAGCGAATGGAGGCCGGCCTGGGTTCAAACCTGACCCATCCCACCCTGGCCCGTATACTTGATCTCGCTGAGCGGTTGCTCCATCTTTCAAATGGGGATGAGGACACCCACTCTGTGGGACTCTGGGGATTAAATTAGTCAATGTATCTGGGGTGCCTGGCATGCCGTGAATACTCGGCAAGTGTAAGTGTTGTTATCAGAGGACGCGGGCGCCTCTCCCAGGTCTGCGTCTCCCTCCTGTCACCGCACACGCTCGCGCGGAGCAGCTTTACTCCAGGGTCTCACTTAGTCCTCACACCTGCCCTGGGGGCCGTCCCTGCACTTACCTGATTAAGCTCTTCAGCCTCAGGGAACTGAGGAATTTTTCCAAAGCCACAGCACTGGTGGGACAGGGACTTAAACCCGAGTCTTTCTGACTCCAGGACCTTGCTCTTAACCTCAGATTGTGCTGGTTTCCCAGGGACACGTGGTGTGTGTCCCCCAGAAGCCCAGGCAGGAGAGAAGCGCACGGCCAGGGGAAGGTAGTCCAGGGCCAAAGTGGAACGCCAGCGGGAAGAAGGTCAACACGCAGGGAAGGCAGCCACTTGCCCCATCACCCCTCCTGCGCAGGCTGTGCCGGCCTCTAGCAGTTTCCACACGTGGGAAGGGTCCCAGCAAAGCCCTGTCCACACTGGCCTCAGCGGCCAGCTGAATCAGAGCCTTTCTATCAGACTGGATCACTCCCAGGGCCTTGGTGAGGTGGACAGCAGGGAGAAGCCCTCCTTGCCCGTCTGTCCTACACCTGCTTACCTCTGTATGTGAAGATCTTGACGTGGGTATGAAATCCAAGAAACGGATGGGGCCGAGTCTCTTTCCCCAGCGCGGCCTTGACAATACCATCCAGCCTGCGTGTTCTTCCAGAACCTTGCCACACGCATGCCCGCCAAGCAGAGCGATCCATGCCTCCTCCCTGCGACCTGGGAGGACACTGTTCCCGCAGGTGGGTTAGTTCCATAGCCTGTCCTGTAATGGGACTCCTACACGTGGGACTATTTGTAAGCCTTTTTGACAAAGCAGAGGTCCCTACTGGGGAGGAGGAAGAAATAAGGCTGGAAGGGCAGGTAGGGGCCAGATTTCCAGGTTCTTGAACCTTTAGCTGCTTACTCACCACTTGGTGACAAATGCCTCCAGGTGCCACTCGAACGACTCTTCACATGGTGATTTCCTTTCAATCAAAGCGGCTCCATTTTTAAAAAAAACTTAGTCTTGTTCTAAGAAATGATCATATAATCACAGGTTTATGTCCTATTTCTGCTTATCTAATACACATAAAATAAGTACTTCATTACTTGTTAACAAATTTTCTTTTTCGACCTCCTGAGGTGCTCTCCAGCACCCCCTGGGGGTCTGTGCCCTGTTTCGGGATCCGTGTGCCTGGCACTGGAGAGCCACCACACATTCTGGGTAGGACTGGTTAATAAAAAACGGGCAAAATCTAAGGAATCTCACCCTGGATGTGAGCAGCTCCGGGCCACGTCCCGGGCGGAGGGGCTCCTGGCCCCAGGCGCGCACAAGGAGCATCCGAGGAGCTTCACACCGAGAACCAGGCCCCACCCTAGACCATTCACATCAAACCTCTGAGGACAGAGCCCAGGAATCAGCATTTTTAAAGCCTCCCTAGATGATTCTAAGGTGTAGTCAGGACTGAGAGCTCCCCTTCGAGGGGTGCTTCGGTGGGAAGGTACAAGGACGCCTGGAACAGACAGGAAGGCGGCTAGGAGGCTGTTGTGGATGCAAGAGTGTGCACATCTTTGCATCACTCGTGGCAGAAGTTCTGCAAAGTTATGCCTCGCACACCCACAGCAGAGACGGGCACAAGCCACGGCAGGTGCATGCACAGGAGCCACACACAAGCCAGGCCTCGTTTGCCAAGCAGAGCTAGCCTACCCCGTCGAGTCGGTTCACGATAATGCCTCCATGGGACACAGCCTGAGACCAGGGGCCGGAGGTTCCACTCAGCTCAGGCTCATGTGAGGTTGGGGCATTTCTGACAAACCAGAGCTTCTGAATTGGGGCTTCTGCTCACCCCTGATGAGGGAGTCACAGAGAGAGGACACACACACACACACACACACACACACACACACGTGTTGAGTCATTGGCGCACTCGCACACAGACACGCACGCTGTCAGGTTAGGCCGAACGATCTTCAGACGCAGGCACCTAAACTGCCCAGCAGGTTGGCGATGATTTGCTGCTCGTGACCCTGGTCCCACTTTCCCAGAGCCTGAAGCCTGGGCCCCTTCCAGCGTCCAGCTGGGAGCAGACCCTCTGTCCAGACTGGGGCGCTTGGCAGGGAACATGCAGAAATCAGAGCCCAACTGCAGGGCCAGACATTCTCCTCGCTTCACATGCTCCTTGCTCCCGGGCCCCAAACGAGAGGCCACTGCAGTCACGGCTCGGGAACAAGACGGCATTGTCCCCTGGGCCTGGGCGTCCCGGGGGCCGGGGCCAGGGGAAGGGAGACAAGAGAGTTCCATGGGCCACAGGGTCTGGAGAGAAGCCGGCACCTGAGGAGGAGCGATTTCCCAGGCAGCTGGCCAGGCCGGAGTCTTCCAGCCAACATGGAGACTTGCCCGGCTGCCCCGGGCTCTGGGGAGGTGTGCCCTGAGGCTGCCCTTCCCAGAGCCCTCCCTCCATGTGGCACTAACCCCACAGCCTCCCTTCCCTCCACAGACGCTCATCCTGAAGAGGCAGAGAAGGGCCGCTGGGCCGGGCTGGGCCCTCACCCCCGGGACCAGCTCCACCTCCCCAGGGGTCACTGTCCAGAGGAGAAGCACCCGGCCTGCCCAGCCTGGAGCACCAAGGGTTGGCTCCTCTCCCAGACCCCAGCCTCCCACCCTCAAAAAGGGCCACGGTGTGGAGCAAGGACCAGGAGTGGCAAGGCGGCCTCACTGGGCCCCGGCCCACCTCCTCTACTGAAGCAGTGAACGTCCACGCCCCTCCCCTCGAACCTCAGCCTGGCCACGGGGTTCTCCAGGCAGCACACCCGTCGGCCTCACTTTGGTGGGCCCTGTGGCGCCTCCTCCACGGCTGGCTGACCCCCTTCCTAGCTGCAAAACGGCTTCAGCAGCCTCCCACGCAAACATGTGGCAGCACCCAGAGGACAGTTTCTTCAGGTGGCACTTTGAGAGCAAGTGTCCTTCTCTTCCCGAAATCCCCAGGAAAGCACCTTTAGGAACGGCAGGAGGCCAACGCCATGGGGAACTGTGTCTCCCTAGCTAGTGGTTCTGGGGCCCAAATGAGCTGATCGTAGAACTCCTCACGCTGGCCATGGTGACTGGTCTGTGGACGGGCATATAACCCACCCAGGCTGGTCACAGTCCTTTCTTAGGGGTGTTCTAACCGAAGATTAGGTTAGAGCCACTCTCTGTCCGGCTGTCATAGTGCACGATCGTGGGTCAGCCAGCCACCAGCCACCTCATCAGGGGTGGAGGGATGGGGTCCTGATGGAGTGCGGGTCCCAGCAGCACCGACTGTCCCAAAGACAGCCAACCTGCTCAAGTCCTTGCACAATGCAAGCTGGGGCCATCATTTACTATCAGAAGCCTCTGGGGTTCAGCCCGTCTGTGTCAGGGACACGCCAGCAAGCATGGGAACAAGAGCACAGGTGCAGTGCAGCAGCCGCACGCCCAAAACGCACGGCACACACCGTGGGCTGGCTGAGTCTGTCTCACAGCCTGGGGCCTCCTCTGCATTGCAGACCAAGAGCCCTGGGACCCATCAGCAGAAATCTTCAGTCTGTAGCGTAGTGCTTGGCACACAGCGGGTGCTCAGCGAATACCTGTGAGTGCGCGAATGAACAGTGGCTACGGGCCCCTTCTCCCCGGCCCTCCATTGAGCCTTTCCTCTGCTTCTCCCTTTCATAATTCTTGCCATCACTTCATATCCTGAGTCCTGTTTTCTATCCAGACCCTCATATCCACAGACTTACATCATATTCTGTCTTTTCCTTGAAGGAAGACAAAGAAATATGCATTAGATTATAGAATAATTTCTGTCAAAATTAGCTAACATAAAATAGTACAGTATAACTAATTAAAAGAGCAACCTCCAGCCACTGGATAAACAAGGTGACGCTGGACATCTCCTGATGTCTCCTACAGCAGTGAGCACGTGGCGTGTTCCCAGTCCTTGCCGGGCAGCAGCGATCTGCAGTCAGACACCTGCTCACTGACCTACCCATGGTGCTGTGGGGCAGACACAGGGCGTGCAAACAGGCAAAGTCAGTGGCAGGCTGGGAACCGAGGCTGAGACTCTGCCACATTCACTGTTATTACCAGCGACAGGACAAGCCGTCGTGTGAACCAATCTCCGTCCAAACAGTCTGTTGGCTTCATACTCCTCAGCTGCCTTATGGGCTTTTCAATGCTTTCTCACCATATTCTCTGATTTTATAAGCCCTCTCTCCACGGACTAGGAATGAAGTTTCTAGTTGCCTCAGGTGTCTGAAAAGGCGCATTGCAAATTCCCTGACTTAACAATAAATGGACTTTGTTTTCTGCAAAACACAAAGGCTGTCCCTGCAGAGTCAGGCTGTGCTGACCCTAAAGGAGGTCTCGAGGTGTGTTTACTCGGTTTTATTAGCTTATCTCTGGTTCAGTTTTCATAGGTTTTATTTACTTCTTTGCAAGGTCCAAAATCTCTCTGAGATACACCTTAATGAAAAGTAGCAAAGCACGTACAAGGTTTGTAAGGTGCTCAGGTAATGGGAATTAGACGCCATTATCTTTTGGGAAGGCAGCGAATGGTCGTCTGAACTGAGTTGATTGGGTGATAAGTATTATAATGGAACACACTATTAATGAAGGGCTAAATTACTGGGAATGCCCCTGTTACTTATTAAACACTTTGATCAATTAGGCTGGGGAAAATAAAGAACTGAAGCATATTTTAATGCCTCTTTTGAGGCCAGGTCAGAAGCAAACAGATGTGTGAACCTGAAGTCCAGCCCAAGGGCATCTTCTCAGACACAAGCTTCCGGCCACCTGGAGAACTGCTCCAGAGAGGAGCTGACGACCTTCCAAGTCCTAAACAGACCTTGAATGCATGAGCCAATACCCTTCTCCATCCAAAATGGGGTCACTGGCCAATCACCCAAAGTCCGTACCAGTTTACTTTCAATGAACGCTGAAAACATGTAGCTGGAAGCAAAAGAAATCGAACCTGGGGAACAGACACCAAGCTACAACACTAGGAGATGTTCAGGACTGTGTATTTCAGAGACTCCTGCTTTTAGAGTACAGATATAACATCCTTGTATAGGATGTTACAGCTCCTCTATTCTCAGCCTCCCTCCCCACTGGATTCTGGTAACTGGCTTCCTGCCCCATTATCTGGGTCCAAGTCCTTGTCTTGGTGTTCAGCCTGGGCTTCATCTAGCTGTTAGCCTTTCTTCTCAGATCAACTTTCCACCTGGATTATAAGGATCCCAGCTTGTAATGGGAGTGATGGATGATTTTATGAGTCACAGGATGCCCAGATAGCTGGTTGCACATTATTTTGGGGTGTGTCTGGAAGAGATTAGCATTGGAATGGGTGAACCAGGTAGAGTCGATGGTTCTCCCTGGTGTGGGTGGACACCCTCCAACCCACTGATGGCCTGAATAGAACAAAAGGGCAGAGGCAGGTTGAGTCCACCCGACCTGGACAGTACTCCTCTGCCCTTAGAGCTCCTGGTTAGGCCTTCAGACTTGCGCCAGGATCGATACCATTCTGCTTTCCGGCTCCCAGGCCCTCGAACCACACCTCCTGCTTTCTGGAACTCCACTTTGCAGATGGTAGACAGTGGGACTTCTTGGCTTCCATAACTGAATGAGCCGATGTCTTATAATAAATCTCGTTCTAGATAGATGGAGGCATAGATACAGACAGATGTAGGCATGAGATAGACCCTCTCGGTTCTGTTTCTCTGGGGACCCTCTACGGAGCCCTTACGCCTTCTGGTAAGTTTGTCTGATGCAGTCTCTCTGGACCCTCCTCCTCCCGGATCTCTGAGTGTCTCTGCTCCCTGGCTCAGGCTCTTCTGTCCCTTCCTAGAGTGCCGATGAGTCTGGTCTGGGCAGATCCCCTCCAGCTGCCAGGATCTAGCGGCCAAATCACATCTGATTCTGTATCAGCAGATGGCTCTGTCCACTGCTCTGTACTTCCCACTGGAGAGGTGAATTTCAGGCCCCAGCCATTGTGTGATACGTGGGACACAAGTCCAGGGTCAGACAATTGCAGCTCCAGCCTAGAGACTGCCATTGGGTAATCGTGTGGCTGGAAATCCCCTTCACCCCTCTGAATCTTGGTTTTCTCATTCATTTCCTAACTGTGTTTATAGAGGGCCTGTATGTATCTGAAGTGTAAAAGATGGAAAAGACAAGGTCCTTGTCCTTAAGAAGCTCGTGCTGGGGAACCAGTCTTATAAATAAGCAATTACAAAACTGCTGGATAAGTGTTAAGAAAGACATTGTCAAATGTTATGAAAATAGTGAGAGCAAAGAAATTAACTGTGCCTGAGGGGACATTTGAGTAATCTTCAAGGATGAGCTGGTACTTACCAAGCAGTCGAGAGCCTTCAAGGCAGAGAGAGTAACATATGCAAAGGTGCAGGGGTTAAAACTGCACGAAGGACGCCAGAAGCTGAGCATCTTGGAACGACTATAACAGGGTGCAAGCGGCCAACAATGAAGTTACAATGGAGAGAGAAGCTAAATAATGTGGGCTTTCTATGTCAGACTGACAAGGTTGCATTTTATCTTACAGACAATGAAGAACCATCAAGGGCTTTTAAACAGGGGAGTTGCCAGATCAGATCAGCGTAGTATGCAGGATGACTCCCACCTGGACATGGGGAGGGGTGGGCGAGGTAGGAAGTGGAGGCAGGGAGCTCAGCGGGAAGGGCTTTCTAACGGGGCAGGTAGGGTAAGAGAAAAAAGAATCACAGAATGAAGAACCAGAGACCTCGGTGATGAATTAGATGTGGGGCGTGCAGGAGAAGCTGGTGTCAAAGCTTCTGCCGTGAATAGACTGATAGAGACACAAGGACTCTAAGGGGCAGGCTGACGAGGGGAAGATGACAATGGGTTTCTGTCCTGGACGAGTCGGTGGTCCAAGAGGCAGCCCGGCGGAGAGGCCACAGCAGTGACGCCCTGGTTTGGAGCTGGAAAGTCCGAGTTATTGTCACCTATTGTCATGCACGGAGGTGATGGCTGGCATCACAGGAACCAGTCAGACGAGCCGAAGGGAACGCACAGCGTCCAAGAGAAGACCAAGGACAGAGCTCTGGGGGAGAGCCGCACTTACAGGCCTGGAGAAGGACCTGGCAGGATGCTGGGAAAAGCTGTCAAGAAGGTAGGAGGACCCAGAGACAGGTGTCCTTGAAGCCTGCAAGGGAGAGTTTTCCAAAGGGGCTGTGAGCAGCGTCCCAGCAGCACAACATCAGGACTTAGCGACTGGAGGGTTATTCACGGCTTTGCAGCCTGATGTGCAAAAGGTGGGTTACAGAAAGATGAGGGAGAGGGAGAGGGAATATAGGCTACTTTTCAATATATTTGACAATGAAGGGCAGGTGACTGCTAAGGAGGTGCCCGGAGAACAGCTCAATGTGATGGGAGACGTTCAGTTTAAATGGAAGTGATTTTAGTCATGTGTGTAAGGAGGGGACTGGACAGGATGGTCCCCAAGTTCCTCTCAACTCTCTTGCTCTTTGGCTCTAAGGACCCTGCTTAGGAGCAGAGGGCAGCAGCCTCCTCCGCTGGGTGATCCCGGCACGAGCAATAGGGCCTGGGGGTCGCCCGACACAGTTAATGAGGCTTTCTGCCTGCCTGCCTGCCTCTCTCCCGCTTCCTAAAACCAAGGCATTCTGATGAGCTCTGGGGACACGAGGACCTTCGGCAGAGTGCCCTGGCCTCCGAAGGCATCTGACCACCCAAATCAGCAGCTAGTGTTTTCATCCCATCAGCCTTCTTTTCCACCTTTTACAAACTGACGCTTCCCTGCTTTCAAAGGATCACCCCAGGTAATTCTTGGCATTCACTCCCAGGTCCTGAGGGCGGGGGAGACCATGTCCCTGGTGAGCCGGGAGGAGAGGGAGGTGCCTGGAGAGCTGGTTCCCTCCTAGGAGTTCACAGTAGATCTTACATTAGTTACCTCGGCAGCTTTTTTCTCCTTGTTTGGTTTAATATTCTCAAGGGAAAAGCACGCTGAATGTGAACAACAGACAACTCAAGCACTCAGTCTATTCCCAAGCTTAGGCAGCATATTCCTGAAATAATAGAAGGCGTTTAGACTTTCAGGAGGAAGAAACTTATCTTCAGTGAATTACTGTTTACTGAGGCTTTGATAAATGCTTGTGTTTTTTGCTGGCAGACTGCATTTGGGGGCCCATTAGAGTGAAGATTATCTTTGGAAAAAGAAGAGCACAGAGTCTGGTTGTCAGCCTGGGAGAGACACGAGTGAGAGCTTCCACACGATCCGCTTTAATCTCACCTGATGAGGTGGTTTCGGCTACTTAATGAGGTATTTGGGAAATGAATGTGACACCGAAGGTCATCCGTGAATGGGGCCCCCGGTGGAGGGAATGAAAACCGCGGGCTGCGCTTGGTGGCAGGTGGCTTCCAGTCTCCACCAGCTGTGCGCCCGGACAGTCAGGCGACGACTCTGGAGCCTGCCTTCTGGGGAGGGCGGGGGCTCTGTTTTGGGTTTGCGTGTTTTCTCTGTCCAGTCATGTGAAGGAAGTCAGCTGGGAGGCTGTTCTATGTCATTGTTCTCTGGGACACAGTCACTATATTATTCTGGAGCCTTTTGAAACACGGGTGCACAGCTCAGTTGCCTGGTCTCCACTGTGCTTGGGATTCTCTGCAGCGGCATAGGAGAGGCCTGCTGCCTCCAGAGCTCTCAGAGGACGCGCCGAACCCTGCAAGGCAAGAGTTCCCAGGGGCCTTTGTGCTGTTTTCATGAGAAGAATTAAGCTTGGCTCTTGAAAACTCAGCTTCGGAAATCGCTGAATAGTGATTATAACCTGGGAGATAGTGACCTGGGAATTTGTCTTCCTACACGTTTCTGATCCTGCAGAAAGGAAGGTGAGGATGACAGGCCCCAATGGAGCTTCTATCAGTCGGAATCTTGACGTTCAGGCAGAGCACAGGCTTCCAAGCCGAAAGGGTCCGGGTTGGAGTCCGCCTGTAGCACTGACCGGCTGACTTCCAGAACCTTCCCAGCCCAGCTTTCTTGTCTGTAAAATGGGGGAGAGTAAGAAATAGCTCCTGGGGTGGCAAAAAAGATGATGTAAAACAAGTGAAATGAATTTCATAGTGGTTCTTTGTTGGGCACCCACTAGGCGCGAGGCCCAGTCCTGCCCACACTGGGGACCCCCGTGCAGCTAGCCACCAGGAAGGCTGGGCTGCCCTGTCGGGGCACACGGGGGCAGCGAGTGAGGTGAGGACTCCAGGTGTTCAGGACTCGCTGTTAAAGGAGCTACTAATATGAATGTTAGGTTATTGATGTGGATATTAACTACTGTGTGTTGTTAATATTGAGCATGGAGTCATTTACAGTGGAGGCTGCTGTCTGAGAGGCAACATAGAAGTCAAGCTGCAGTTTGTCCTCAGCACCGCTGAGTCACAGCGCGAGGGGTGGCCCTTCACGCCGCTCACATGGTGCGCACGTTATGTCCTGCCCAGTGTGCAACGATTACAGGAACATGGTCCTTCACCCCTGACAACCCCGAGGAAGGGCTTGGCAGACTTCTCCTGGGAGCGCCGGGTAGGATACGTTTTAGGCTTGTGGGCCCCACAGCACTGTTGCACTCCCCAAATGAAACATAGCCATAGATAATGTAACACGTAAGGATTGCATGTGGCTTCTTTCAATAAAATTTCTTCATAAAAAGTGGTAGGAAGCCACATCTGGTCCACAGTTTGCTGACCCTGCTCCAAAGGGAACAGCAGATAGGTAACCGGAAAATGCCAACAAGATGCAGAAAATGCTGAGAGTGGAGGTGGACACCTGGCAGGCCTGTGGCTTCCAGAAGACATTTGGAGCTCGAAGCTACAGCCAGGGGTGGACATTTCCCATTTCTTTGCCCTTTTAGAAAGAGCAGACCATCTAAGGACCACTACTTCCCTGGTCAGGAGGCTACTGCAAACGTCTAGGAAGGAGGTGGCCTGAGCAATGACTTAGCTTGCAGTGGAGGGAAGATTTCAGACAGCAGACGAACCAGGTAGGACATGGTGAAGGAGAGAAACAAAGGTGTCAGGGCTATTTACCAGGCTGTTCTGACGAGGCTGGGTGGGCCGTTCTTCACCAAGATAGGGAATTGACAAGGAGTACGATTTTGAGGTAAGAGGGTAAGGCTCTTTCTGCTGTGGGAAACTGCAGCGGGTGTGTCTGGCAGGTGGAGGACCCACTGAGATCTCAGGCTCTCCCCTGAGCTCTTAATAGGCGCCCGACTGGTCCCTCGCAAGCTCTGTCCTCACTCAGCTGTCACATAGTCCACCTAAAACACTGATTTGACTGTGTGGCTCCCAGCTAATTACCCATCTTTACAGAATCAATTCCAGATCCTTAGCTTGGCCTGAGAGTTTGTCCAGACCTGCCTGCTGCCGTCTCCAGCCTTTCCTCTGACCACTCCTGGCCTCCCATGAGTCCCTCCCTGCAAGTCAGCACCCCTGGGGACTTCCAGCATGGGCAGAAGGATTAGAAATGCTCCTCCTCCACGTGGCAGGCAGGAGGTCTCAGTTCCAGCCCCCAAGTCACCAGCAGGACTGCAAACCTCAGGCTGGCCATTCTTCAAGCCAGTTTTCAGAGTCAGGGCTCTCACCCGATGTCCTGGATCTCCACCTTCCCCAGAATTGGCTGCAGGAACGAGAGGGCTGTCAGGACACAGCCTCCTTCCCCAGTGAGTTCCACCACTGGCCATGTCTGGTGAACTCCCAATTCCAGAGAAATAAAAGTAGCTCCCACGAACTCCAGGGGCCCTAAAAATGCAAACGGCCTGGTATTCACATCACTGCTCCTGAAACGGAACGGGATCGATGCTTCTCAGCCAGGAACAGAGCTGGCGGTTCAGTGCTGAAGTTTAGACCCATCACATCTCTTCATCAGAGGATTCGCTGTCTGAAGCTCCTGGCATGTACAGCTGACGTTCAGGTTGTCAAGCCGGTGGGGTCAGAAGCAGCTCCTCTGAGATCAGAGGTCAAAGAAACCAAAGGAGAGGCTTGGGAGAAGCCTCCATAGAAAGGACGGTCGCTGAAGAGTGTCCTGTTTCTAGCTGAGCAGATGCAGAGCTGGGGGAGAGGTCAGAGCTCCTGTGCAATGTGTCGGCCACTGTTTTGCAGGCAGGCAGGGGTTGCCTTCCCACCTGGTGGGCTGAGTTACCCACAGGATGTGAGACGGGGCAATTTCAGGCCATGTCTTGTGGTTCAGTAAACTGCAAATCTTTCCCTTCAGGTGGATTGATTCCAAAGAACATCGGCCTCCCATTTGCTCCACACAGAACTTTGATGGAACCGGCATCCTGCCCCCACAATGGAGGCACCCGGCTCTGCCCGGCATCCCTGCTGCCTCCTTTCTGCAGGCCGTGCCTCCCCCTCTGCGGGTTTGGTCCAGTCCTGGAAGGTACCATGGACCCACAAGGACAGCCCTGGGAGAAATCTGGCTGAATCAAAATTTCTGCTTCATCTTCAGTCCCACACCTGGTGTTGTCCGTCTGTGCCGGCTGGGCTGCAACTCACCGCCCCAGCACCCTGGTCTCTATCAGTATGCGACTTCTCTGCACATGTAAACAAAGATTTTAGAGTTCATAAGAATTTATTTTCTTATGTGGGCTAATAAACATTCTTAAATGTCTAAAGTGCTGGAACAAATGCATACCAAGGAGTCCAGTTACAGCCTCGACTGCACTATGGGTGGCTGACCACCTGACAGTTAACAAAGGAACCGGTGGAAGAGTGCCGGGCCTCGGCCTCACACCTAATGCAAGCCCTGTGCTCCTCCCCGATGCTGCCCTGGCCCTGTTGTGCTTCAGCCGCCTGTTCCTGGGCCCTTGTGCACACAAAAGAGAGTCCAGACAGGGGGAGAGGACTTCCGCTGTGGCCTATTGCTAGCGCCGTTGCCTGCATTATGAATTCTCTCTGACAGTGAAAACGTGGGCCTGGACAATTGGTGAAAAGAAATTCTTTGCCATCTTTGCAGGCTCTCACATGGAAGTGACCATAAAGGTGATGACAGCGGATATTGTCAGAAAGGAGACTTTGTCCTCACAGCAGGGAATGCTCTCTCCCTCTCCTCCCTTCTGTCTCCCCATCCCCCCCTCTCTCAATCTCTCATCCGTCCTTCCCTTTTTATCTTTTAAAATAGTAAAGTGCACCAACCATCCACGCGTTTGCACAAGTTCCCTTGTGGGTGAAACTTGCTGTAATCCCGTGCACGTCCTCCTCCAGGCTGCCCAAGCCGTGCATCACGCTCGCCTCTGCTCAGGCGTTTTTATGCCGTCACAATACCGTCTCCTGCACCCTGCACATCCTGTCTGCAGGTCTGTTTCCCAACGGAGTCGTGTCCCTGGGACAAAGGGATCCTGTCCTCCCAGTGCCCACCAGGTAACAGGCACTCTGAATTGCTTTGAATGAATGCATGCATTTCCTTCTCCAAGTGAAATCATTTAAAACCCAAATCACTCATTAACATGAAATACTTATTTTTAAAGTTGTCATCAGTTTTGATGGGCAACTGTGAAAGTATTTCCAGAGAGAAAGACCCCTGTTCTTGGCACCTCATGAGCCCAGTGGCCTTGGGACCGAGGCCCCTTCACAGTACTCAGAAGGCCGAGATTTAAAGCTCCAGGCACAGACTAGTTCTGGTTCACTATGTAAGTGGGCTTCCTGGCAAACCTCACATTCCCCCTTTTGTATTATAAAAGGACAGATATGTAGGGAAAATAGCCTCTCCAAAATACCCCCATTCACTCAGTGCCTACTTATGGAGTGCCTGCTGGTGCCGGTACTGTGAAAGATGTGGATAAACACACACTTGGAAGTCCCTGTTTCCAACGACTCGGTCCACTAAGAGAACTGCCTTTTAGTAAGAACTACACATAAATTATGCTATCACGGTTTAAACGCTACACCTCGTTCATGTACAAGGGTGTGGTTCGCAGAACATCATGGGCCCCTTTAGCCCCGCTCCCCACTTCTCGTTTACCCCTCCTCCCCTAAGAAGGTGCTGGCGACTGACATCACCGTCCAAGTGCAGAATGTGACCTAAACAGCCCGTCTCGCCAGCTTCCTAACCACCAAGTCCGAGTAAGCACTGCGACGTACACCCCTCCCCTGCGGTACTGCCAAGCCTTTCTTTAGAAGGCTGTTTACAGCCCCTCTTGAGTTCAGCGTGCCATGTTTTCCCTCGCTTATTAAAGGATGAAAACCGAGGTGATGGGCGCATCCCCCTGTACCCAAGTCAGCTGCCAGGTTTCTTGGCCACCTGTCTCCTCCTGCGCCTCAGGGCTGGTCTGGCCTCCCGGGGAGGATGAACAAAAACACGTATGTTTCTCCCATCCTTCTGTCTCCTAACGGAGTGTCTGGGAAATGGCCGGGGAGAAAGCAAAGGCCCACACAGGTGCATCCAAGGTACTGCTGCTCATGCGAGGTTTCAGCAGTGCTGGGCTGAGAGAACAAACTGCTGCCTGTTTAACCACAGCAGAAAACTGTGTGATATGTTCGCTGATATGGTTCGACCCAGTGCTGTCCAGAGAAAAGCCACGTTTTGTTCCCACCTTACACTCGGGACAGGATTTCTGTGGATAAATAATTTGTAATGCCGTTTCTGTTACTAAGACAGGGTTTCACACATCTGCTTGATGTCTCCCTAATAGTATGACAAATGAAACCATCCACAATCCTGCTTCTCTATATTAACTCAACATACAGGAAAAAGGTGTGACGACTCCGGACACTCAGGCCCTTACTGTGTCGGGGAAACTCACAGATCACTTGTGGGTCTGCGAGAGCTGCCAGCGCAGAAATCACCATGCGGGCAAACGCCACCCAATCCCCCGATTAACCGAGACAGAGCAGCATGGTCTACTCCCCGTGGAGCAGGTTCGGACCCATTAAGGTCTAATTTAACTGAACCTCCAGTACCCAGTGACGGTGAGTAAGTTGGCTGGAGTGGGAAGGCCCCGTGGGGACAGGCATTGGAGAGAAGGTGGCCGAGGGGGCTTCCCAGCCTTCTCAAAAAGGAGGAGATCTTGAGTCTGGCCAAGAGAGTGTTGCGTTTTATAGTGACGAATACGAGAGGAACACCTTATCTAACCCCTGATACTGACCAGCGCTACAGAAGACCTCAGTGGATGGGGACTGAGCGTGGTGGGTGGGGAGGGGGCACTGGAGTCCAAAGTGCAGGCAGGTGGGCGAGCACGGAGCCCGGAGCCCTGGGAGGGGCAGGCTGGGCAGGGCCACACCTCCTCCACCGGTGACGGCAGTGCTGGATGGCTTACATGGGGGGTGACAATGATGGTGTGGTTTCACTTTGCAGGAACGACAACGGGGAAGGCATGTTCACTTGCCTGAATAGGGATAAGGAGGCCCAAACCAGGGGATACAGAGGGGAAAGAGAGTCATGACTCACTTGGGATGGTTGGGGTGGCCGGTAGGCCAGGAGGACAGCTACTTGGGACAGGCAGGGGGCGTGGGCACTTTCCCTTTGTAACAGGTCACTGTGGGGACAGAGCTGAGATTCCAGGGTCTACACTGGCCAGGGCCTGAGTCAGCGCAGACACAGAGGATCTGAACCCAGATGGGAGGCCCTCCCCGCCCCAACCAACAGTGTCCTGGCCTCCTGCCGCCCTGAGCTGGGGCTGGTCTGGACTAGGGGAGCTGGTGGCCTGGCAGTGGAAGGCGAGGGAGGTCAACGGTGGGGAATCAGGCTGGAGCCACACATCCGGGAAGTGGCTGGGATTCCGTCACTCCCGCCTCCCCACTGCTCTCCGAGAGAAGGCTGCCAAACAGCCCCAGGGCACTGTCCCTGCCCAAGCTCGCCCTCCAGCCAGAGGACACAGGTCAGGGTCTGTGCGGCCCAGCACCCCACCAGGACGTCCTGATGCTGTAGCTCCAGCAGGCGGCCCAGCCTGACCTTCCCAGACCAAAGGGACAGGGCCACCGCCACCCCCGCGTCTCGTTCTGTCCTGCACCAAGCTTTCACCATAGCCTGTGACACGTCCGGCTCGGTGCTGTCAGCTTTATGGGATGGGAAGCAGGGGGCACCACAAACAAGACTTGGTGTGGATCCTGCACTTACAGAAATTGCAGTCTGGGGGGTGGGCAGATGGAAATAAGCAGAAGCAGGGCTCTGGTTCACTTGAGGGGCAATATTCCGACGATCTGAGGGAAGGAGCAGCGGGCTTTCTGGTGTGGACACCACGAAGGTCCAACGGGGAGCGTGGCATCAAACCAGGCCCTGACGGATAGGGACAGCCAGCCGTCCAGGCAGAAGGAAAGGTCTAGAAGAGTCTCTAAAACAGGAAGGTTCAGGGGCATGGGACAGGCTGGCTTACTGGCTGTGAAGGGCATGAAAGGAAGCTGGGGACAGTCTGAACAGCGGGCTCACGAGAGTGCACGTGGTGTGGTCAGCTACAGAGAGCCGGAGGACTGTCTTGAGAAAGGCGAGATAGTCCCAGCAGGTGGACTGAGGAAATTCTGGTTTTGCTCATGGTGTAGCTCTGAATCGTGAGAAATGTCCCACTTCTTAATTTTCCTGCTGTTGCAAACGCCGACGCTCCAAAGCTTGCACAGCCCGTCTGCCCTGAATGCAGTGAGTTATTGGCTGATTCAAGCTTCTCTTCTTTCTTTCACAGAAATGCCTATTGTCCTGGCTGATAAGTCTAAAAAGACACAGGCTCGGCAGGCGCCAGGCTGAGCCGTGTTTGGAGTTGGAAAACACTTGTACAAATTAGAGCTTAATAATATATATTAAGGACTGTCACGCATCAAACAAAATGAAATATTCACCCCGTTCGTGAGATTCTGAGTAAACATAAAAGTCCCCCAGGGACAACCTGCAGCGTTGGAGAAACGTTTATGGCACCTTCTGGCCTCAGAAGGCATTCTGTAGTATTAAACTACAACACCCTAAAGGTGACAGGGATCCTATGGGAGGGGGCAAAGGGGGGGGACTGGGGTCAGGGATTCCTGATATCTGACAGCAGCCCAGCTGTCATGGGGTCACGGAGACGAGCGCAACCCCCAGGGCCAGGTCAAGAGGGAAGTGAGGGCAGGAAGATGATCATTTATCCCTAGATCAGGTGAGAAAAAAGGACATTGTGTTTTCCTTGGCGTTCTTTACTGGATGGGACATGCCTCCACCTAGCATCTAGCCTCCCTGTCTCTGGTGAGGTTATTTAAGCCCCTGGTTTTGTCAAAATTTCTTCCATTTTTTTCTGCCCTTCAGTTAGTCCTCATGCTTGTAAACCAGGAGCCCCAGGCCCTAGTGGTCTGTTGGCACAAACAAGGCCCCATTAACCCTAATAGTTTAAGACTCACTGTTCACGTGGGCCTCTAGCCCTGCTGCAAAGTCCTCCGAGTACTTCTCGGAATCGCCGTGGGCATGTGTGCCTGGACATGTCACCCTTGTCACCCACCACCTGATGTCCGGCCCGGGTCACTGCGCTTGGCACAGGGAGCAGCTTTGAGAAGTCGCACCATTGCAAGAGCTGATCAGACTTTTCCTAAGAATGGAAATGTTCAGGCCACGGGTGCTCCTTGAAATGACCCCCAAGCCTGTGGTCCTCAGGGTCCCAGAGAGATGCAGGGAGGCATGCCTAGGAGGACACCGTGGCCTTCCATGACCCCATACTGCCCTTGTCCACTGGCCTGAGGTAACGTGCTTGTGCCCAAGTAAGACAATTTTCCTTCAGCCTCTATGTGTCATGCCTTGTTCCCAAGAATAGGGTAGAGGATAGATGCCACCCTAGCCTATGCCCTGCACTGGGCCTACCATCTCCCTATCTTATATCCTAGCTTATAAAAGGTTTAACATCAAATACATGCACAGTTTAAAAAAAACACTCCACACTTTTGCTACCTTCTTCCTCCATCTACCAAACACAAATGCTCTTGTCCTTATCAGCTCATGCAGATAATCGAGAAGAGTAAGCTTCTAGTCCCACAAATGGCCAACTCTAAATTTCATGGGGGGCTCATCTATCCCTCCCCACCAACACGTTAAATAGATCCCCTCCCACGTTGCCAGAATGCAGGCTTCACGCAGTCATTTGTAGCCTACAACTGGTTCTCACAATTGGCAGTCCTCCGGTGCCAACTGTTGAAATCTGTTTGCCAAAATACTGCCTCATACGTGGCTCCGATTTGTTGTTGAATTGCTGCTTTTTGTCGTGAAAGGACAGTTTACCATTTTGGGCCAAGAACTCGATTTATAAGTGTTTATATAGCAATTTGTAAAATAGCATTTTAAGATGACTTCTGCGTATATGCTGTTAGAACAATATTTGCCTCTGGCAGAATGAGGGATTGGAAAAGCATGAGCTTCTGTGTCAGAAAGACACGGGTTTGAATCCCAGCTCTGCCATTTACTGTCTGTGAGAATTTAACTTCTCTGCACCTCAGTTGTGAAATACAGCCAATAAAATATTATCATGAGGATTCAATTAGATGATATATGTAAGGCGCCTAAAGGGACTCAATAAATGGTGGCCACCGTTATTTATCTTATTATTAAAAACATCACATTGCTTAAGGATGCAGAAAAACAGCATTTCTAAACACTTGGGACAGAGGAGGGATGATATACGCACGGCACTCACGTCGCCTCCCTCCACTGCCGTGGACAGAGCAGACATCATTAATCAATAGCATGCTCTTTCCTAATGAGGCTAAACTTGGCTTCAGAATCCTCAACACCATGTTACCAGCAACTGCTACTGTTATTTATTTAGTAAATAAAAAAATGAGTTCCTGGTTACATTTGAATTTCAGATAAATAATGAATGATTTTTTAGGGTATGTATGCTCTACGTAACATTGGGGACATACTTAAACCAAAAAATATATATATACTGAAAATTATTATACTAAAAAAAAAATTCATTATTTACCTGAAATTCAAATGTGACTGGGAATCCTGTATTTTATCTGGCAATTCTTGTGGTTTGCATGTGCATTAGAATTGACTTACCATCCCTGACCCCTATATTAACCATGACTTTGGGCTGTTGTATGGTGAAATCTCAGTTCTGATTTGATTTAGGGGTAAAAGGAAATTTATTAGCATGCTTAGCTGGGAATTGCAGGGATGGGTCTAGCCATGGACCCCGTTGGAGTCAGGAGCTCGGTCAGTGTGTGAGGTCTCCAGCCCTCTCCCCAGCTTTCAGGTCTACTTTCCTACGGGCACCTTTCTGTAGCTGAGCTCTTTCCACTTGGCAAGGAGTAAGGATCCCCCAGTAGCATATTTATTTATTCTCAGCTTATCAACTAAGGAGTTTATTTACCCCAATCTCTACTTTTTAATCCAGGCAGTTCGTATTGATCTAGGTAGGTTTTCTGCTCACTTTTATAATGCTGCCTTATAGATGAGACATCATAGGTCATGGGTCATAGGCTGGGTCGTAGGTCTGTGCCTACAGGTGGGGGCTGCGCAAAGGCCCCATAGTGGGTACAGTCCCACCAGCATCATTCGTGCGGAGAAGGACCATCCCCAAAGGAAGCAGGGCGCAGGCAGGAATAAGCCAGCAGGGGTCCGTTTCCATTCTGAACTGTTGTTTTTATAGGATTACAGAAAGATTTCAATATAGAGGATGGTCAGAATCAGCAATTGGGAGACAAATATGTGAGAAACTGTAGTAAACCCAGGGTACAGGGACACTTTGAAGGCAGGAACAATGACCTGACAGAAGTAAACGTCTTGTTGCAGAAAGATACAGGGAGAGAGGGGAGAGTTTGTGGATGACTGACAGGGACAGCAGGAATGGCTGGTAAAGGCTCCTTAGGGAAGCGTGCTTGACCCAGCTCTGGCTTTCAAGGGTTTTGAAGCATGGAAAAATCCCACGTTTTCCTCATGCCTCTGAAGCACCATCTGCCAGCACCCAAAGGGCTGACTACAAGGGGTGCCTGAAGAGCTCTTCTCCTGTGAGTGTTCATGGCACAGAAGCAAAGCCATGCAAGACACTGCCCACTGCTGGCTGCTCGCTGTGGACATGTGGCCTCATGAGACGGGTCCAGCATGCCCGCACTGAGGGTGAGTGGCCCTGAGACAAGGGCCCATCCCCCGGACAAGCATGGATGTCTCGGGCAGCGAGGTCCACAAGCAAGAAAAGAAAGTCTTCAGAGAAGGGAGCTGCGGGCAGGGCAGGCAATGCAGTCTGGACAGACGTCCCACTTAAGAAAGTAAGCTCTCCCCTCCCCCTCCCTGTCACCGTATGGGACCCCAGGGTTCTGCTGAACCCTCTCGGTATACACCGTCTATAACAAAAGCTCCCCAAGAGGGGATTATCCCAAACAGTCTGGAGGAAACGGACAAGAGACAGAGGCAGGCACTAGTCCGGAGGGGTATGAAGACATGGCCACTAAAAAAAAGGTGAATCTAAGTGTGACTCTGAAGGATGAATACGAGTGCACCGAGCTGAACAGAGGGGCAACGACCCAGCAACCACGGCAGGAGTGCGCCTGGCCACGTCTCCCTCCTCCTGACCCAGACCTCACATGCTTTGTGTTGCCTCCTCAGGGGCTCTCTGTCTCTGTCTTGACAAGGAAAATATTTAAATAATTCTATGTGTCAACCTTTTCAAAAAACCAGGAATTGAAACTGACACCATCACCTCTTTCTACGACATGAATCTCCTGGAGCCTCATTGTGAACCCAGGGGAACCCCCTCGGGAGCTCTCAAACCTGGCGCATTTGGGCAGCATGAGAAATGTGGGTGGTGTAGACCAAATGTGGGTGGTGTAGACCAAATGTGGGTGGTGTAGACTAAAGGGATCAGTGGGGAGAGGCAGGGAAGAACCCAGAAGAGCAAAAGGACCCGGACTGCGGACACTCACATGCTGTGCAAGGCAGGTGAACTTTATGTGATAAACTGAGGGGAGTCCAGGAAGGTTTTCAAGCAGAGGCTTAATAAGATGCGATACTGTGAACTGTGAGCTGTTAGCAAAAGTGACTGTAGCTGTGGTAGGAAGCTTATAAATGGCTCCTAACAGTCACTACCTCATCCTCCCCACCAACCTCCGCACTGGTGTCCACACCCTTGCATGACCCTTTCCCCTTGAATGTGGCCTATGCTTCATGACTTGCTGCTGCTGATGGCACTTCAAAATCAGGTCATGGAAAGACTGTGTCCTCTGTCCTGCTGGCCGTCTCTGGCCCTCTGGCTTTCTTCTCTGGTGGAAGCCAACTGCTGAGTGTCAGCTGCACCATGGAGAGTCCCCAGAGCTGGACACTGAGCAAAGGCTTTCCGGCCCCAGCCAGGGTGAGCTGAGGCTCCTTGGATCGTAGGGAGCAGAACCCCCCTCCCAATGACCACATAGATGAGCTTGGAGGTGGGGCCTCCCTTGTCAAACCTTCAGATGAGATCGCAGCCCAGCCGACACCTTGGCAGTAGCCTCCATGGAGACCTTGAGGCAGAGACCTGCAGCTCAGTGTGCCTAGATTAAGTGAGGGAGTTTGTCCCACATCAGCACACGACCAGGGTGATAGCTACCGCTTATGGAGGCCACACTCCCTTCAGGGCACGCAGTGAACCCTGTACCTGCGCTGATGATGTCATTGAGTCTTCAGGGGAACTGAGTGAGGTAGGATGAGGATCCCATTCTGCAGAGGAGCACCCTGAGGTTGAGCCGGATTAAGGACCCCTTCCAGGCTCACAGGTCCTAAGTGGTCGAGCAAGAATTAACATTCTAATGGTCATCTCTCTTACCCCAGGGCATCACTTTTGAACCACTACACTGTCTGTTGTCTGAAAGCAGCAGAGGGCTGTGGAGGTGGGGGTAGGGAAGGGGTGGGGGCGAGGGAGGCAGGGGCTTCTAGAAAAGCCCTCACTAAGTCTACAGAAAATTGGAGGAGAGTAACCAAGAGCCATAATCCTATTCCACCTTTAAAGGCTATTAAGCACAACATGCTGTAATGAAATTAGTGACCTTATTAAAACATTTACTCACACATTACTACTTGATAAAATTATGAGTTAATAAATCTTTTTATACCTATAAGTGGTACAACAAACCATTCATCCGAAGGAGAACCATCCAGTTACACCAATTCTCTGGTTCATTTCAGGAGCTACTGGGAAGCTTTATAAAGCCAGCCAGAGACCCTGGGGAAGAAGACATCTCCGTAAGACTCCCAGCTCCCTGTGGTCCAGAAGGACGTCGCCAGACGCCCCTCATGCCCGCTCCGCCTACTGGCTCATGCTCATGCCTCGGCCCACCCCTCACCTGTTCATCCGGCAGAGTGCTGGGGATGCCCTCCTGAGCCAAGAATACCTCTCAGTTGCCTGGGAGAATGAAGGGTGGACAGGAGTGCAGAGCAAAGGAAAGTCTCCTGCTCTCCAGTTTTGTCAATGTGAGACCTTTCAGAGAAGAACAGAAGGCTGGGCACAAGTACATATCCAAGCACCCCGGTGGTCGCTGCGAGGCTCCAGGAGAATGGGGGGGGGACAGGACGGGTCCAAGAGGGCTTCTCGGCCCACTGACACACGTCCCCTTCTCAGTAGGAATGATCCTGACCCTTGCCAGCTCCACTGCTTGAATCCATTCAAAATCTCCTTCCTCCCACTGCTTATCCACTGCTTTCATCCTTCATTTTAGGGGTCCCTCCTCTCCCCTCATCCAACTCTTAACAAAGTGCCAATAGGAAACTCACAGACACCCTAAAACCAGCCACATGCTGTAAATAGACAGTATAAGGAACCTTGGACTGACGAGGACAATTAGCAAGAGGGAGGCATTGTTAAAACAAAATTGGCCCAAGTGTGGTACAAAATGTATGAGAACGTAAATTTTTTAGTTAAAGCTATTTCAAACATTTAAGAGCACATTTGTCATGCTTAGAAGTCATGTGCAAATGTGTAAACACAATGTAATATGTTAGGGACACAGAGCATGATATAAATCACTTGAATAAAAAAATGACCAAAAGTTTAACATTTGTTAAAATAAAAAGTAGGGTTACCTTTTTCTTAGCTGAATCTTCCTTTCTATGTTTCTAATATTAAAAGTGGACCTGGGTGGCCAGAGGTCTGGCGCCGTCTTCGTGTCCCCTCTCCATCTCCTCCAGCTCAGAGCCGACACCCTCACAGCTCGGACGCGTGTGGGAATCAACAGCTCACGGCAGACCCGGGACTGGCTGCCTGCCCGCTGCCCGTCAGGCGGCAGAGTGAGTCCATCACGTGCCTTTGGTTCATTCAGCCCTCACGATCACTCTAAGGTCTCTGCATTTCAGAGCTGGAAGCTCCGTGACATCGGGTGATTCACGCAGCCATGGGGTGGTGGCTGAAGAGGTGGATTCAAGTAGCCTGACCCAGAACCTCGTGGGGCTGCCTGCCGGACACCTGCTCAGCTTCGTTCTCCAGGACAGACTGCTGTGGAGCCACACACACTTAATGACAGTGTCAGGGGGCTCACTCACCACTGTCTCCCCAAAGCCTGGCTCTGCACCCAGCACTAGGCAAACTGAAGTAAATATTCACTGCATTAAATTTCAAACAATTGGATTTATCATAACTGTTCGCAAATACTCAAATTTCTGTTTACAAATCGTCATCTTTAAACATGCTTATCCTCTCCTGAACAGCACCAAAGTGGCCAGGCGAAGGTATGCTGGTGTCTGGCACTTAATGTGGCTTCCCCAAAGCAGGTGGTCTGCTTGGATAAATGACCCAAGGAGGCAGGATAAATGAGTGGGGAGCCAGGGAGAGAGCTGATTCAGGCTGTGTTCTTCAGTTAGTTGACCACTGGGGGCCCTGGGGGCTCTATCCCAGCAGGGGTCTGGGGGACCAGGGAGAATGGCCTCAGAGCTGTCCATGTGCAAGACAGAGCATTTACCCACCGGCTCCATCGTCCAGGGGTCAAGGGCTGCCCCCAGGGTATCCCTGCACCTTCACTTCCCAGGTGTGCTTCCAGGTTCCCCTCAGAGAAGCCTGGGCACAAAGTGAGAGGTTGGTGTGCAACTGAGACCCTGGCAGATCACACTAGCGGGAAGCAGTCTGTCACAGCACTGGGTGGAGACAGAGGTGGGCTGGGCAGATATGAGGAGGCCACCAAAATGGCCAGCGCAGGCCCCACCTGGGCACGAGGGGGCTGGAGGGAGGGCACAGGTACCGGCCAAATGCTGGCTGGCACCTAACCCATTTCAGAGACTTTGTGAAGCATATTTTCTCACTCAGATCAACAAATTAGAGGTCTATTCAGATTTAAAACTCTCTTTTTAAATGCAAATAACAGAGAGAGACAAGGTTAATTCTGCAGGCCCCTCAAACCTACTGTGAAAGCTTTCCTGAGAGGGCCTGAAATTCCCCAGAGGCGGAGGCTGTGTTTACATGGAAAATAATGGTAGACGCATTAGGAAAGTAATAAATGACTGTCCTACCTGGTGAATGTGAAGTGAGGTGCTTTGGGGGTCAAGCCACGTAAAGCACGTGTGATGTGTCACCGTGGCCTGAGCGGCACGCTGAGTACATGATGCCCACTGTATCTGCCTGCTTCTCTGGAGCCCCTGGAAGTGTACGGGTGTCCATAAAGGAAGCGGCAGATGACACGTTCCTCTTAACTTCAGAAGTCTTGCAGTTCTCAGCCATGTTTACTGTGAGGATGTTTTATTTCCTCACGTCGTAGCCACCTGGTTGTTCAAAGAGTCAGTGGCGTGCAGGGGCCCCGGAGCTGACACCTATCGGAAAGGGTTCTGCGGGGAGGGCCCTGATCCCTGGCCTTAGCGGGAAGACAACCAGTGCCCTCTGCCAACATTAATTATTACGACCGCAAGAGCAGGCTCTAAAGGGCCTATATTTGATGCCAGGCACTGTTCCAAGCACTGCATGTATATACCTAGTGATGAAATAGGTATTAGCATCACCTGCATTTTTACAGATGAGAAAACTGAGGCCCAGAGGCACGAGGTCACACAGCAAGTCAGTGAATGGCAGCACCGTGAATCAGATTCTGGCCGCCAGCTCCGGCTCCTAAGCCTCCCGACCCTGGACCAGCTCAGGGAGGCCTGCGCGACCCCTTCGTGGCTGGGACAAGCCCGCAGCCAGGAGGCAAACGCCCACGGCCTTACTCAGCTCAGCCAAAACCATTCCGAGCCCCAGTTGGGCTGCTCATGATGTGAAAGGCCAAGACGTGGCAGACGGGGCCTGGTGACAAGGACAGGCTGCTTTATCCAGGAAGCCAGCACCCCAGGAAGATGTGGTAGTAATGCCCCAAGGCCACCTCGAAGTGCCCTTTAGAGGGGCTGCGACTTGCCGTCAGTTGGCGTCCCGAGGGCGGACTCGCTGCGGTGTCAGGAGGCTGTGGGCCTCAAAACTGCCTCCTGAACGCAATGTCCCCGTCTGTGCTTTGCCAGGGGCTCCAGGGGGCAGTTCTGGGCGCCCAGAAAGGTCTGCCTGGAGGGCACCGCAGAGCCTCTCATCGTTGCCCGCGGAGTCGTCGCCGCACGGCCGCAGCACCCCAGTGGGTCGCCCTCTGCGCCGGCCTCCCCGGGCACGGACGCCGGTGTGCGGTGGGCTTTCCCGGGGGGCGTGTGCTCTCCTGTTCCCTTCCTGGAGGAGCGAGGCCATTATTCTCTTCCTCTTTTCTTATTGAAATATAGTTTATGTAGAATATTATACTGGTTTCGGATTAATGACTCAGTGATTCATCGGTTGTCAGTGCAGTTACCACCTGTCAACAAGGATTCTAGAATATTATGTTATATTCCCTCTGCTATACTGACTTGTTTGCACTCCACCTCCTTCCCCAGTGCACCTGTACCCCGGCCCCTCCTGCGGGGGCCAGCCAGCCCTTCTGTGCTAATGAGTCTATTTCAGTTTTCTTTGCTCAGAACCAGCTATTGTTTTTCTGTTATTTTCTGCATGTGCCTGTGCACACATGAGGGCCATTTTTATACGTACGTAAATGCCTAGTCCTCCTAGGACAGTCACGCCTAATGTCAGGATTCTTCCTGGGGTGGGTTTTAGCCCACGAGGGGCCCAGGGGAGTGCGCCTGAAAGCCGGTCTCGGGTTTGCTGGAGCCCAGCGCCGGCTTCCTCACCTGCTCGAACTTCCCTTCCACCTGAGCCAGGGGCGGGTGGTCGTGCGGGGAGGCAGGCGGGCTAAGGAGCGCGCACCTGGCCAGGAGGTGGGGCTCGCGGGGAAGAAACCCGGGGGCGCGTTCACTGCGGAGGGGCGGGAATGTGAGGCGCGGGAGGCCGGCCTCCTCTCTCTGCCCCGGGCGGGGGCGCGGGTGGGTGCGGGCGCAGCGGGGCCCAGACACTCGCGCGGCTCCCAGCTTGCACACTTCCCGCCGCAGACGTGATCTGTCAAAAGTGTCGAGCCAGTCACGCCACCCTTTGCTCAGAATGGGTTCGTGGCTGCCGCTGCCCTGAGGCCTGCAGAGCCAAGCGCCCTCCCTCCCCGCAGCTCCGCCCCGTGTCCCGTCCCGAGGACCAGTGGCACCAGCCGGGGCTCAGGCCGGCCCTGCGTCTGCCCTGGAGGCCTTCCACAAGCCGCCGGCGTCTCCCTCTCGCTGTGCTCGAACCCCGGGAGCATCTCCGAGTCAGTCGTCCTCTGAAGCGCCTAGTGTGCGTCGTGACTGGACCGTCCAAGGCGCTTCTCCCATTCCACTAAAAACGAGTCCCTCTTCTTCCCTGTTCCTCACTCTTCTCCCCTCACGGGGAGGGATGGAGACGGGCTCCGGCTCTCCTTGTTAAATATGATGTGATGATTCGGGGGAGTGTCTTCTCTGTGCATAAACGGCATCGTTCTTGGACTCTCCCGGTTTCCTGCCTGTTTTACTCAACACTAGGACTTTAGGAGCTGGGCACATCCTGCCCGGCCAATCGCGGCTCCCCAGCGCTCTCCGGTACTCGCAGCAGCCGCTCGCCCTCGCGATGGACCCCCAAGCTGCCTCCTATTACAAACAGTATCATACTAAACATTCTAGAACACATTTTCTTATGAACCTGAGCAAGAACATCTGGCTCATATACCCAGAAGCATGGCTGCTGGATTCCAGGCAAACACGTGCTCCATTTTGGAAGTTCTGCTGGTTCCCTTTCCAGCTTGTCGGCAACATTTTATATTCCTTCCCTAGGCCTCAGGGAGTCTTTCCCTAGACTTCAAACATAACTGTACCTCCCCTAGTCTCCATCTCAGCTTCTTGTATCCTTCATAAAATGGGCCACACTTTGTGTCTGCTTATCTTTGTCTGCTAATATTTTGAGGGTCTCTGGCTGTGGAATGGAAACTCCTGAGGCTAGGGCCCATGCCCGTTTTATTCTCAGAACCTAGGACAGGACCTGGCACATAATACATACTCAATAAACATTCACTGAATGAATGAATGAATGAAAAACAAACATGGTTTTGTGGTGAATAATGGCTAAAAAGTGCACGGAGAGTCTCATTGTTGTGAGGACCAGAGCCCTAGATAACCATGCTAAGAGCGCCTTAAACTCATGAAAGACTCCGAATCAGCTGGGATGACATCTGGGCAGGACAGGGGCTTCCAGCATCCATACCTGCACAGCAGAGTCAGAGCGAACTATGTTTAGAAGCTATGCAAGGACCTAATAGTTACACATTCCATCCACATTCCAGGCTGTTGGATGGAGGAAGTTCTTTCTTGGCCCTGCAACTCTCAGGTTTCTCTCCATGAAGCTGTCCTTTCCCAGTCCCCACCACAGCTGCCGTCCGTCTGCCACGTGTTAACTCCATGCGCCCTTCCCGTTCCTTAGCCTTGGACTCGCTTGAATTATTTAGAGTCTTCAAGCTCACCTAAGGGTGGATGTTTCTACTCGGCTGTTGTTGTCCACCCATTGCAGGAGGAGCAGTTCCCCTTATGCAGAGAACTTAGATCTAATAGGGTTTAGCAGTAACTGTGCAGAAGAAGAGCCTCTAATTGGGATATTATATTCATGTCATTTTCTTAAAGGCCATCTCCCTTGTTCAGATCATCGCAGCTTCGAGGGCTGCGCCTGAAGCCTCATTTTAATGGCAGACCCTCTTGAAGTCATATCCCTCTGTGTTCCACCTGGGAAGCAGTCAGCATCGTCCCTTCCCCTGCTTCCAGTCCTTTATTAGTTCAAAGCCTCTGTCTTTGCTCCAAAGTGTGTCTGGGCACCGGGGCCGCTGCAGTGGTCCTGTGTAAAGTCCACGAATGGGCTCAAGGTGCTGTGTCCACGCCCCAAAGTCATTTCTTTAGCAGAAAAGCAACTCAGTCAATATGAAACAAGTGGGCTTTTTCCAATTTCTGGGACAGCTGCCTTGCTTTGATTGAATTATTTTTAAATAACAGGTTTTAGGAGGATCAAATGAAGAATGCTTTCTGAATAGGTTTAAAATCAACTTCTGTTTGCTTGAAGATTTACCCATGGGTCATCAGTCAGCCGATAAGTTTTGGCCTAAATTGGGTGTCCTTTCAAAATGATTTTAGACTCTCATAGGCCCTCACTAGGTTATGGGGGCATATCAGCAGCCGGTTTGATCTTTATAGCCCCGGCTGACACAATAGAGCTGCTCACTAATAAATTTCAAATAGCAGTTACAAAAAGAAACACACAAGTTTAACCCTGGTTTTTCTGTTTCTGTGCCTTTTTCCATGCTCCAGGAGAAGCCTGAACTTCTCTTCCAAACTCTAAGGTATTATTTAGATTGCCATCAAAGAAATGATGCCCCTAGAAAAAATTCACTTCTGATGGTTTTCGTATGTGTTTATAAAGGTGCCCTGCTCGGTGACTTTCATTCCTGGAAACCCAACAACTGGCACAGGGAAATCCTTTAACAGTCTCACCACAGCCATGCTAAGAATAAGGCACTGCTTTGCTGCAGTTTCAGAATGTCAGTGAATAAAAATAGAGATAATAGTGGTGAAATAGCTAAAATGAATCACATGCTTAATAGGTGCCAGGTTCTGTGCTAAGCGCCCATTACATCACTTAACAGTCTGACCTTCCCAGGAAGGGTCTCTGCTAGGGCTGGGAGACCTCACATCACTTCCCCAAGCTCCCGTGGCTGGTAAGCGGCAGAGCCTGGATGCGAGAGGGGGTCTGGCTGCAAGCAGCTCTCTCAAGGGCTGCACATCCCTCGCCCCTGAAGCGCCATCAGAAGTTCCTCAGCACCCTCATAAATTCTTACAAATCAGGGCAAATTTTCATGTCCACCATTGTCCTTAAGTTCTTAAGAAACAGGATCTGTTGTTCTTGGGAATTTCTCTCAAGACACTGGACTGTCAAGAGCAATTTATGAAAAAATCAACAAACAAATAAATAACCAAATGTTATTTGCTCTTTGCATGAATTGCATTTACAAATTTTTTTTAAAAACTTCTAGAGAACATTGCAGTGGCCACAAACCGTGTAAAGAGTTAATATTGAATCACACAGAAATAACCGTTTTTATGTGATACAGCGTCCAGGGATGAATTCCGTAGGTGAGACGACCTCCATTTATAATGGCAGGCTTAAGAAAATAATTCTGTGCCAATCGGTTTGCAAAGCGAAAATAAAATGTCCGTTCCTGTTGCTGCTGCGTTCCAGCGACGTGGCTTCGGCCCTCGCTTCACTGTGCGAGGAAGGAGAAATATAGAGACAGAAAACCGGGGGGGTTTGCGGCCCCGTGAGCCTCACTCCAGTGTGTTTGGGTCATTTTCTTTCATCCTCTGAAACGCGGCCCAGCGCCACACCCTGAGGGTAAGTCAGTGGGCATCGCAGAAACTGGTCCTGCCCTAAGACCTTAGCATTCCACCTGGTGTCATTTCGCTACCCTAAAACTCACGGGTGCCCTATGAAGCTGTATTTCTCTGCAATTCACTTTAACTCAGTTCTCAAGCCCTCTCCCTGGGCTTTTAGTGGCAGGAGACAAGCTTGCCAATTTGAACTAAAACTCACTTCCTCCTGGATTGAAACAAAGTCTCTTTTGGGCAAAGAACTGGTTTTCCTCTCCCGGTCTCCCCTCCCCAAGGAGTGAGCTAAGTCCTGGGCTTTCCGGGTAGAATGTGGTGTCATTTACAGAGGTCTCATCCACACTGGCCTCACTGAGCTCAGCCTCACCCGTTTCACACTCCTCCTCGGGCTCTAGGCTTCCCTCCTGCTGCCCAGGTTTCACAGCAGCCTCTGGACTCCATGCATCAGTGACCACCTTGGGCCATTCTTGTCCCAAAGCCAGACCATCGTGTGTTTGCCCACCTCGCGGTGTCACCTCCCCAGCGGTGCAGCTGAGCGCTGGTTTTGGTCTGCTTCCCACCTTCCTGAGAATCATAGTACCTCCTGTGCCTTCTGCCAGCCTGTCCTATGTCCCTCTCGCACCATTGGCGCTCCCCAGCCAGGCTCCCTACAGGCTTTCTGTTCCCGGGCTTGTCCCTGGGAAACAAACCGTAGGGCTCCTCCCTGCTGGGGTCCCAGCCCGCCAGAGGCCCAGGTGGCTTACTGGGTGGGGCACAGGACCCTCTTTTATCTTGATTTCCTCTCTCATTCCCCAAGCTCCTTTTCTTCAGCCCAGAAAAGACTTTTAATCTCCTCTTGAACAGTAAGGAAAGCTAGCTCTTAATCATACGAATTCTTCCCAAAATATTATCTGTGGCATGAACTTTATACGCTATTTTCTTCAGGCGTCAACTTTTTGATTCTCGATAACTTTTTCTTAAATTGATAAATGGAACTTTCTCAAAACTAAAAATTCCTTCTCAAAAGGTACTGTTGAAATAAGACAAATATCATAGAGTAGGGAGAGATATTCACAATGCATGGAACTGACCAAGGCCTCAACTTCAGAATATACCAAGAACTCCTATGACCCAATAATACAAAAACAATCCAATTTCAAAAATGGCCAGAAGACTTGAATGGTAATTTCATAAAGGAAGCTCTGTGGATGGCCAATAAGCACATGAAAAGCTGTTGACCATCATTAGGTATCAGGGAAATGGGCTAACATTGCCATAAAATACCACTTCACAATACTAGAATGGCTAAAATCTAAAGCACTGATAATACCGGGTCAGGGAAGGACATGGAGCATCTAGAACTTTCATGCACTGATGGTGAGGAAGACATGCACTGATGCTTTGGAAAACAACTCTGCAATTTCTTTTTAAAAATTGAACATACATCCACCACATGACCCATCAATTGCTAAGTATTAACCTGAGAGAAATGAAAGCATATGTCCACAAAAATCCTTGTACAAGAATGTTCATAATAGCTTTGTTCATAGGAGCTAAAATCTGGCAAGTTCAGGCATCTGTCAACAGTGGAATAAACAAACAGCAGATAAATGAACTGTGTTATAGTCATACAATGGAACACTGCTTAACAATACGAAAGAACAAAGCTGCTTGTCTGTGCATCAACATGGGCCAAGCTCAAACACCATGTGTGGAGGAAAATTAGCCAGACACAAAGTGTAATTTCATATATATAAAGCTAGAACAGTTAACCACACAGATAGGATGAATAGAGATGAGAACAGGGGTTGCCTCTGCCTGCAAGGGGTGGAGAGAGTCTCGACTAGAAAGGGGCCCCAGGGTGGGAACTTGCTGAGTGAAGGAAATGTTCTCTATGTTAAATGCAGTGGTGGTACCCAGGTGTATACATTTTTCATAACTTAAAATCTGTACATTTTGGTGGATGTAAATCAATTTTGTTGGATGTAAAATGAATTTAAAGAGGAAAAATACATTTTTTTCTCTCAAAGTTCAATTCCTGCAAATGAAAGCCGTGGCTTGCAAAGCTATTGATTTTTACTCTGATTTTAGAAATGAAACATTCAGGAAATCTGTTGATTTTTTTTCACTCAGGACTGCATATGTTCTCTCCTAAAGGTGGCTGGAATGAAAAGCTGTTACCAGAGGGGAAATAGTCCATCTGGGGTTAGGTGTACATGGGAGTGGAGAGGTGGCAGGAAGTTAGCATGTCATTGACGTGACCACTGGAGTGATGTTATCTGTTCACAGCCTAATGGGAGAGATGGATCACAAACAAGCAAACAAGTAAGAAAAATGTATAACTGTAACTCCTGCTGAAGGTTATGACTAATGTAAACAAGGTGCGCTAGTAAAGGATAATTTTGGAGGGAAGACTACTTAAACAGGAGTACGTCTCTGGTGATGTGATGTTGAAGCCGAACAGTGAAAAGGGACTATAACCACATGAAATGCAAAGGTAAAGTGTCCCAGGTAGAGGAAATGGCACATTACGTGCCCCAAAGTGGAAGAGAACCTTGTGTTCAGAGAACCTTGAGGGTGCAGGTGTGACCAGCACATGTTGATCAAGGAGAGAGTGGAATAGGTGTGTCAGGAAACAAATGCCATGCACACCTTTTATTGTGTGTCATGGTAGAAAGTTTGGATTTTATTCTAAATGTAATAGGAAATTATTCAGAATTTTAAGCAGGGGAGTAATATGTTCCAGTTTATATATTTTAAAAACAATTTTATTGAGGTATGATTGATGCACAATTAGCTGTATTTTAACTATGAAATTCAACATCTTGACATATGTATAAAACCATGAAGCCACCAACATAATCAAGATAATAAAGATAATTGACGCTCCCCCAATTTTCCTCATTCTGCTTTGTAAGGCTTCCCGACTACCCACTGAGTGCCTACCCATGTCCCCAGGTAACCACAGTCCACTTTCTGCCACTATTAATCAATAGCATTTTCTAGAGTTTGATATAAAAGTAATCATATATAATGTTCTCATTTTGTCTGGCTTCTTTCACTCATAATCATCTTGGGATTAATTCATGTTGCTGGGTGTATAATAGATTATTCCTTCTCATTGCCACTAGTATTCTATTACATGGATGTACCGCTATTGTCCATGTAATAGGACCGTTGGTGGACCTTTGAGTTGTTTCCAGTTTGGGGCTTTTGCAAATGAAAGCACTACGAACATTTGTGTACAAGTCTTGGTATGGGCATATGTTTTCCTTTTTCTTTGGGACACACGCAGGAGTGGAATGGCTGGATCGTATGGTAAGTTCATTGGGATACTTGGATATGTGGGCTTATAGTTCTCATCAAATTTGTAAAAAGGTTGCCATTATTTTCTCAAAGTTTTCAGCCTCTCCCACTTTGATGCTTCTAATTCATGTATATTAAGCTGTTTGAAGTTGTCCCACCGCAGGTCAGGGCTGCTCTAATTATTTTTAGTACTTTTTCTCTTCTGTTTAATCTTGGATAGTTTCTATTGTTGTGACTTCAAATTCTCTAATCTTTTCCTTTGCTATATCGAATCTGCTGTTAACCAACCCATCCCAGGCCAGTTTAATTTTTATTTCAGACATTATTGTTTTCACCACTTAAAATTCAATTTGGGCAGTTTTATATCCCCCATGTCTCTCTTTAACTGTTCAGTTTTTCTACTAGCTTCTTGAATATATGCAATATCATTATAATAAGTGTTTTAATGTCTTTATTTATAAATTTATCATTTATGTTATTTCTGGGTTAATTAACTGAGTTTTCTCTTCATTATGAATTCATATTTTCTTGCTTTTTTTTTGCATGCTTATTAATCTTTGATTGGATGATAGACATTTTTATTTTGTTGGGTGCTAGATATTTTGTATACCCACAGCTGTTCTTCAGCTTTTGTGCTGAGACACAGTAAAGTTACCTGGAAACATCTTGATCCTTTTGTTTCTTGCTTTTAAGTTTTGCTAAGTAATCCCAGAGCACCATTTGTCTAGGACTGACTTTGCCCCACTTCTGAGGCAAAATGCTTTTGAATATGCTATGCAATGCCCCACCATTTATAAGGTTTTCTGCTCTGATTAGTGAGAAAAGAAACTATTCTGGTCCTGTGTGATCTCCAGTGATTGTTCCCTATAATCCTTTCGTGGTACTTTTCCCAGCCTCAGATAATTTCCTGACATGCGTGACCATTTATTACTTGGCTGAAGACTTGATGGGACCCTCTCCAGGTCACCAGAGTCATCTTTCTCTTCTCCCATAATTTGTTCTAATGATTCTAGCTCTCTGGGCCTGTCTGGACTTCCAGCTCTGTCTCCTTCACTCAGGGAGTCCCTGCACCTCAACATGGAGAACAGGGAGGGAGCGAGCTGGAGCGCTGGAAGGCTCATTGCTTTTCCTTTCTATATCTCAGGGATCATAGTCCTTAGTTGCTTGATGCCCAGTGTCTTAAAAATAATCTTTTCATATATTTTGTCTAGTTTTAATTATTTCAGATGGGAAGGTAAATCTAGTCACTGTTATTACATCTTGGATGAAAGCATTCCTGTTTATGTTTTTAAAGACTACTTTGCTGTGTGGAGAGTAAACCAGAAGCCAAATTATTTCTCTGAGCATCAGGTTTATTTGGTTTTTTATTCAGTAAATATAGGCAATGTAGGGAAAGCCTACCTCATAGTGTTACTGTGAAAGTTAAATGAGATAATACATGTAGTATATAAAGAAGATGAATTGTATTCTTTTCTCCACGGTATAAAGATGATAACTAATTTAAAGAATATCCATTTTATATCCCCAGATATAAATACTCAATGAATGTTTGTTGTTGAAAATTCAATCCCCTGATAAGATGGCAAAGTAATCTACCCAACCGTAACGTCAAGTGTCAAGTCAAATAAATGGGTTAAAAAACAATAGCAATGTATACCTCTTACCCTGGTAAAATCTTACAAGAGGGGCCCCCCATAGATGGGGGAGTCCCCAAAGAATTGTGAAGAGACATAGAGGAGAAAACGTAGAGGGACCTTTTGCAAAGTTAGTTTACAGGCTTAAAAGATACCTGTAGGATAACTGAGCCATCTTGGAGCCACCTACGGTGAAAATGTTAGCAGAAATAATGCATGTTTACTATTTCAGAGCAAAGAGGAGACTCCAGAATGAGATTTCCCTAAGAGGAGCACATTTAAGGACACAGCTGTCTATTGTCAACACAAAGAAAAAAGAAACTGTCTGAATCTTAGAATCAGAGTCTTAGCTGCTACAGCTCTTGAATATATGAACATACATGAATCCTCTTCTTCTTTATATATGAGATTGATTCCCACTTCCCCTGTCCCTAGTAAATAAATGGCAGAAACAAAACCCCCTTCGTGTCCAGCCACACTGCAGGAAATGCTCTGATCTCTAGGCTGTATCATTTCCAACATTGGCAGTCTCGAGCCAGCTCTAAGATAAGCAGTTATTATTTTAACAGTTTATCAAGTAATTTCCAAAAGGCTTCACTTTGCTGTTTATGTTGGAAAGCTCCTTCTGCCTAGATTATATTTACTCTCTGCAGTGTTTGTGGTCAGAGTCCTTGCTGAGCCAACGTTGCTTACGCCAAGCTTGCATATATACAAGAGCTCATTTTGGGCACATTTTCATTTTTTAAACAAAAATGGATGATTTGCAAATCCCACAATGAGGTAAGTCCCCAAATGTTTACGAACTACTTTTTGGCTGCTGGAATATTTATCATAATAAGCAAAACCTTAAACTAATCAGCAAAGGGTTTAATTGCAGCGTTCAAGTTCCCTCATTCTGAATGCATGCTGGCTGTCTCCATCAGTGCTGATATCTGAATGCAAAGAACAAGAGAAGGGAATGAAATCCTTTTTTCACTGAAAGTTACAAATAGTCACAAGTTTTTCTAGCTTTAGAATTCAATAGCTCAGCTAATAAAAATGAGCATATTGTTGCCTCTGACCAGAGTGATCTAATTCCCAGAAAGTAGTTGATCCTAATCTGCTGAACTGGTCCCACTCGCTGCCATATTTTCTATTTCAATCCTCACTTTGTTCATGAAGCAGCCATGATGACTTAGAGTGACATGCCGTTGCTATGGAATCTGATTTCTCTCCGCTTTTAGCCTATTGAGGACTTGTGAGCTCTTACATGTCTTTGCATGAGTTACTGCTCAAACGCACCAGTGCACTGATGAGCTGGGCAGCTGTTCAAACCCACACTCAAAGCAGGGGTGGTTACAGAGCAAAGGTTGGGGTTAGACTGTGCATCACATAAAATAAAAACCAGGCAAATATTTAGGTCATGGCCTGGAACCTTATCTTGGAGGATTTTGGTGATTCAAGTATCGCCACTGTGGTTAGGGATGCTTTTAGTCCCAGCATTTACGGTTGTTCATCATTTATTCCATGTATGGCACTCTCTGTTAGTTCTCTTGCCTAATTTTCATAGGGAGAAGTGACGAAAATTCCTCCTTTCATGGCCTGGCAAATCCTATCTCGATGCCTGAAGCGGGCACTCAGCTTAGCTGCCCGGCTCCCTCACTGATGCCCCACCAAGTGATTCGAAGCAATTCGTTGGAATGTAAGAAGAGGGACATTGTTTTATTTACTACTGACTGTTCAGCATTTTAAATGGAGACTTACTGCCTAATAAGTGATCAAAAAATATTTGCTTGAATGGCTGAATAGAATCATTGAAGTTTATTATTGGAACTGATTCTACTCCCCAGTTACTGCAAGTATTTCCTATGCAATGATGACAGCTGGTCTTACATCCTCTGCACCCCTGCAGCCATGAGACCCCCCACTACTTAGAAGGCAGCCCATTCCACTTATAGAGGGTTTCATTGCTCAAGAGTCACACCTTACATGGAGTCACAATGCTCCTCCTGGTATCATCCCTCCTTTTTCTCTTCCTTCTAGAGTGACACGCTTTTTCCTGACAGATAGAGGGAGATGGTCTTGCAATTCCCCGCGGAGCTCAGATGGCATGAAGCAGGGTCTGAGTGGCTAAATGGGTGCAGCCCACAAAGCTGAAAGGTGCTCTTCTCTTATGGAGGAGTTGATTTTCAGGTTGCTGTTCAGACCTACCATTTTTAAAGCTTGCATGATACCAGTGGAGTAGTTAGGATTCATTAGGTTTCAAGAGGTTACTGGACCTTGGGGAGAAAAATCTCCATTTTAATGTGGCCTGACACAAAGCTTTGAGGAACCCAGATTGTCAAGGAACTATATGTTCATTTTTGATCAGGTAAAACTTGGAATTTTACCTTGGAATTGAAATTTTAATTAATTAATCATATAGCTCTTTTTATTTAAGTACCGACTCTGGGCCATCACTTAATTTTCCTATATTGTATTAAGGCTATATTACTAATTTGCTAAGATTTATTAAATCCTAAGTGCCCTACAAATGTTATCACACTGAAATCTCATAACAAATGTATAAAGAAGTTTCTGTCATCCCCATTCACAGAAGAGGAAGCTTAGGTTCAGGGAGGATGAGTAACCAGCAAGGTCACGGCAGGCATGACACAGGGTCAGTCTTCAAGCTTAGGTTCTCTGACATCAAAGGCTCCTAATCTCCAGGTTATGTATTTCTAGTGAGAAATAGGTTCTCATGGGAGGAACAAAACCCAGGCTCTATTTGTCTTTGTGTGACTCACAGTGCCCTATACCCAGCCTGTGCTCAGTAAATGGGGTGAACAGGTGAGCCCTTTGGTGCCAGTGGCCCATTGAGTTGAAGCATGATCCACAGCTTAACAGCTCTCGAAAGATGGAGTTGGGCTGTGTGGCCTCTAGGTCTCCTCTCCAGTCTCAAGAATGCACATGGTGCTAGTCCAGGAGCGAGGATGAGGCGGAGTCTAACAGCACAGGGAGAAGGGGAGCGCATGCTCCAGGAGAGACCTGAGCTCATACAACATTCTTTTGAACAGAATGTTCCTTTGCCCAAAACACCCTCCCCCGCTTGCTCACTTGGCGAGTGTCCCTGGTCAGCTCGGGGTGCCCTCTATGAGCCTGTCCTTGACCCCTCCCTCACCAACACCCCCTAAACAATCACTCCCTTCTTAGGGGTTCCAAGTGTACTGTGTGTGATTTGTGATTATTCAACTGTGGGTCTGACTCCCCATCCTTAGTCCCTAGACTGCGAGCATCTTAAAGACCAAAAGTGCCTCCTTTTAATTTCCAGGCCCGTCACAGTGCCTGCATGCGGAGGAAGCCTTCAGCAAATGTTCCTGAAGTGGCTGAATGAATCAGCAGGCCGTGTGTAGAGGGGGCAGGAGGGGAGCAATCTGACCTTAATAGAGAACTCATGGCAGGAAACTGAGAAATTAAGTTGATAAGATAGGGGGGCTGGGCACCCAGAGAAGGGGCTGAGGGTTAGTGCCCCAGGCAAACCCTCTATGCAGCTCTCAGGCAGGGAAGTGACAGTGGAAGAAATAATTCTATTAAGAAAATTAGTGTAGACATGGTTTCTCATTTAAAAAACGAGTAAAGGTAATGAACTTCCTTTCTTATCATGCTCTTAATAAATCTGCATCTCATTTATTATACCTGACACTTACATGCATAAAAAGCACAGAATAATTTGAGTTGGAGGTGTCTTTCTTATTTTACCTTAAGCAAATGAATTTTTAATAAATTACTAAGGCGGTGAAGAAACATCTTCCCTGGGTTAAACCATTTGAATAGGTCTAAGCAGTTATTTCCAACATGTGTAGCACCCAATCCAGTGCCTGACACCTATTAAGGACTCTGTCAGTGTTTGTTGAAAGTTAAGTCCATATTGCACTGTATTCAGATTCACTCTGGTTATTCGCATGAATGTAGGATGACAGCATCCCCAGATCTAAGCACAGTGATTATTTTAGGAGATTAAGAGATTAAAAATTTAATTAAAGATGGAGAGATCTGTAGTGTTTGTAGAAATACAGAACATGTATGTATATTTATATCAGTATGCTTGTCTAATTCTGTGAGATGTAAAATAATGTTAAAATAAGTGTGCATAAGGGCACATGTTGAATAACTACAGTAGATGGCAGCTCAGAAATGCATTCATCACCAGCCACATGACCTGTACCCGGTATAAGCAACAGAATGGGTGACATTTCTTTAAAAGCCCCTTTGTTCTGGTGCATCCTAGAGAAGCTGGCAGGGGAGCCCAGTCCAGTCAGATCAGGTCCATATATGGAAGTGGTTTAGCCACATTTACTAGGTGGTAGACTTTGTTACCATGTAGTGGCATCATTTTGCAATCTTGGGATTTAAGCTCACAGGCAATTTCAGAATGCAAAATTTCCTCTCTAACTTAAAGAGCAGAAAGGAGCGTGTGCATGTGCGTGCGTGTGTGTGTGTGTGTGTGTGTGTGTGTGTGTGTGTGTGTGCATGTGCATGCGTTTTGAAATGAGGACGGCCAGGAAGGCCTAACAGGGCTCTTCTGTGATACTTGGACTCTGACTTCAAGTAAGCACGCTCCTGAAGGACTAAGCATGATGCCATTAGACAAACGATGTGTGATGTTGATGAGATGATCAGTGCGGTCCGATGATCTCATTTGGACCACCTATGAATCGACATTTATGCTTAGGAAAGGGTTTATCTTGAGTCCTAGATTCTTTACAAGGATTTCCATAAATGTGCAGCTCTGCTGATAGCTTATCTCTGTGGGGGGAGGCCATGCAGTTCCCCAAAGCTTGGCTTTCTTATGCATATTTATCACCTTTAACTTTACAGCTAATTGTTAGGATATTATTTCAGAAATAAATGGAAATCAACCCAGTCTCCAGAGTCCTTATCTACAAAGGAAAGGACTAAGAAGAGGTGGCAGACACTTCCCTTATATTCAGAAACCTTGTCATAATAGAAATCTCATCCAGAAATTGGATAGCACAGAACAGGACTTTGAACCAAGTCCTAGTTTTGAAATTCCTGAAAGATCTCATGATAGCAGGGTCTCGTCTCTTGCATGTATTCTACAGGTGCTTATAAATTTGGTAGGTGTGTCTGAATTGTGTCAAAGACCTCATTCCTCACTGATGCTTACACACATTTCAAAGATAACATATCTTCCTTCCTGATTCTGATTTTCCATTGGTAGTGGCTTCCAACTCTCCAGGCTTATGTTTCCCTGCCCCTAGTCCCCTTGACAGCAGTTGACCTTCCCTGCTAGTCTCGAGTATAGGGTAGCAGAAAAGAACCTCGGCTCTGGAACCTGTGGCAGTTGCTAGGATATTTGTTATTTCTGATTCTTCTAGGCACAGTAGATTTTCACCGCTCTTCTCACTTGAAGGTAGGGGTATCTGTGTGACTCATTTTGTTCAAGGAAATGAACATGTCCGTGACGTGGCCACTTCCAGGTGGGAAGTGTAGAGGCATGCATGTGGTCGGAGTCACCATGCTTTCCTTTTGCTTCTGCTTCTGTATCAGGGAAGAATGGAGGGGGAGTTGGCTTCAGATGTGGCCCCTCATGAGGCCAACCTGGAAGAGAACCATTTACTCACATAACATAACCTTTGTTTTTTTAATAAACAACTGAAATTAGGGGGTAGGCTGTTATTCCTACAGAACCCAGCTGACCTGGGGCTGGCAAACCTGGGTTCACGCACTCAAAAAAATTCCAGAGCTTCACCCACCACCTCAGAGTCACATGAGGATTAAATAAAAGCATGTGAGCAAAATGGTTGGTCCGGAGAGTGCATGTAATAATGTTTATTTCCCTGACCCATCCTCCTCTTCCTTTCCCTGTGAGAAGAGTTGTATCTTGTTTCCCACCAGATTGTGCCTAGAATGAGCCTTGGAATATAAATAAATGAATACACAGAAATATTTATATGTGGTTGGAGAGTGACTTATTTAAAAGATCCTTAGCAATCAGCTGGCAATATGGACTTTTATTCTGCACATTTCCTTACCTCCGGTTTTCCAGGACACAGTCAGACCAGGAGACACGTTGGATGGGGAGGAGACATAGTGCTGGCATTCTAACTCCAGCTCAGCTGGCTGCCCGTTCAAGCGGCCCTGCACTGAACCATCCCGAGCAGAGGTGGCAATGTCCTCATTGGCCTCGGCATCGTCCAGACCTCTTTTGGAGCATTCTGCTTTGAACATCACATTTGAGAAGGACATTAACCAATGGGAATGCATTCAAGTGGCAGGGGACAGTGATGGGGAAGGCAGATCGGGATGCCGAGAAATCAGGAAGCTCTTGTTTACTGCTTTAAATTCTGCCGTGCTCTTGTAAGGTTGACTGAACATAGGAACTCTTTGTGTTCTCAGTGCTTTCAGGGACAAAATGAGTAAAAATGCTGCCACCTGATAAACCACAGTCTGTACTATGACCTAGAGACACCACACACAGTGCTTTTAATAAGAGCAGAAACCCCCATTCACTTGTTTGGGAATTATAGCAGAGAGAGCAAGCTGAAATTATCTGGCAACGAGAAAGGTTGAAAATCAGGAATATGGAATTTTGTCACTTGATTTCATTATAGGCCATGTGACCAAAGCAGAAGGGAACAAGCTTTAGAGAGGAGGAGGAGAAGGCCATCAGGAAAAAGGAGGAGGGGTTCCAAACCAAGGAGGCAGGGACAGGGACAGAATTCTTCTGCAGACATCTGGGAGCTGCCATGCCGGGGCTGGAGGGGGAACTGAGATAGCAGAGGAAGTTACTGTAGGCTTGGTGCCAGGGTGTCTGAACTTCATGGACAACACCCAGGATGAAACTGATGAGAAAATAGAATCTTCTCAATTAATCAAGGATAGAAGGTTCAGAACCAAGGAAGACTGGTTTCAGAGGCTGGCCTGAGATATGAAGACCAAATGCCGCTTTAGACATCGTAAGATGAAATTTGACTTTAGCTGTTTGATCTAGAATCGCCTCCACTGTATGCTTTGTTCTCAGAGTAATTCTCATGTGGTACTAAGGTGGTTTGTATCCCATTCAAGACACTGGGGCCAGGAAGAATTTATTGATGACATTTGTTCATTGGTTCTGTTGTAATACCTGTCACATGCCAAGCAACAAGCTAGGCACTAGAACATAGGAATAAGAATGGAAGTCTGTTCTAAAGGGTGTCACAAGCTAGTGGGGAGATGGGGTTAGGAGTGGAAACTAGACTGCACTGTGGGATGTGAGCGCAGTGGCAGAGGTGGGCCTGAGGGGTTGGGAAGTGCCCAGCCCAGGGGAGGGCGTGAGGAGCAAGAACGGGAAGGTCAGGGAGAGATGACCTCTAGAGTCTTAGAGGAGGAGCAGAAGTCAGCTAGTCACCCAGCAGGAGCCCAGGCGGGACGGTGCGTGTGGTCCTCAGCTGTGCAAGGGGGTCAGGAAGGGGCAGGCGTTGAGGCTGGGAAGGGGCCCAGAGAGCTTGGGCTCCATTCTGAGAAAAATGGAGAGTCATTCAGGGCTTTTCTGTGAGGAAGTGACGCCACCAGCTTTGCACCTATGTTCTCATCAAGCAGCTGTCTCTGGAGGCTGGGGCAGGTGGATTGGGAGTGGGAGAACGGAGGCGGGAAGGTCAGTCTGGCAGCCGTGGCCAAGCCCAGGGGAGGCATGATGAGGGCCTGAACTGCAGCCTGTGGGGCTGGGGGGACAGCTGAGGCCAAAACCCCAGAATGAAGTGAGTCTTGAGCCCTTTCTTGGTTTGTTTGTTGAGCCCCTTCTTTCCACAAACACTTAGAGTGACATTTGTTGGCGGGCAGTGGGGAGGCGGGAGGGGCAGCTGGAACCGGAGGTCTGGTGTTTGTCGCATCTTTCTGTCTCCTGCCCCCTCCTCCCCAGCCTCCATTATCTCGTGCCTGGATAGCTGCAGTGGTTTCTAACTGGCCTCCCCACACCTCCTCTTCTCTCCGATGAGCCACTCTCTGCACGGCAGCTTAAGTGGTTACCAAAACATGAAAAACAACTCATGCCACTCTGCTGCTGAATGACCTCCAGGGCTTTCTTTGAACTTTGAATAAAGTACAAGCTCCTTACTTCACCCGTCAAGGTGGCTCATATACACTGCCTACCTTTTGTCCCTCCCCTACTTGGTCTTTCCATCCTGGCCACTCGCATTCTATTAGTTTCTAGAACCATGCAGCTTTCCCGACCTTGGCGTCTTGCCCATTACTGCACCGCACCTACACTTGCCCTTTCCACGACTGGGTGCTTCTCATTCCTTATGTCGCAACTTGCCTGTCACCTCCTCTGGGAAGACCTCCTTCATCTCAAGTAGATCTCTACTGCCACTCTTTATCAAAGAATCCTGTTTATTTCTCTCATGACTAATCGTGATTATTGTTTATAATTGTCTTAGTCTCTTTGTTTAGTTACTTGTCTTTTTGACAAGCCTGTAAATACATGTGTTCTGCTCACTTTCCTTATTCCCCACTGCTAACACAGGGCCTTGCCCCTGACAGCTGTTTAGTAGGTACCCAGTGGATGAAGGAGTGTCAGGCCTGCACTAAGCCCTCTAAGGACATTATTTTAATTAGTGTTCACAAGAAGTATGAAAGATAGATATTGCTCTAATCCCATCTTGTGAACAAGAAAAACAAAGTTTACAGGTGTGAAGTTCCCCAAATCCACAGAGCCCCTGGGTGGAGAAACTAGGATCTGAATTCAGACAGTCAAGCTCCAGGAGGTGAGTGCTCACCCACGTCACTTCACTGCTCCTGGGCTGTAGGAGGATGTGGATGAGGGGGAAGGAAAATCATGTCTTTAGCATTAACTTAGTCATGCTTTGTGATTTACAGGATCACGACATGGAGCTCCTGGCAACTCTCTCCTGTCTGGGTCAGAGGGTTTTTCAAGACAAAGTACAGCTGGGCAGCCTGAGGTCTGAGGTCAGTTCAGAGCCAAGAACCCACTGAAACTCATCTTTCTTTTGCTAAATTTCTCTTTCTTCCCTAAACTGGCTGCACATCTCATGGCCTGATTCTTGGTTTGATTCTGCTTCATCTTTCATATCTACATCGACTAGATCACCTAGACTGGCAGTTTGTGATGGTTCCCTGTGACTCAGTTTCCCACAGTTCTGGAGTGAGATGTCTAAAACACATTTATCTCCAAGATGTCAGCATGGCTCCAATACTAGCCCAAACAACAACTTTGGGCATATTAGAAAACAGGACCCTTCAGTCTCCCCCAAAACCCCAATGACATTTCTGGAATAAAGAAAAATCCATCCTAGAATTCATGTGGACTCTAAAGGATCCCGAATAGCCAAAACATTCTTGAAAAAACAAGAACAAAGCTAGAACAAATCACACTTCCTGATTTAAAAACATACTATAAAGGTATGATAACCAAAAACGGGCTTTTTATTGGCATAAAACCAGAGTGCAGACTAATGGAATAGAACAGAGAGCCCAGAAACAAATGCTTGCACATCTGGACACATGGTTCGTGAAAAGGATGCCAAGACCATTTGATGGTGAAAGGACAGTCTTTTCAACACTGGTGCTGGGAAAACTAGATATCTGTGTGCAAAAAAAAAAAAAAAGGAAGGTGGACCCTTATCACACACACATCATATGCCAAAATTAACTTAAACTGGATTGAAGACCTAAATGTAAGAGGTAAAACTGTAAGACTCGCAGAAGAAAACATAGAGGAAAGCTTCAGACATTGGATTTGGTGATAACTTCTTGGATTTGACACCAAAAGCTCAGGCAACCAAAGAAAAAATAGGCAAGTCCCTTTCATTAAAATGAAAAGTTTGTGTATCAGAAGACACTATCAACGGACTGAAAAGCCTCCCATGAAATGGGAGAAAACATTTGCAAATCATATATATGATAAGATGGACAGCCAGACTATATAAAGAACTCCTACAACACAATAGCAGAAAACAACTCAATTAAAAAATGGGCAAAGGACTTGAATAGTCATTTCTCCGAAGAAAATGCACAAATAGCCAATCGGCACATGAAAATATGCTCATCAGTAGGCATTAGGGAAATGCAAGTCAAAACCAGGGATACCACTTCATACACATTAAGATGGCCATTATCAAAGAAAGAAAAAGAAAGAAAAGGAAAGGTGGGGGTGGGGAAGGGAGGAGGGAAGGAGGAAGGAAGCAAAGAAAAAAAAGAAACAGCTCCTGTTCCTTGATTCATTATTTCCACCTGCCAGAAAAATTGTCACAACTACATAAAAATATGAGCGAGATCTGAAAGGCACCCCCTGAAGTTGTGCAGTGTACAACCTGCACAATGAAGCGATGGCTCTATGTTGACCCGTCTCATTCCAATGCTCTAGGGGAGGTCCACACATCCCTACCCAGTGCCTAACTAGCCTTGAACAGGGAGGGAAATGTGTGAGTTGTCTTAGCCCCACCATGCACAACTTAGAAGTAATTTCTGGTGTCAACCGTATCTGGAATACGAGAAGTGAGGAGGGAGCTCTGTGGGCTCATCTTTCATCTTTAGTTCTGTGGTCTCGGTTTTTCTTCCTTGTCCTAATACTTTCCTGGATCACGCTGGCTGCAAATGTGAAAGAAAGTTCCTGGGCTCTCTGTAAGGCCTGGGTTCATGCCCTGGGTCTCCTTTTCAACAACAGGAAAGAGACCCTAAATAGGAATAGTATTGGTGGGGGCACTTTCCTCTAGCAAAGTTCATTTTTCATGTAGTTTAGTTTAGACCATAAGGTGTGGTGCTGGTGAGCAAGAGTTAGCAACCGGTTTAATTTACTTTATAGCCTAACAATAAAATCCTCATATCAAAAGGGAAGAAAGCCTCCCACCAAGCTGCCTCCCCGTCGGGGTCACCTTCATACTGCTCCTCCATTACCACACTGCTCCCCAGAGGAGTGGTCTACACTCTGCTTCCCGTTCCTGGCCAAGCTACCCTTTCGTTCTGGGGACAGCAGTATCTCCCAATGAAGGCTGCTTTTTTGGAGACCACTAATGGCTTCCCAGTGGTCAAGTCTGGAAACTTAAATGGTCATCCTATTTAACCACTTCAAAACTTCTTCAGATTTGGTGATTTCACAATGTCTTGACTATCTTTCTGACTACATCTCACTATTTCTGTGGTGGTCCCTTCTGCCCACAGCTTCACATTCATGCTCTCTGCGGTCCTCCCTCTCTGCCTGCCTTCCACACATCTCCACTTGAATCGCCCTCGACATCTCAGAACTACATCCAGAGCTGACATCATTGTCCCTTTGCTATCTCCTTGTCAGAGTCTGCCCTTCCTATTCTAGTCCCCGTCACCGTCACCAGCAGCTATTCAATGCCCACATGGAAGCTTTAGTCACTACTTTCTCCAGCTCTTTGTCAGATATCCCCCATCAGAGAGGTCTTCCCTGGCTTCCCTATACCAGATACTAATCCCTTTCCACCCAACTCCCTACCCCTGGACCTCTCTTTATTCTTCACCTTAGCACATATGACCATTTGCATTCTAGATATTTATCTGTTCGTTTCTATCTTCCCTGTAAGAATGGAAGCCCATGAAGGTGAAGATATTTTGTCTACTGCTATACTCTAGTGTCTAGAGCAGTACCAGAGGCTTAGGGACTGACACATAGAGCTTGTGGATGTAGCTATTCACATGGAGAGCTGATGAACTGGAGACAAGAGATGGATCCTGTTAAAAAAAAACATGGGAGATACACACGGAGTGCCGAGTGAAAGGACTGTGGGTGGGTCTAGGATGAGTCATTACAACGGAGATCAACAGCCACACAGGGAAGGGAGGGGCTGGAGAGAAATTCAATCACGCTGAAGTGAGATAGGATTTCCACACCTGCCTATATTGAAGAGCTAAAAATAGGGACATTTGGGGAGGAAAATAGTGAGGAATCTTTTAATTCTAATAACATGGGCTATAAGGAGGGAGGTTTGCAGAGAAGGGTGTGTCTCTCACTCTTAGTAAATCAGAAATAGAAAACATTTATTTTGGGTATCCCTTCACTTTTTCCTTCTCCCTCAGGCCTGTTCTCTCCATCTTTCCCTGCTATCCAAATCTCTTCTTTAGGAAAGAGTCTTTAACACATCCATCCATGGAAGTTTAAAAGGCTTAAGTGGCAATTTTACATGTGAGCAGAAGCTCATGTCTGAAGCAAAAGATACTTAAAAACAGCAACCCTTAAAAAAATCGATGTAATCCTCTATTGCACAGGGCTGAAAAGAGTGTTCAAAAGATATTAATTGAAAGATGTTCAAAAAGCACTACTTATATGATCAAACTCTGGAAACACTGTAGTCATCCAACAATGAAGGTACCACTGAAGAACCATCTGCATGAAGACGGATCACATAGCTATAAAAACACAGAGACAGCCACTAGGGAAATGCTTACAATGCGACGTGGGGAAAACAAACAGGATTCAAATTACTACTATACTTTGTCAATGAAAAAACCACACGCATTTACAGAAGACTTAGAAAGCCTGTGCCTATCTCTGCAATCTGGGCTTTGGAGGTGTTTTGTTCTACTATTCTGTATTTTTGAGTTATCTAAAACTGGTATGAGCTGACTGTTACAAAAGCAGACGTTGTGAAAGGCTGGTTTGGGGAGGCAGTGTTCAGGGTCCCAGCAGTCGCCGAGCAGGGCGCCCCGCTGGTGGAGCACACCGGGAGGGGCAGCCGGCCAGTTCTCCGGTCCCGGAGGCCCAGCAGAGGCCCGGCTCTTCGAGAGCGCTGCCGGTGCAGAGACGAGCGGGCCTCGGCGCGGGCGCGGCGGCCTCTGAAGGCGGAGGCCCTGCCAGGGGGCTCCCGGTGCCAGGCCGGTCGGCTCGTCCCGGACCGCTGCGCTCCGATTCGGCCTCCCCTTTGTTCCGAAACGCCAAGGCTCGCTCAGGTGCTGGGACTTGTGTTCGCCCCGCTCCCCGACCCTCGGGCTGGGGACACGCTGGGCGCCTCGGTGATCCCCGCAGGAGCGTCTCTGACAAGCACTTCAGGTCGTGCGTGTCCCATAAACCGCCACGGAAGGCTCGGCCCTCTTCCAGGGGCGCCTGTAAACCAGAAAACCCTTCCCGCCACCTCCCCTCGGTTCTCGGAGATTCCTTCCCCGCCTCTGCGTCTCCCCAGCTGGGCGGCCCCCACCCGCGAGGCGCGCCGCCCCCACCCCGGCCCCCGGGGTCCGCCGCCGGCCCAGGCGCCCTCCAGGGCCCCCGTCCTCCCGTCCCCAGGGTCCCCGGACCTCCGTCCCCGAGGGTCCTCCCTCCCCGAGAGCCCCCGCCTCTGGGCGTCAGACCCGACAGCCGAGACCGAAGCGAGCCCGGCGGCCCCTCCCGCGCCGCGAAAGCGCCGAGTCCCGACTCTCCACCGGTGTTGCAGGGACCTCAGGGCCGCCGGGGCGCTCGCCCTCTGCGCGTCGTCGGAGCACCGCCCTCCGGCCGAGAAGCCCGGCGGCGGGGCCGCGGGGGCGGGGGCCCGGGTCCCGGCCCCGCCCGGAGGCCCGCGCGCAGGAGCCGCCTCCGCCGACAGCTCCGGGCCGCGTTTTGCAGGCGGCCGTCTCTGCCTCGCGGTGTCCGCCGCCCCCAGCCCGGCACTACTTGGGCCGCTCGGTGGAAGGACACAGTGAGGGAACCGTCGGCAGCCGCACGGCGCAAGGATCTGCGCTGCGAGGTGCTGAGGCCGGGCTGTCAGTCACTCCGCGCGGCGCGCGCACGCAGCTCGGCGCGGCTGGCGGGGAGCGAGTCCGCCCAGGTCGCCGTCCTCCGCCGGCAGCCGGCCGCCCCGGGCTGTTGCTCCGCCGCCGTCCGCGCCGCGAGGGCACAGGGTCGACCGCGGCACGAGCGTCGCTCGCAGCCAGCAGGGAACAATGCCGCGCACCGAGCATCTCCTCTGGACGTGGCTCTTCCTGGGAACCGCAGGTACATTTAGGAATTCTCATGGAGCCCGATTTGCCGCGGGCCCGTCGCCTGCGCCCCGGGACGCTCGTCCCGGGCGGTTTCCCGCGGGGCCGAGGACGGAGCGTGGCGCCCTCGCACCTCGTGTACCCACGGCCCGGCCCCTGGGGCGCTCGGCCGCGCGGGAAGAGGACGGCGGGCGGCGGGGCCTCAGCGGCTCGGAGGAGCCGGGCTCGGGCTCGGGCGCGGCTGGTGGGGGCCTGTCAGCCGCCGGGGAGGGGAACAATGACGCCGGCGCCGCCGCCCGGTCGTCGCCTCCCCGGGCCTGATAAGTGGGGCTCGGCACGAATAACGGTTCGCAGGGGGGGGTGCCTGGGCAGCACCCTGGGTCGTGCGGCCGCGCTGCGCGCCCGCTGACGCGACGTTAGCTCTTCTGGGCTGGTCGCCGGGAGCTGCGAGCCCGCCGTGGGCCGAAGGGTCCGCGCCGCGTTTGACAGGAGCGGAGGGCTCGGGGGCGCGCGTGCGGGAGCGCCTGTGCGCGCGCGGGGCCGTGTGCACGCGCGAGCCTCCGCGCCCGCCGGCCCGCGTCGCGCGGCGAGACGAGGGTGGCAGGTGGCCGCCCGGAACGCTTCGCCCCCGCCTCCCTCAGGCGCAGCGCGAACAATGGGGGGAGCCGCGGCGGGTGGCCCGGCGGGAACGCCACTCCGTGCGGGGCATGTCCTCCCGGCCCCCGGGTAGCCCCGGGCCCACCGTCCCCGCCAGCGGCCCCGCCCCGGCCGAGGGTTTGCGTGTCGACGCGGCGGGGGCCGCGAGAGCCGGGCGAGTGGGCGCCCGCTCCGCGCGGGCCTCTGCCAGGTGCCGTCGCCGCCGCCCCCTGGACGGGCAGCCGGGCTCCCAGCGCTCCCTCCCCGGGCGGCCGCGCCCCCCGCCGCTCGCTCCCGCGGCGGCCAATCAGGGCGAGGCTCCTGGGCGGGAAGCAGCGAGAGGCTCTGTTGCGGCGCGGGTAGCGGTGGGGCTGCTGGGGCCCCTCGGCTGCCCCAGCCCGGCGTTCGGCCCGAGTCCTGCCCGTGCTCCCGGGGGGCTTCGGCGGGAGGTGCCCGCGCCTCCTTCGCGCCTGCGTGCGGCCCCCGCCGCCTCCCGCGCGGACACTCGTGCCCGTTGCCCGGCCGGAGCGCGTCTCCTGGGGGGCGCCCCGCTGCGCGTGCGCTGACCCGCGGCCGGGGGCCCGGGGCGGGGCCTTGGAAGAGCGGTGGGCGCCACACCTGAGCCAGGGCCGCCGCCCTTGCCTTTTCCGTGGAGCCCGGGGCCCGCGCGCTCCCCGCGTGGGGCGTGTTCCCGTCATCTCCTCGTCTCGAGGCGGGGCATGGCAGCGGGGACCCGACCGCCGGCGGGACCAGGAACTGCGGGTGTCTGGATCCCCCGGGATCCCCGGTTGGGGTGTTCGCGGTGCCCAGGCAGGGGTGGCATCTGACCCCCGTGCCTTGGAAGGACAGCGTCCTCATTCCCGGCCCAGCGACCGTGAAAAAGGGAAGGAGGCAGAACGTGAAACACGTCTGAGGGTTAACAAAAGAAATTGAATGGTTTTCCAAATTGTCTTCCATCCCAATGTTGACTGTACTATAGTTTTAAAAATCGAAGAATTCAAGCCAAAGGGTCAGAATGGAATTAGAAACAGTGTGACATACATATACATTTATTTATTTATTTGCCTCCGACATTATGTCACGGGCAGGGGCAGTGGTGGCCCATCTCTGCGGTGCAGCTGGGGCGTCTGAAAATGTAGGTAGGTGTGCTGAGCCTAGCATGCCCCATGAATCAGGTCTGCAGCCCCTCCCTCATTTTGGCGTCTTCTGCTGTTTAGGAATAAAGTGGAAGGCTGTGTAATTTCATAGCAAATCTGAGTCTATTCTAAGAGCTATTTTGAATGTTCTGTGGAAAAACGGAATGGTCTGGAATGGTTGTTAAATCATACGTTTATTTGATAATCTTACAATTCTCTGCCAGTTTATCTTGCAATAGTCAGGGAATGGATAGGACTGTTTTTCTAACAAGATAGTCCTGGATCAAGAACAAAGAGCACCTTGGCTACCTTACAAAAGACAGCTGGCACCTATAAGCAGATATAATAACCCTTATTATGGGAATTAGGATTTGTTTTAGCAAAGCTTGCTGTGAGAACAGTTATAGTGAGCAGTATTTTTTGTTGGTTTTCACTTTAAGATCAGAAATGTGTTTTTCTGAACAAAATTTAACTCAGTGTAATAAAGTCATGTTTAAGAATGTGGAAAACCTTTTACAACTCTATCCAAGAGCCAAGAAGTTAATTTTCTTTCAACAAATATTACATATATTAAAATATTGAAAATAAGTTAAATTTATTTAGAATTCAACAAGAGTTAAACAAAAAGAGGATATAACTCATACATTGTGAAGTGTGGCCTGCCATTTATTTAATAGTTTTTGAGTTATTCCCACCACAAAGGGTGGAAAGATCTAGCAGTAGATCATATATGTTTTAGTTTAGGTCACTAGTTTAAAACTTACATTGTTTTTTTCAATTCAGTTTTTCGAGAAGCTCCTCCCTTCTTCCCCCAACAGATTGAACTTGATGACTTCTTTCCAGATACCTCTACATGAGATCTATTTTTACTAGAATAGCAGAAAACAGGAGAACATATCCTTGTTCACTAAGGAGGTTCGTCTAAGTCCGTATGCAAATTGATTTGTTGATTTAAGTGGTGACTGTTTCTTAAGCTTGATAGTTCAAGAATTAAGAAAGTAATTGTTTGCCAAAAAAAAATGTGTGTGTGTGCTCTTCACAGGGCCTTAGGGCACTTGATCAGGGCAGCAGTAAGAGGGGGAGCTCAGTCACGTGGAACCTTCCAGTTCCAAGAGTTTTGGATGTTGCTCTCTATGGGATACATTTATCACTGTCTGACTTCTCAGATAGGCAATACGTAACTTAGCAGAAGTAATCTTTGTCTGTATTTTTCTGTCATAGGAACAGCATCTTAATTGCCTCTCAAAATAAATGGCACTGCTTTGTCATTCAAAAACTAATCTTTAGACATGACAGATGTTTTTGTTTGCTGCAGAACCCGGTTTCTTAAATTATAGACAGCATCTACACTGCTCTACAGTGCTTGAAATGGACTTCGGAATTTCTGATTGAACCACTTGAATTTTTAAGGCGACAAAGCCTCTATTTAATATTAGTTTGATGAATTCCCCATATCTGTGTCGGGAGTGTTAAATAACTGTGGCCACTCTCCAGACCGAAAGTGACTTCACAGCTACTGGCAGACCTTCAAGGGTATTTTACAGGCAGTCCTTCCTGTCTCCGTGGAAAATAAGTGATGGACTACCTGTTGCTAGAGAACGGTTTGAACTTTCCCTGCCAGGCTTGGGTTTGTGGTGATGGTGGGCAGAACAGTTGGCAGGGAGGGGAGAAAGGGGGCCGCACCTGCTGCCCTCAGTCTTCTGGGAACCGTCAGCCTGGGAGGAGACAAAGGCATTTTGTGACTCTCCTGTACTATTTAAGTGTTGAGTTTTTGAGCACACAAATATTTTATGGTGTCAAAATAAATATTTTAATGTAAATTCCACAACTGACAATTGTGCAGCTTAGTGATCTAATGAAATATGGGCTAGAAGTGTGTAGAACCTTAAAATAGCAGCAAATCCTGAAGAGCAGTTACTAGTCTTAGTAACCTAGTCAGTGGGCTACGAACCAGACAGTGCTGCTAACATGAACCAGCTGGCTGGGTAATAATGGTGGCTGTTTGAGTTTTGAATAAAAAAGACAGGCTAAGATGCCTCTAGCTGAAAAGGAAGAAATATGAGAATAATTAAGAAGAGAATTTTATACACCTCTTAAACTGCTTAGCAAGTGTGAGCACTATTGTAAGAGGCGGCCTCACAGGAAGAGGGAAATGCCCAAGGACCCCTCTGATTCCTAATGATTGGGTCTCTGAGGTCCAGAGTTTTCTCTATGGGAAAACAATGTAGTGAAACTATTGCCAATAATACAGGTAGAAGTTCTTGCTACCATAGGGCAATAAATCTTGAAGTCAGGCTGAAGGTCACAGGCATGTCACCTGTAGCCCTTTTTGTTACTAAGTCTTGGTGCCAAACCTTAAAGCTGCTGTGGACGTGAAGGGCTGTGAATTGGTCCACCTTCCTTGCATCACTGGGCTCTGGCCCTTGGCTGAAGATGCTCCTGGGAGGCACCGCCTTTCTATGTTGGTCTGGGGCCAGATGGCAGCCTTTCTGGCAGTTTCAGCACATCACACTTAGCCCTGCCCCCTCTGGCCCATGTCAGGGCACTGCCTTCTCATCCGCGGCAGTGGTGGCGTTGCTTCAGCTCCTGAGCAGTGGGAGGCTTGAGGAGGAGAACTCTGCAAGGACAAGCGCTTGGCCTGCTTTGTGCTTGTGTGTTTTCGGGAAACAGAGTTTAATACACCTAACATGCATTCTTTTCCTCCCAGATTTAAGTAAGCGTGCTTTCCTTTCAGTTTAAAGACTGCATCACTGATGATGTGGCTGGAAAGCCTTCTGTGTAACTGGATCGCTCTTCTTGATTTGTAGCTGTGAACACTGGCCACATCTGGCCCTGTTTTCTATTCTGTGTCATTCCTGAGATAACGTGCAATAGCCTTTTGGCATCTGATTGCTCAGCATTTAGGAATAGTCATGGCCAGGTCACATTGTTTGAGATTGTGTCACATCACGTATTCTCTTAAATAGTTATCAGATATATTTATTAGGTGCCAGCCTTTTATCATCGGCTCTATGGGGGATTACAAAGGACTGAGACAGCATAATTTCTTCTGTCCAGGAACCCTTTATGTAATGTAGCATGGAGACTTAGAGTGGCCCACAACCCTTGGCTGAAACTCCAGCCTTCTCCCTTATTAGCTGCCTGATTTGGGGCATGGCATTTAGGGTCTCTGAGTTTCAGTTTCCTCTTCTGTGATATGGGAAGATCAGTACTTGTTACAGTTGTTGCAAATATTTTAGAGAACACAGGACTTCAGTATGTGCAAACTATGTTTATTAATGAGAAGGAGGGATGAATATGGATTCAGAAAATAACCTTTTAGACATAGTGCTCTCTTTTTGGAAGGACTTAAAAAAGGATATTATCAGAATATGTCTTCCTCAATGATAAGAACTAGGTTTAAAAAAGTCCACTGTGGAATATGCCTGCTCTGTCATGTGAGTTATGAACACTTCAGGGAGAAAGGTGGGCTCTTGATTCAATTGAAAGCATTAGCAAGGGGGTGGATTTAGGTTCCTGGGGCCCGGGGGCTATACAATTTGAGGGCCCTCTTTAAAGAAAATACGAAACTCTCTTGCTTTTGCAAAATTTAAAAAAGAAATGGCCGTGGGAACACACTGTCAGGTGCCCATCTCCCAGAGCCTTGGATGGAGCCCATGAGATGGAGGGACCTGCAAACGCCTATGTCAGAAGTGTGATTTGGGCACTAGAAAACATTGGCTAATTGTTCCCACTTGTTAAACACAAACCTCATAAATGTGGTTTGTGTGGCATTTTGAGGATTAGAATCATGTATCAAATCACAGTTATTTTTACAGAGAACCTATTTGACCTTCATTTAACAGAGAATCTTGAGTGAGATCTGAGGTGACTGAGTATTTCTCACTGCTGATATTTTTGTAAATTACTAACTGGAATAAAATTAATTAATTGCTATTATTATTCAAATGAGTCAGATATAAGTGCCCTGTTGGCAAGGCAGGCAGTAGCTTTGCCAACTAAAGGCATGTGATATTGGAGGAGAGATGGGAGATTTGTTTTAGCCAAGAGGAAATGAAGTAGACATATCCCAATAACTATCATAATCATCACTATACACAGTTTTTGATATTTATATTATTTCATTTTCACAGTTTGTATTAGTTTTCATATCATTTATTCAGTAAATATTTATTGAGTACTGGATTCTGGCAATATAATGGTAAACTAAACATATGCTATCCTGTTTTCATGAGCTTCCAGTCTAATAGTGCAGAGGAATATGTAAATTAAACAAGTAACATGTGCACATATATTTATACTTATGTATTCTGACACAAACTCAGGAAAGGAAGAGGGTGCTGTGAGAGATTATTGTCAGGGAGACACCACCTTTGGGTGACTGTGGAGTTGAAGGTAATACTAGGTAAAACAGGAAGGACAGATGGTATCCTCATTTAAGGCATGGTTGGTTGACTCCTTAAACATTCCTGAATTCCTAAATTTAGCAAACCCTCCTGAAATCTCGAGAAGGTCAAATAGCTTCAGGAATTATAAAGTCGAGTAAGATAAGTCTCTGCCTCTGGAGTTTACCATCCAGTGTGGGAGAGAGACATACTATACTTATAAATAGAGGCATGAATTAAATGCCACCAGAGCACAAGGAAGGAAGCAATTAGCTCTGCTCGGGACTCCCTTGCACTGGGCGTGGGGCGTGAGTTTGCTGTCCCTAGATGGAGCAGGAGGGGCAGTGCAGGCTGAGCTAACTCCCTGAGCAGCATCGGGGATGTGAGTACATGCAGCAATTTGGAGGGAGGAATGTGGGGGTGCTTGGGAGGAGTGGCCAGAGATTAATGGGGAGAATTCTATAAGCCAGATTCTCTTAGGTCTTGAAATAGAAACTGAGGCTGAGAAAGGCTAAGTGACTCTCACAGGCAAAGCTGGGTCATACTTACATTGGTTGATTGCATTACATCCTTTTCTAAAGCAAGGATAATTTGAATACACATAGCACCAGAATGTGAATTGCTTGACTTCTGAACTGAGTCTGACCCAAGTGAGGTGGGGAGTGATATGGTGGAGGGGCAATATCAGAAGCTTTGGAGTGGCAGATTGAGGTTGAGTCCAGTAACCATCAGCAGCATTCTGCTAGTGTTGCCCCCTGGACCTGCTTCCCTATCTGTAAAATGGGGATAATGGCACGTCCCTCACTAGGGGTTTTGGTGAGCTTAAACAAAATCACCTATGTAAAACAGGTAATACACAGTAGGTACTCAACAAGTACCTTCAAAAGTTCATCCTGAAGGGGGATTTTATTTGAAATGTTTCTTTGAACATGATGTGCAAAGCTCTATGCAGGAGGCTGAGAGGGAACAAAATACATTTAGGAATATTATACTGGTCCTGCAGAGGCTTTTAGATGGCTGGGGAGAAAACAATACAGACAGTTAGGAAATCATGAATCACTGCCTAAAGGAAAGAGGCAGATATTAAGAGTGAGAATCATTCAGGAAGGCAAAAATCAGTGATTGGGTTTAATGTCTGGAAAAAGTGTGGAGGTACTTGATCTGGACCTACACAGACAAAAGGATAAATGGGGAAAGAAAGGGCTCATTTCTCTGTAGAAGGAGGTAAGTTCCCCTAGAGAACTGGTACTGAAGGGCAGTGAAAGCAGACAGAGTATCAGAACAGGTCTTACTAAAACTTTAAATGCTAGACAAAGGAGGGGGTGCTGCTGTAAACGTTGGAGAAATCATTTTTTAAAATATTTAGTAGTAGAGGCAGCGATACAACTGAACATCTGCTGTCTAGGCTCTGTGTTTGGTGCTGGCTGTGAATTAGCTGGGACATGCAGGAGAGACTGGTAAGATCATTTGTAGGACTTCAGGGAGTCTTTAGTTTCACTAGCAGCCACTGTGGTTAGTGGCTGGACAGAGTAGTAGATGATAAAAGTATTTTGCCACCATTCAATGGGGAGCCAGTTAAAGCTGGGTTGGAGGTCAGTGACTCTAATGAAAGCATCTTGCTTTCTGTGATAGGAAGACTTGTAGGTAGGGAAATGGTAAGGCTGGGCTTAGATTAAAAGGACGAGTTCAAGATTGGCTTTGCTACCAATTAGCGAAGTGAAATTATGTAGGTTAAGTGATTTACCTAATCCTTTGAGCTATAATTTCCTCCTATGAATATGAGAATCAAATAAAATAATATGTGTAAAATGTATGTGAAAACCAAAATACTTCACAATTCTATCTTTTATTAATGGACATGTAGCTGAAAAGAATTATAAAAATCAAATTTTATGTACCAGAGGGGCTTGTTAAAGAAATTTAACTGTGATACATTTTTATAAAACAGATCATCTCAGAAAGATACACTTGTAATAACTTTGGATAAGTATTAAAAAAGGCACATAGCTGAGATGCTAGAGATGACAAAGCAACCAACAGGGGCAGATGGCAGGTCCGGATGGAAGATGACTGGGAGAGAGAAGAATTCTCTAAGTTACAGACTGGAAGGAATTAAATCGTCATGATACTGTCAATATGATGGGGAAATTGAGGAAATGGGTTACCTTGGATAAAAGACAGATAACCTCAGTTTTACACACATTACGTTATTTAAAAAATTGGGGCATCCTAGTATCTTAGCTTCTATGTCAGTATTTTTCAACTGTGGGTGATGAAACCTATTCAGTTGACTTCTACTGGCATGAAAAAGGAAGGAAGGAGAAAGTGGAGGGCAGAAGGAATGGATAGCATAGGAAAAAGTATATAGAAAGGACAAGTACTATTTTGTGAAATTTTTGTTGACCCAGTTGTGAGAGAAACCATGTATCTTATTAAGACCCAGGTCAAAATAGTTTGAAAGCTAATGTCATAAACATAGGGAACATAGGACTAGAGAGAGGGTAAAAAAGTCGTAGTCAGAGAAGATCCATGATAGAGATTTAATGGGTTTGGAGAGAGGGAGAAGCAGTGATAGCAAAAACACTTATTAAGCATCTATGCCATCTGTTAGCTGTAGGTGTGAAAAGGAAACCAAAGACTGAGGTTCTGTAGCTTGACCTCAGAGGGCTTACTGCCTAATGGAGAAGGAAAAGAACACCAGGGGCTCCCAGTGGCATCTAAAGCCAGATCCATGGCTGAGATCTCGGAGGCAGGATAAAGATTACCTGGGTACCAGGGGCAGTTGGGGAGCTCTTCCCAACATAGGTGAGAGTTCAAGAAAGCTTTGTAGTAAGGATCTAGCTCTGCAGATGAAGCAGGGAGGAGGTAGGTTATGCATTGCATGCTTGAGAGGAAGCTGGAGGGAGCCCAGCTAATGCGACTGAGAAGGCAGGTTGTAGTAGTCTATATTTTTATCCTTTCGCACTGGAAAAAAGACACAATGAATTGTGATTGGTACATTGTGAAATCTTTACCATACCCTGATGTATATATGTTGTAGTATTGATGTAGCATTGAGAATGGTATCTTGTGCATAGTTGATATACTGAACGAAAGGAGGGAACCAGAGCCTAGTAGTGTGAACACCTAGGTTAGAGAAGAATAATGTTAAATGAAAAACGTTGGAAACAAATGGTAGATGTAAGTATACCTCCAATTTTGTTTCAACAAAATCTCTCTCACTTCTAAAGCTGGAAGAAGATACATTTTTTATGCCATCTGAATATTCTTTAATGAGTACATATTGCTTTATATTCAGATTGTAAAGCAACTAGTGCCATAAAAAAGGCAGCGCTTAATGTGGGGTAAGAGCATAAGAAAGATGAGACTCAAGCAGAAACTTCAGCTTTGTTTCAGAGCAGAGTGGAGATCTTAGGGTAATTTCAGTTGGAAATTCAAGTTTTAGAGTCCAAGATGAGGACAAGCTGATGTCCAAGATACTTGACCAGAAAGAAGGAAGGAAAGGGCTTTAGGTTGGGTGAAGTCTTCCACCTGAAAGCCATCTGTCCATGTGCAGCTGACGGCAAGGGAAAGATCCAGGAGGGGGAGAAAGGCGCTGAGCAGACCTCGCAAAGGACAGTAACAGGATGGGTTGGTGTGAGAGCAAGTGAATAACAGTACAGAGTTTTCCCCCAGTGATTTCATTTATCATGTAAGATGATAATTTGTAGACACAGTTTTGACCTCTGGTGTCATTGCCCATGATATTCATACTTTTCTCTATACCTTTAGAAAATCTGTGTAGCAAAATCTTTTGACGTTTGTTCTGCTTATCACCAATTGGTTGTGTTGTTTTTGTCATATCAGCAAGGGAGTGGACATGGGTGTGATTGACATTTTATTCATGTTGCATCTGCGAGTGTTCATTCTGTGCATGAGATGCTGCCAATCAATTAGGTTGCAGTTGTTATGTGAGAATTGGATTCAGGGTTCAATGTGAAAACCTTAAAGATCTGCTGTCATGGGCACGAGAAGGCTCAAATCCTGTGCAAGCTCTTTGATCTGAGCTGTAATCGCAAACTATCTCCTTTCTGAATTTGCTTTCTTCTGGAGTTGTACAGGCATTGCATACGGTAGGGGGCGCCTCTTGGGCCTTTGACATCAAACTTGCATTTTGAACCATGACTCTTCTGCTTTCCATGACCTGGAGCCAGTTATTTAATCTATCCAATACTGTTTATTTATCTGTGAAACACCTAATAGGATTGTCGCGAGGACAAAATGATGTAATTCATGCAACTGTCTGGCGTGTACGAATCTCAGTAATTTTTTTTCCCATTTTACCTTTTGTTAAAGTTCATAGTGAAGTACAGTTACTGCTGGATTTAAGTATTGATTATAATTAGAAGCACATTTTCCCCCCATTTATTTTCCATTTTCTGAGAGTTCAGGATCACCTTGAGTTGCAACTGAGTTAGAAATGCTGTGGCTGATTGCTTAGATGTTTTACCTTCTGGGAAAGCAAAGTCTAGTTTGTCTTGATTTTAAGAAAAGCAGAGTTTTAAAAAATAAATTGGCTTATGTAGGTTGTACTTTCTATTTGCATAAGGTTAATATTAAACCTATCAATTCACCATAGTGTGGAAACCATAAAATGTAGTGTATTTAAATAATGGTTGCTGCTAAAGATCATATTGGTGACACTTCACTAATCTGGAAGTCATTTATCTGGCAACCTTAAATCTTCAGAACATGAAGAATGAAGAAGTAAGGGAAAGAGCCTCTGGAAAGCCAAAATAGATATCCTGAGGTCCATGCATTGCATCAGCACTTGGCCCACAGGGAAACCCTGAAACCTTCATTCAGAAAGTGTCCATAGACTCTTAACTTCCTAGCTTCTACCATATTTAGAAAGGTCACAAAAAGCATATCAGTCTTAGCTGTTTAGTATTTGGTTAAAAAGAAAGCTCTGTATAATCATGAAATGCCAAGGGAATGTCTATGACACAGTGCAATATAAATAATGGGCATTCATAATTAAACTGCATTTGGAAGAGCCAACTGTGGCCCATTCAAGCAGCAGGCAATAGTTAATATGGATTCTGTTACCAGAGTTGCATGTTCAGCTCTGTGCTCTGTATTGAGGAGGTATGATGAGTCTCCATATGGCTGGAAACATATAAAACAAACATAAACATAGATACCATTGTCTTTGCCAAGGGCAAGTTCAGTGAGAGAGGTGATATAATTAATGTCACTCATCTGGAAAATTCAGTCCTGAGACATTCTAATCTGTAAGGATTTAGAAGAAAGGAAATTTCATATTTCATTCTTTAGAGTGAGTCTGTTATGTATAGCTTCTCAGCTTGGTTTGAATTCCATAGTTATTTACCCTTAAGAAAAGGTGGGTTGGCCAGTTTCTCTCTTTTCTGCTATAGTTACAGTAAGTATAGTTTGAGATTAAAGATCCTAACTATTCAAGCAATTGTAGTTAATTGCTTGTCATTCCTCCTTTTCTTGAATTTAATTTTTATTTTTAGTAAAATGAAATATTGACATTGTTTAAAGAGTTAAATAGTTTAAAAGACTTTCATACAAAACACAGTCCCCTGCCCAAACCCTCTCTACCCCTTCTTTTCCCTCCTCACCCTCCCATCTCTTTGACCCTCCTGAAGCAACCACTTTCTACCCATTTAGCTATCTGTACCTTTTTTGTCTCCATATTTACACTTTAAAATTTTTTCAGTTTTAAGTATTACTTACTGACTTTTTCCTATCAAGGTTTAATACTTAGACACCCCACCCCCTCCTACTTCCTTTACCCTGGCCTCCCAATATAACAGCTTTTCTATTTTTGGTTCAAACACTATTTAATGTTTACATTATTATGATCATGTAAATATTATTCACAGCTGAGCTTTGAGAAATTATACAGTTTAATTCCCTTTCTCATATGACTTTCTGTCTTTCCTGGAGTTTATGATGGCCTCAGTTTTCCTTTGTTTAGTTTTCTACATATTCACCACTCATTCATTGTCAGATTCTCAAACTGAAGTGTAAATATCTCTGTGTGTTCAAACATGGTTGTTTTCTTTCCTCTCCTGGGGACATATATCTTAGACCTAACCCTCCTTCAGTCTAGGCTGCTGGTTTTCTAGGCTTGCAGGAATTAATTTATATTTGTCTAGTACACAATTTTGTAGATTGGAAATGATTTTCCCTAAGAATTTTGATGGCATTGCTCCATGTTCTTTAGCTGTCTGTGTTGCATTTGTGAAGTCCAGTGCATCTGAATTTCTGACATTTTGTATGAAACTTGTTTATTTCTCCTCTAGAAATTTTGCAGTGCTGTGCCTTGATATAGACTGCTTTTATTACTGGGGTAGGTTCTCAGTGGGCCATCTTAGTCTGGAAATACATGTCCTTCTGTGCTGCAAATGTTCCTGTATTATTTATTTGATATTTTCATATCTTTTCTTTTTTTTCTGGAGTTCTTATTTAGAAGTTGGATTGATCATCTACCTAATTTTTAAAAATCTTCTTTTTCCTATTATTCATTTTTTTGTCTTACCAGCCCTCCACCCTTAACTTTTAGAGAGATTTTCTTAGCTTTTTGTCAATATTTGTATTGAATTTTCTATTTTGCTACCATTTTTAATTTCTAAGAGTTCTTTTTTATTGTCTGAATGTCACTTTGGTAGTATCCTCTCCTTGTTTATTGGTAAAACATCTTTTATATTGCTGAGTATTTTAGAAAATTTTCTGTGCTTCCCACACTTTTTCCTCTAAATTGCTCTTTATTGTTTAACATCTCTTCTTGTGTTTCATATTGTTTAAATTCATTTCTCAAATTCTAATGGTCCTTAGCTGTTTATTAGTAATTAAGAGTGAGTCACTGAAAAGCTGTGGGGCAGCTCTGCACGGGTGGCTCCCACTGCAGGCTGAGCTGTTGAGTTGGGGATGTCCACATCCACTCTTTAGCACCTCCATTTCCTCTTGGGCTGGTCAGTTTAAGAGAATCCAATATTTTGCAGCCTGTAGGGTATAAGTCTGACTACTGTTTTTCTCTAAGCTGAGTGGGAGAAATGCTTTGGGGGTAGTCAAGATTTCATTTAATCCCTCTCCAGTGGGGGTTCTCCTGCCCTCAACAATGCCTGGTATTCCCAAGAACAAAGTCCCTGTGATTTCACCTCCCCAGCATAAAAAAGCAGTCTTTTGCTGTAGTGAAGAAGAATTCAGGATGAGAGAAGAGGTACATGGCCCCTACCCTCCTGTGGCTTGTATGTGTATGTCTGTGTGTCTGTGTGTGTGTTGGGTTTAAGTTAGTGGGATGAGAGGAGTAGTAGGATGAGAGGAGTGGTGGTCTAAGGATTGTTAGATATAATTTTGGAACCTACTGTGAGAACCCGCTAATAGTGTCTCTTTCAGGGTTCATAATTGCTATGAGTCAAAGCAGACTTTTGAAATCTTTTACATGTTTTAGTACAGAATTTTTGGGATTCAATAAGGCTTGTAAAGTTCTTAAAGGAAAAGGTAAGTTTCCAGGAGTGCATCAAAGGCAAAGATCTGAGATGAATGTTAAGGCAACCTCAAGGGAACTGGCAATTCAGGGAGTTACGGCTGGCCTCAGATTTTTGGAGAACCTTTCCTGAACTAAGGAGCCCTCAAACAATTCCAGGGTGGGCTGAGATTCTGCATTTCTTGGATATAAAGGCATAGGCTTGGCAGGGATGCTGTGAACCAGAAAAGGAGCAGTTTCATGAACACATTAGCAAATGGCCATGCCTCAGACTTGTTGGGTGGCAGGAACATATACTAGAAACATTCACTTATTAGTCCAGTCTTTGTGGAATAGCTCCCGTGTTCATGTAGCAGGTAGAGATAACAAGATGAGTGTATCCAGTAGCTTTGTAAAAAATTCTAGACCACATTCTAAACTGTTTTTGATTACATTTGTAATATTTATTCCTGTACAATGACACCACAGATAACCTTGGAATGTCAGAAAATTGAGAGTTACTTATTCCTGTCTCAGATTTTCCCCTTTTGTGTATGTAAGTTAAAATTACTCATGACATGTTTAAAATTTTCATCAAAGAAAACCATCTGTAATATGAAGCAAAAATGGGACAATGTGTGATATTCTTTGAAGATAAGAGATTGAAAGTGAGTCTGTTGACTGCCCTAGATTACAGTTTGAGGTCATTTTGAGCTAAATTGGCTTTGGAATCAGAATTGAATTACTGGTCAGACTCAGTTAAGATAACTGATCATACAGGCAGTTCCATTCCCCTTTTCAAACAAAGGATATTTTTATTGTGTATACTTCTTCTCAGCCAAGTTAGATATAGACATATTTTTAGAAGACAAACATTTCACACATTAATTGATTTAGATATTTAAGTGCAGCTTTGTATCAAAATAAGAAACCTGAATAATATTATTTGGCTTCCTAAAGATTTTTACAACATATCCTCTTGAAATCACTGGGAGGTAAATCAGTACATTGCTCTGTGTTGTACCTTTGCTGTCCTGTGCAGTATTAAGAGACTGGCTATCACACAGTCTCAGATAGTTAATTGTTTTATTTAATATAGTAACAATAAGTGTACATTGGGGGCTATTTTAAGAAAACATACATTAGAATATATATAATGATTTTAACTGTGCATTTTTAGAAAACTTTTTGTGGTATGTGTTTAAAATTAGTATTCTTTTAACTAAGTCAACATGCGAGATTTAAAATGAGTTAGTTTCGTTGTTAGTTTCTTCTTCACTTTCATCTTTTTATTTATTTATAGACCAGAACAAATTAATCAGTTTTCTTTTTTAATTACAAATTTCTTAATCTATAATGTAAAAGTACAAAAAAAGAAAACAATTTAAACTTACAGTGAATCTGGTGGTCATACACGTGCGGTTGGTTGTGTCTCTGATTCTGTCTGGAGAATCCACAAGTGTAAGTGGCTTGTGCTAGTTGATGCTGGTACTTCACAAGGAAATAAAATATCCCAAATGATTTACTGATGTCCCTGAAATGGTGCAAGGAAAATGCCAAAATGCTCTCAGTGGCAGTCCTGGGCTTTGGGACTGTTGGCCAGAAGATGGGTTTGATTTAAGCCATAACCACTATTGACCTACAAATATTTTTTAAATGTTTTGAGTGAAATTCAATTTTGAAGTAAGTCTCATTCATATTTAACATTTTATTTTAAATTTAATCTCTATAGAAGTTTTTAAAAAACAGAACCTAAAAATCAGATTTACATTTTAATGCTTAATACACTGATTAGAAAACTCCATACCCAGAGCAAAACGTTAGAGTCGTTGGTGATGCTCTGTTCAGAGCATTAGATGGAAGTTAGGCAGTTGTATGAGTAGAATGCCTTCATGAGACTTTGTAGGTCAAGATAGGCAAAAAAAAAAAGGTGATGTGACAAGTGAGATTTTTATTAAGAAAGGTCTAACATTGTATCTGGTAGGTTTGTTTTTCTTGGAAACTTTAGTAAAAATCACCAAGAAAACATGATTAGGAATGCTTCTTATTTTACTTTATTGAGATGAAATGTGCATATATATATAATCTGTAGCACAAAGATTCATTTTCTTTGTAGCATTATTTTGCTAAAAAAAATTTTATTTAATTTTCTATCATAGACTTATACTGAACTTAATTTGGAAAAATGACAAGTTTTATAAAGGTACATATTAAGTTAGATGAATTATCATTAAAATTAATTTCTGAGTCTTATTTTAGAATTTATAATAAACCTTAAAAATCATGTTTTCCAAGGGCATATGCCAGACAGATCATTTACTGTTTAAAAACAAAGTGCAGTCTCTTAAAAAAAAAGTAGAGCTTGAATCATTTTTCATATAAGTGAGTTTGCTAGATTTGGGAAAAAAGTTAATATATTGGAATCAATAGTGGATCCCAGATTTAAATATGATGCAAAGGGTTTAAAAAATCTAGATTGTCATTGTTTACAAAATATTGGCAAACTAGAGGCAAAGTGCTTGGTGTTATTCTGTAATCTGTTGAAAAATAAACGGGAAAAAATTGTAGAAACCTCTGGGTTTAGAAAAGCTTGGTGGTAGTTCTTCACATCCTACAAAAAAAGCAGGCTGTCTTTGCATATTAATTACTCAGTGAAAGGAAGCTTGCCTTATTTGCATGGTGTGTGCGCTAAGAAGTCCAATAGTGAGCCTGAGAAAAAAATGGGGGATTGTAATTGTTGTTCTCAAAAGGGTTTTTATTCCATTCAAGTGGAAGAGCTGAACATTGGAGACTTCGTGCAGTGTTTTGTGGAAGAGAGGTCCTTTTTGGCCACTGCATTTTGTGTGGTGCTACCCCAGTGTGTTACTCTGAATGTTGGGAGGGAGAGGAAAGTGGCTCATCTTCCTAAAACGCAGTGTGTGTTCCTGCACACCTCCAGAGTTTGTCAGTACCTCTCCTTGTTTTGTATCCAGAAAGAGTTAAATTGAAATTCTGGCAATAAATCAAATGTTGGAAATCTCAAGAGAATTAAAGATGAACCAGAAAAATCTGATTCTTAGTAGTTTGTGTTTTAGGGGTAGGATGGGGACACACAATATAAAATTATGTAAGTTATGTAGTAGTATTTAATAGTATTTTTTCGAGAAAATACCTGATTTAGTTAATACCTTGCAGAATCAGTTTGCCTCCCAAATTGATTTAAATTGTATATTTGAAATTGTCTTAATAATAATGGTAACTTTCTGTGTCTTCGTATTTTAAGACTCATTGGTTGAATATAAACACTGAGAATAAACATGTTTGTCTTGTGCCATGGTAAAACACATCCCTTCATGAAGCTTTTACTGGTGCCCTGGTTCTAGCCAGTTCTGGCTGACACCAGCTGTGTGAGCCAGTACAGTCTCCCGAACCCTAATGTGTACCTTAGTTAATGTGGTTGTTTGGTCTGATATCCTTTACAGGTTTTTAGCACCTTTTAAAAAATTCTGCACCATAAATAGCATTCCCAATTAGACTTTGAATTTTATAAGGGAGGCAATGTGCTATTTCCTATATATACGTATTTTGACAAAATGTTGTGTGTAATCATGAAGACAAAGCCTACTGTTCTAAATGATTTTCTTAAATACTAGAAGGTGAGTGATTTAAAGGTTGTACACAGGTTTTACTAAAAATCATTTGGCTTGGGTATATTTGACTACCAATGTAACTACTTTTTACAGTCCTCTTCAGTATTATATGGACTTGGTTACTTGACAGTTGGATGCAGATCCTCCAATGATACCATTTATAGTTTATTTGAATTGCTTTCTGCAATATTCATGCATATGAAGTTGTTTTTAATGTGGGCTTATGTAGGATATTCCATAGGCTTAGTGTGCATCTGGGTTGCTGTTCTAAAGAACAGAAGCAGCCAAGAGGTAGTTTGAAAAAGTAGGACCATGAAAGTTAAACTGATAGAAGAAAAAAAAAATACCATGGTTTTTATTATTCAAAAAAGACCCTGCCCAGATTTCATAGTAAGTTTTTTTTAGAAAATAAATATATTACTGATAGGCCTCTCCACAATTTTTGTTAGACATAACTTTTAGAATTTATAGTTAGCAAAGTAAATTTGAACCTTTTAATGAAAATATTAAGTGCATTACACATTTTTAGGATTGTATAGATTTCATAAGTATGGAAAATTATTTACCAACAAAAACAACAGGTATCAAAAAACACATGACCATCTCAGTAGAGGCAGAAAAAGTATTTGATAAAATGCACCTCCTGTTCATGGTAAAAAACACTCAATAAAACTAGGACTAGAAAGGACTTTCTGAATCTGATAAAGGGTATCTACAAAAAACCCAGAGCTAACATATATAAATGGCCAATAAGTGCAGGAAAGGATGCTCGACGTCATTAGCTGTCAGGGAAACATAAAACCACAGTGAGGTATCATACCACGTCACACTCATAGGATGGTTATAATCAAAGGCAGATAATAACAAGCGTTCACAATGATGTGAAGAAATTGGAGCCCTCACACACTGCTGGTGGGAATGCAAAATAGCTCATCTCGTTTGGAAAGCAGTCTGACAGGCCTTTCAACAGAGTTAGTAGGATCCAGCAATTTCACTTCTCCAAGTGTGAGAACATAGTCTGTACAGAAAACTTACATCTGTACAAAAACTTGTACACAAAGGTTCATAGCATTATTAACAATAGTCAAAAATAGAGACAACGCAAATGTGCATTAACTGGTGAATGGATAAACAAAATGTGGTGTATCCACACAATGAATGTTCAGAAATAAAAAGGAGGAAGTACTGATACATATGCCATGTGATGTGCCTTGAATGCGTAAGTGAAAGAAGCCAGCCACAAAAGAACACACATTGTGCAGTTCCATTTATATGAAATGTGCGGAATAGGAAAATCCGTAGGGACAGAAAATAGACAAGTAGTTGTCCTAAGTCAGGGATTGGAGGGAAGAGGGAAATGATGGCTGATGGGTGAGGAGTTTCTTTCTGGGGTAATTAGGTGTTTTAAGGTCAGTGTGGTGATGGGAGCACAGCTCTGCATATCATGGAGTTGGGCACTTTAAACAGGTTAATTGTATGATGTGTGAATTATATTTTGATTAAGCTGATGCTCACGCGCGTGTACACACACACACACACACACACACACACACACACACAAAACTGGTATATACTGTAATTTGGAGAGAAATAACCAAACCAGAGATTTTTTTCTAGTGGAATTTATGAAAGGCAAAGTGAAATTACTAAAGACTTAAAATATGTCATTGTATTCAAATTAATTGTAATTATTCTGGTAGATAAAACAGAAGGTGGTAAAAAATGTAGATCTGTGAAACCAATACATTTGCTGTTGACGTACCATGAGATTCATGTATAAAAGCTTGAGCTTTGCTTTGTTCTTTCATAAACTTTTGGTTACCTACCTAGGATGGAACTCTTATTTTTCAAAGATATAGACCTTCTTTTAATGATGACTGCTGAAGGGAAGGGGTTGTAGTTAGGGAGGGTCATGTGGAAGGCTTCTGTGCGGGTAACAATATACTAATTCTTGAATTAGGTGGTAGTTACTTGGCTTCCGCATTATGTTAATTCATTAAGCCATATAGTTTTGTGTGATGCATTATTCTATATGTATTGCATTTGATAATAAAAATTTAAATTAGAAAGATGTAATCCTGGTCTTATAAGACATTTGCAGTCAAATGAAATGTCGAATATGGTATTTAGTAGTGTTTTAATGATCAATAGCATATAAATACACTAGAATTTTATTACATTAAATAGATAAAACTTCCTAACTCCTCATCTGATAAGGGGTTAACATCCAAACTATTTAAAGAACTCATATTCCTCAACACCCAAAAAACAAATAACCTGATTAAAAAATGGGTAGAGGACCTGAACAGACAATTCTCCAAAGAAGAAATATGAGTGGCCAATAGGCACATAAAAAGATGCTCCACATAGCTAATCATCAGGGAAATGCAAATTAAAACCACAGTGAGATATCACCTAACACCAGTTAGAATGGCCACTATCCAAAAGATAAGAAACAAGAAATACTGGTGAGGATGTGGAGGAAAGGGAACCCTCCTACACTGTTGGTGGGACTCCAGCCACTGTGGAAAGAAGTGTGGAGGTGCCTCAAAAAGCTAAAAATAGAAATACCATTTGACCCAGTAATTCCACTCCCAGGAATTTACCCAAAGAAAACAGGGATTTGAAAAGATATATGCACTCCTATGTTTATCGCCACACTGTTTATAGTAGCCAAGATATGGAAACAACCTAAGTGTCCATCAGTAGATGAATGGATAAAGAAGGTGTGGTACATATATACTATGGAGTATTACTCAGCCATAAAAATAAAAGAAATCCTTCCATTTGCAACAATATGGACAGATCTAGAGGGTATTGTGCTCGGTGAAATAAGCCAGGCAGAGAAAGACAAAACCAAATGATTTCACTTACTTGTGGAGTATAAAAACAAAGCAAAACAGAAGGAAGAAAACAGCATTAGACTCATAGACACTGAGAAGTGACTGGTGTTTACCAAGGGGGAGGGGTTGGTTGGATGCAGAGACATGGGAGAGGGAGTTAAAGGGGCACAATAAAGAAAAAAACCCTTCCTAACCCACTGTGGTCTGTCTGACCTTGAAATTTTATGCCAGTAAAGTTTTGTTTTCAGGTTTTCTTGAGGTTTTATACCATGGCAGGGTGTGTGAGCTGAGAAAGGCCAAAGTGGATTTTATCCTTTTGAACAATTCAGAATGGTGGTAATTTTTGCTTTCGTGTTGCTTGGAGAGTATGTCCAGAGTGGGCAAAGAAAGAGAAAGAAAGGGCAGAGTCGGCATGTGCAGAGGTACCACCATGTGGAAATCACACAGATCCAGCATAGTTAGAGCAAAGGAGAGGAGGGAAAAGAGATTGGAAGGGAAGTAAGGGGCCAAGCCATGACCGATGTTCCTGGACCAGGGCTTGTGTGTGTTCTCCGGAGACAAGTGATTCATAGTGGGGGAGGGAAGCCATGTATCAGGGTCTTGCAGGAGGTGTGAGATCTTACATTTATCAGAAGGGGCATAGGGTTTTCCCAAAAGGCTAAATGTAGAGTACCGGATGACCCACTCGTTCCACAACTAGGCCTGTGCCCGAGTTGAAACCAGGAACTCAGATGCTTGTATGCCAGTGGCCATAACAGCATCATCACAATGGCCAAGAGGTGCAGATGACACAGGTGTGATGTGCAAAATGTGTGTATGTGTACAATGGAATATTAGCCATAAAAAAATATTAGTCACATGATGCACCTGTTACAATGTGGATGAGCCTTGAAAACATTATGCTGCATGAAAGAAGTCAGACACAAAAGGGAAAATATCATATGATTCCACTTATGTGACATTTCTAGAAGAGACAAATTCATAAGACAGACTATAGTCCCTGTCTTTGACAGAAAGTAGATTAAAGAGGTGGTGGGTATAGGGAGTTATAGCCTGTTGTGCTCAGAGTTTCCGTTTTGAGTGATGAAAACATTTTGGAAATAGTGATGTTATCACCACATTGCAAATAGAATTAATGCCACTGAAATGTATATTTCAAATGGCTAAAACAGCAAATTTTATGTTATATATTACCTGGAATTAAAAAGAAAAAAGTAAGGGAACAGGGCAGGTGCTAACGAAGGCAGCATTGAGAGAGACCCTTGCAGGAGTTTAAGCCAGGGCTGGCCATGTGGAGGTTGGCTTGAGGCTGGGGGCTGGAGCTGGTGCATGGTGCAGGCAGATGCAATGAAAGTCAGACGGAGGGCCCTGGCACCCGGGCTGGAGGTGGGGAGACAGATTGGGTTTTTCAGAGAGAATTGTAGCTCACAGACCTGGTGCCCCATTCTGACGAGGGTATAAGGAAGAGAACACCTTTATGATAAACACGGATGCTGCAAGAGCATGTCGGAAGGGTGCTCAGCACAGTCTCAGATTTAGGAAGGGCTTTCTGGAAGCATGAACTTAATGCTGAGTCCTGAAGCATGAGGAGGAAGTGGCCAGGCGGGGGGCTGAGGGAGTACCAGTAGAGTGAACAGGCTGGGCAAGGCCCTACCTGGGAGAAGAGGCGGAACGGTGTGGGAGAAAGCAGGAAGCACTGCAGTTTGGCATGGCACTGAGTGTGTGTCTCGGGCATTGACAGCTGTGTATTTATCCCCAAGGTAAGGAGATGGGATTCAAGTAGAGAGAGCGGGATTCATTTCCTTAAATACTGCTCTGTACTTCAAACCTATTTTATGGAAAAAGCTCTCATCATCCCCCTTCCACAAAATAAACAGGGTGCCAAGGCCTCCATCTGATACAGTGACTGTTGTGTTCTTATTGGTGATGATAGGGCCCCTTCCGTTAACACTCATCCCCGTTCCTCTGTTCGTTCATTCAGTCAGTCATCATTGAACAAAGAGGAGTCCCTGTTCCACTGACAGTATTCTGCTAGAAGAGCAAAATAGTGGGAGCAGCTACCATGGGTCGTGTGCTCCGCCAAGCACCTGACTTGCACGGAGCCTCTAACCCCCTTTCCCAGAGGCATGGCTGCTGGCTGCCTGGTGCAGGGCCCCACCATTTCTGAGCCGTGTCCAGGCCACTGTTCCATGTGTAGACATAGTCCTCTTATTTCCTGTAAGTCATGGCTTAATAACTCTTGTTCATTCTCCATCCATACACTGTGTCTGTCCCTCTGTTTCCCTCTGTCCCCACTGGTGCTCTCTGGTCAGGTGGCTACCTTCTTTCCTGGGATGAGAGACTCACTCCCCTGCAGGGCCTACCCATTGATACATATTCCCACTATGCCCTGCCCCTTGCTTTCAGCAGAAATAGAAACCCTCAGGTGAAGACTCTCCCCAGAACAATGGAGACACCTGCGCCCACACCTGTCGTTGCCGGCATGCTGTGAGTGGCTGAGGTGAGTTGGGTTTTGTCCAAGCTGATCCCATGTGCCTGTTTTCTGGGTCACACCCCCTCCCGCCTAAACAGGAATAAGTCTTTCTCAGCTTGAAAATTGCTCTGTCTGCCCTGGCTTCTTGCAGCGACCCAGCACCATCGCCTCTCCACAGTCTGGCTAAGCCCCACGTCCCACCAAGGCTGTTCCTGCAAGGTCACCCACAACCTTCTTGCTAAATGGAGAGACACTCTGCCCTTGACTCACCTGATTTCTCACAGACTTGAACCCCCTCTGCCTGCCCTCCGCTCCTGTGGCCCCACATTCTCTTGTCCTTGTGGCACCCTGCCTGCTGTCCTCCATCTTGCTTTTCATGACCCTTCCTCCTCTGCCCATCTCTTAAATGTTGGTCCCCAGGGCCCTCCTGGGCCCTCTTCTCCCTTACACTTTTTCCGAGTCATCTCCTCCACTGCCCAGTGTCAGTTACTATCGCTATACTCGGCCTCAGAATCATCTGGACAGCTTGTTAAAATACAGATTTCTGGGCTCCACCCCAGAATTTCTGATCCTATAAGTCTGGAGTGGGGCCCGAGAATTTGTATTTCTCCATGTTCCCAGGGGCACCATGCTTTGAGAACCACTGTCCTAATGCAGGCATATTATAACTAGAGCAGTCTACTGAATGACCTCTCCCCCCAGGCCTCAGAAACAATAGCTGTGTACTGCTCTTGGGATAAAATCCCCACTCCCTAGTGTAGCTTACGGGGACCTTCATAACCAGACTTCTGTTTATCTTTCCATTGTAACCCTCACCCCTCACCCCTCACCTCTGCCCCAGCTCCATGGGCTCTCTGCAGCTAGAGCCATGCTTTCCCTGACGGCGGTGCCTTAACTCTGGGCTGTCACCTGCGCAGGAATCTTCACTTTCTCCTTGCCTGGCAATCCTTATTAGCTCTTTGGTTCTCTTTTCTATATGTCAGTGCATCTGGGACAGGACCCTCGACCTATCCAGTCTAGATTAGATGCTGCCTCCTCCCCTGCTTCCACCCACCCCCGGCCCCTCATATTTATTATAGTGCTGTCGGCTGTGCCCTAGTTGTCTGCATAACTCTTAGTCTCACCCACAGAGCACTCTGTGAAGGGACACAGGGCTTGGGCATCTTCCCAGTCCCTGGAGTAGGTGCTCAAGAAATCTGTTGAATGAACAAATGAGGAAAGATTGGAAATGTTTTCAGCTGTCTTCAAAGACTGAACTGGTTCAGCTGCATCAGTGGCATGGAAATCAGGTGATTGCCAGTTAGCAATGGCAGAAGCAGTTGACAGTGAGCATTATAACTTATGGTTCCTTATTAGCAAAGTACTTCTAGAGTTTTAAAGAAGTTCATATGAGTTTTGTTCATATGACATTTAAAAATTTGTATCAGGGTGCTGTTACTTAATATTTATTAAAATAGTGGCATATGTAATACTTTCATGATTTAATACTTTATGATAGTTCATAGATTTATTACTGTTTTGTTCATTCAGAGGGAAATTAGATTGTTCATTCTTCTGCTGAATCCAGTCACTGTGCCAGGAAATAGAGATCAGGTATGAAGACCAGGGCTTTGCCCTCAAGGGGCTCACAGTCGATGGAAGAGTCAGATATTCTCAATCTCTTTATTATTTCTTTCTCTCTTATTATTTGTCATTGGCCTATAAAGTATCAGTCTAAAAATAAAGATGTTTATTATGCCTGTTGATACTTCAGTGTGAAAATTCTGCTTTTAGTCATGGAAGATCCGTAATTTCTCCAGCCATTTGTTTGCCTATAATCATGAAAGTTTATTTTAACCCTAGCAAATCCTAGTACTTGTTAATATTTATTCTTCCTTCTTGTCATCTTTTAGGTTGTGTGCATTACATCCTCATGAGAGTAGTTAAAATAATTTTATTTGGATATTCTTAAAAGAACATGTTCAGTTTGGCCATGCTTGGATTACCCTGGGCTCAAAGAAGAAGCTTGCGTGTGAAGACACCTGTCTGTCTTCTAGGGAAGGGGAGACACTCCTGTCTTCCGTGGCTGGGGTGGGCTTTCCTTTTGTTCTTGGAGCTGTTACTCACAGTGGCAAAGACAGAGGAGGCTAACCTCTCCTGTACTTAATACCTTCACGATAGGGCTCTGGTCCCATCTTATGCTGTGTGTAGTTGTCAGTCTCTCCCTCATCTCCGAACCATTTTGATAGTTTAAAGTTCATCTCCATTCTTTGCAGAGAAAAATGGAACAATATGATTTCCAGGATTTTAATTTTTCATTCATGAATTACAGAAGAAAGATGTTCATTTGATTTTAGTCCCGTTAATCATAAAGCAGTACATAACACATATTGTTGCTTTTTAAACTAGGCTAAGATGAATTTAAGATGTATTTCCTGGCATGTGATGCTTCCTCAGTAATCTTAAATAAAATATTACTTAGAGAATGCTGTGGTGATTAACATGAACATGGTTAAATAAATCTTAGATGGCATTTATTGTATTTGGCAAGCACTACTCTGCTTTTCTAGAACGCTGGTGGGAACTGATGGGATAGCTCTCTCACTAAAAGAACACGACATCTTTACTGTGGTCTTGTGCTAACTGGAACTGCCCTAGATGGCTTGTGGGTTTTCCTCCACAGTGCTTTGTAAAGAGATGTGTTTGGCTCTCCCATTTCCATGATCATTTAGAGGAGCCATGTGAATAGTTAACGCCTGGGGAATGAGGGGATTTGCAGGATCTTTGAAAGTTCATCTTAATTAAGTTGTTTCTTTAAAGCAAAAATCCCAAGCATCTCAGATATGAATCTGTCTTTAAAAATAAGACATCTTAGACATACAGATGAAAATTAAAGCTCAAAAGTTATTTGAATTGTAATGAAATGAATTAACTCCCATTAGGTGGTTCTCACTTTTTAGAGTGGGTTTAATATTTAATGAAGAAACAATGAAGTTTTGATGTGCCTTTTCAGATGTAACTTATTTTATGATATAGGCTGTGGTTAACCTATAACAGGATATTTTTCCCCAAGAGGTTGTAACTTATTTTGATTGGAAATTGGGGTGCATTTTTTAGATGTTTGAACATATGCAAATCTTTGTATACTCCGCAGTTTATTTGTCTTGCAAATAGGTGCCCTGTAAGCTCCCAACCCACTCAGTTTCATTTTAAGTCTCTTGTAGGTAGCATTCATTAATTCCTGCATCCTGCCTGTATTTATGCCTTTAACTGAGATGTAAGATTTAAAGGATTTAGAGATTTAAATAGGTGTTCCTGAATTGAATTGTAGGAAGCATTCTATCTGGGAATGTGTGTGCAAAGGTTTAGTGCAGTGAGTGAACAAGAATGGATGGCCTTGTTCACCAGATGGGGGTCATTGGAAGCACTGGGGCCCGGGAATGATGATGAGAAGAGCATATTTTAGAGGAGGATCTGTCTCCCTTCTCTTGGAAGTCAGGAAAGATTACAGTGGAGTGGGGGAGGCAGCATGTGAGAGGAGGTTGCATTTGAGTTTGTGCGTAAGAATTAAAGGAAGGGATTATGTGGGAGATGCTATAAAGGGAAGATTGATGAACTTGATGGCTAACTTAGAAATGGACATGATGAAGAGTGGTGATAATGTAGGTTTCAGACAAGGGCGACAGAAACAGTGAATGACACCAGCCGCAGAAATGGGGAAGGGAAGGTGATAGTTTGGCTTGGGGCAAGTTGACCCTGAGGTTAAAGTGGGCTGTCTAGGAAGGAGAGCTGAGTAGACAGCTGGAAACACAGCCTGGAATTCTTACCAGAGATCAGGTTAGAGAAAGATCTGCAGTCATTTAAATAGTAGCTGGGTCTCGGAGGAGTCCATTTGGAGAGAGAAGCTGAGAGGACCCAGGAGAGCCTGGCCAACCACCACCTGCTGGGGATGGGCAGGGTTTATATGGAATGTTTAGTAAAAATGGTTACTGAGTCATTTAAACAAATCTCTGTTTTGTGTAGATGGAGTTTATAGAGATTTATCAAGATAATCCAGTGGAGACAAACGAGCCAGGTGCAGGTCAATGACCATACACACTGGCAGTTTGGAGGTAACGTCCAGATTAGTCCTGCCTCTTAAGCACTTTCCTACAGTTTCTTATTCAACCTTTGATCAGTATTTCACATGGAGATGCCCTATAGTTAGCACACAGATTGTGATCCTGAGTTAAGTGATGGCTAATAGATCAGGATCCAGTGTCTCAATAGACTGGAAAAGAGCTACATTAACATGAAATTTAACAGGAATAAAAAGAGCAAAATTCACACTTAAATACTAAAAGATATTTGTAATCCTCTTTGCTCGTTCCCCATCCCCTTTAGCAGGGTTACTGTGTTCTGTTAGCACCATAGGCTTGACCCTATCAGGGCACGTGTCATGTCGCACTGTCGCACTGTTCTTGTTTACTGGGCACCCTCTTTGCAGGAGTTTGTGAAGTTTGAGGGCAGCAGCTGTCCATTAGTGTTTCCTCAGTCAGCTACACACGGTACACACCAGATGACTGAATCAACAAACTAGAACTTAGGGGCAGCATCTTGAAAAAGCCTTAGTAACCTCCCTTGGGGTCGACAGTGAGATGCAATTGACACAGTATTACAGTTGGTCTGACTCTTACCATATCTGCATGTTCATGGACATGAAGTCGTTATGTCTACTAATTTACTTTTTTTTATTAAGGTATTACTGATATACACTCTTATGAAGGTTTCACATGAAAAAACAATGTGGTTACTACATTTACCCATATTATCAAGTCCCCACCCATACCCCAATGCAGTCACTGTCCTTCAGTGTAGTAAGATGCCACAGAGTCACTGTTTGCCTTCTCTGTGCTACACTGTTTTCCCCATGACCCCCTGCACCATGTGTACTAAACATACTACCCCACAATCCCCTTCTCCCACCCACCCTACCCACCCTCCCTCACCGCTCCCCTTTGGTAACCACTAGTTCCTTCTTGGAGTCTCTGAGTCTGCTGCTATTTTGTTACTTCAGTTTTGCTTCGTTGTCATACTCCACAAATGAGGGAAATCATTTGGCACTTGTCTTTCTCCGCCTGGCTTATTTCATTGAGCATAATACCCTCCAGCTCCATCCATGTTGTTGCAAATGGTAGGATTTGTGTCTTTCTTATGGCTGAATAGTATTCCATTGTGTATATGTACCACATCTTCTTTATCCATTCATCTACTGATGGACACTTAGGTTGCTTCCATATCTTGGCTATTGTAAAAAGTGCTGCAATAAACATAGGGGTGCATATGTCTTTTTGAATCTGAGAAGTTGTATTCTTTGGGTAAATTCCTAGGAGTGGGATTCCTGGGTCAAATGATATTTCTATTTTTAGTTTTTGAGGAGCCTCCATATTGCTTTCCACAATGGTTGAACGAGCTTACATTCCCACCAGCAGTGTAGGAGGGTTCCCCTTTCTCCGCATCCTCGCCAGCGTTTGTTGTACTTAGCCTTCTCAATGCTGGCCATCCTTACTGGTGTGAGGTGATACCTCATTGTGGTTTTAATTTGCATTTCTCTGATGATTAGCGATGTGGAGCATCTTTTCATGTGCCTGTTGGCCATCTGAATTTCTTCTTTGGAGAAGTGTTTGTTCAGATCCTCTTCCCATTTTTTAATTGGATTATTTACTTTTTGTTGTTGAGGTGTGTGAGCTCTTTATATATTTTGGATGTCAATTCTTTATTAGATATGTCATTTATGAATATATTCTCCCATACTGTAAGATGCCTTTTTGTTTTATTGATGGTGTCCTTTGCTGTACAGAAGCTTTTTAGTTTGTTATCGTTCCACTTGTTCATTTTTGCTTTTGTTTCCCTTGCCCGTGGAGATATGTTCATGAAGAATTTGCTCATGTTTATATTCAAGAGAGTTTTGCCTATATTTTCTTCTAAGAGTTTTATGGTTTCATGACTTACATCCAGGTCTTTGATCCATTTCGAGTTTACTTTTGTGTATAGAGTTAGACAGTAATCCAGTTTCATTCTCTTACATGTAGCTGTCCAGTTTTGCCAACACCAGCTGTTGAAGAGGCTGTCATTTCCCCATTGTATGTCCATGGCTCCTTTATCATATATTAATTGAGCATATATGCATGGGTTTATATCAGGGCTTTCTAGTCTGTTCCATTGGTCTATGGGTCTGTTTTTGTGCCAGTACCAAATTGTCTTGATTACTGTGGCTTTGTAGTAGAGCTTGAAGTCAGGGAGCGTAATTCCCCCTGTTTGATTCCTCCTTCTCAGGATTGCTTTGGCTATTTGGGGTCTTTTGTGGTTCTATATGAATTTTAGAACTATTTTCTCTAGTTCGTTGAAGAATGCTGTTGGTATTTTGATAGATTGCATTGAATCTGTAGATTGCTTTAGGCAAGATGGCCATTTTGGCAATATTAATTCTTCCTATCTATGAGCACGAGATGTGTTTCCATTTATTGGTATCTTCTTTAATTTTTCTCATGAGCGTCTTATAGTTTTCAGAGTATAGGTCTTTCACATCCTTGGTTAGGTTTATTCCTAGGTATTTTATTCTTTCTGATGCAATGTGAATGGAATTGTTTTCCTGATTTCTCTCTCTGCTAGGTCATTGTTAGTGTATAGGAATGCCACAGATTTCTGCATATTAATTTTGCATCCTGCAACTTTGCTGAATTCAGATATTAGATCTAGTAGTTTTGGAGTGGATTCTTTAGGGTTTTTTATGTACAATATCATGTCATCTGCAAACAGGGACAGTTTAACTTCTTCCTTGCCAATCTGGATGCCTTTTATTTCTTTGTGCTGTCTGATTGCCGTGGCTAGGACCTCCAGTACTACGTTGAATATAAGTGGGGAGAGTGGGCATCCTTGTCTTGTTCCCGATCTTAAAGGAAAAGCTTTCAGCTTCTCGCTGTTAAGTATAATATTGGCTGTTGGTTTGTCATATATAGCCTTTATTATGTTGAGGTACTTGCCCTCCATACCCATTTTGTTGAGAGTTTTTATCATGAATGGATGATGAATTTTGTTGCATGCTTTTTCAGCATCTATGGAGAGGATCATGTGTTTTTTGTCCTTCTTTCTGTCGATGTGGTGGATGATGTTGATGGATTTTCGAATGTTGTACCATCCTTGCATCCCTGGAATAAATCCTACTTGATCATGATGGATGATCTTTTTGATATATTTTTGAATTCGGTTTGCTAATATTTTATTGAGTGTTTTTGCATCTATGTTCACCAGGGATATAGGTCTGTACTTTTCTTTTTCGTGGTGTCTTTGCCTGGTTTTGGTATTAGAGTGATGCTGGCCTCATAGAATGAGTTTGGAAGTATTCCCTCTTCTACTCTTTGGAAAACTTAAAGAAGGATGGGTATTAGGTCTTCACTAAATGTTTGATAAAATTCAGCGGTGAAGCCATCTGACCAGGTGTTTTGTTTTTAGGTAGGTTTTTGATTACCAGTTCAATTTCATTGCTGGTAATTGGTCTGTTGAGATTTTATGTTTCTTTCTGCGTCAGCCTTGGAAGGTTGTATTTTTCTAGAAAGTTGTCCATTTCTTCTAGGTTATCCAGTTTGTTAGCATGTAATTTTTCATAGTATTCTCTAATAATTCTTTGTATTTCTGTGGTGTCCATAGTGATTTTTCCTTTCTCATTTCTGATTCTGTTTATGTGAGTAGACTCTCTTTTTTTCTTGATAAGTCTGACTAGGGGTTTATCTATTTTGTTTATTTTCTCAAAGAACCAGCTCTTGGTTTCATTGATTCTTTCTATTGTTTTGTCCTTCTCAATTTTATTTATTTCTGCTCTAATCTTTATTATGTCCCTCCTTCTACTGACTTTGGGCCTCATTTGTTCTTCTTTTTCTAGTTTTTAGACTGCTCATATGGGATTGTTCTTCTTTCCTGGGTTAAGCCTGTATTGCAATATACTTTCCTCTTAGCATGGTCTTCACTGTGTCCCACAGATTTTGTGGTGTTGAATAATTGTTGTCATTGATCTCCATACATTGCTTGATCTCTGTTTTTATTTGGTCATTGATCCATTGGTTATTAAGGAGCAATCCTAAATGTTTGTGGGATTTTTCATTTTCTTTGTGTAATTTATTTCTAGTTTCATACCTTTGTAGTCTGAGAAACTGGTTGGTAAAATTTCAGTCTTTTTGAATTTACTGAGGCTCTTTTTGTGGCCTAGTATATGATCTATTCTTGAAAATGTTCCATGTGCACTTGAGAAGAATGTGTATTCTGCTGCCTTTGGGTGTAGAGTTCTGTAGATGTCTGTTAGGTCCATCTGTTCTATTGTGTTATTTAGTGCCTCTGTCTCCTTACTTATTTTCTGTCTGGTTGATCTGTCCTTCAGAGTGAGTGGAGTGTTGAAGTCTCCTAGGATGAATGGATTGCATTCTATTTCTCCTTTTAATTCTGTTAGCATTTGTTTCACATATGTAGGTGCTCCTGTGTTGGGTGCATAGATATTTATAATGGTTATATCTTCTTGTTGGATTGACCCTTTTATCATTATGTAATGTCCTTCTTTGTCTCTTATGACTTTCTTTGTTTTGAAGTTTATTTTGTCTGATACAAGTACTGCAACTCCTGCTTTTTCTCCCTATTAGTTGCATGAAATATCTTTTTCCATCCCTTCACTTTTAGTCTGTGTATGTCTTTGGGTTTAAAGTGAGTCTCTTGTAGGCAGGATATAGATGGGTCTTGTTTTTTATCCATTCAGTGACTCTGTCTTTTGATTGATGCATTCAGTCCATTTACATTTAGGGTGATTATTGATAGGTATGTACTTACTGGCATTGCAGGCTTTGGATTCGTGGTTCCACTAATTTACTTTGCAGTTAAATTTTCACTAGTAAATGGCTTAAATGTAACACACACACACAAAATGACTGGAGCTGGCAGGGGTCTTAGACATTATTGTGTTCATCTTACTTATTTTACAGACAGAGAACGGAGGTGAAGAAGAAAGGGGGGGTAGGTGACCACCGCTTGTGGTGCTGGTGCAGACTCTGGGACTCTTGACTCTTAATTGTATTCTCAGCATGAGTATTTTCTTAGTTTATGTTCACATGAAAATATATTTTTGGTAGTAATTTTGGATATATTTTGAATTATCATCAATATGCGTGATTGTGATTCACAATAGTCTGCGAAGATTGATGAAGTAACTTGAAGTTTCTGTGTCTTTTAACAAGGAGTGATGTAATGTTTGCATCTGTTTGTTGCCTCATTTATCAAAGTTTTAAAAATATGCATTTTAGCCAATATCTTAAGCTTTTATCACACTAAGCATATTACTGTGTTATTTTTAATGTTGGTGCCTCTCTTTCTGTCAGTCCTGTCGTGATTGTGAGACTGTCTTGGGAGGAAGAGGAGCTGTGGGGAAGTGGGAAGGGCCTGGAGAATGTGATTCCCTATTTGTGTTCCTGTGTGACACTGCTTCCCTCGAAGATAGGTTGTCTTAAAGAGCCCTTTGCTCCATCTGTGGTGTTTTGTTTGTTTTTATGCATATAACTTTTTTAAAATTAAATTATTTTTATTAAGGTGTCATTAATATATACTCTTATGAAGGTTTCACAAGAAAAACAATGTGGTCACTACATTCACCCTTATTGTCAAGTCCCCCCCGTACCCCATTTATGCATATGACTTTTTAATGAAAACTGATACGCACACATTGTTAAGGAACATTGTGTGGAAGGGCTGGCGAGCAGCCCCAGCTCCCTGTCTGTAAGAAGGGAGCCTCTGCTTCCTTCAGTTCCTTGGTGTCGCTGCCTCCTCATCATTAAGCAGTATCTTTTATGTTTTAAATGTTAACATATTTGTTTGAAAAGGCAATTAATTTGATATGGTTCAAAAATGGAAAATATAAAAATGAACATAGTGAAAAACCATCTCACCTCTTTGTTCTGTACCTTAGAATATCCCTGGTGAGAAAAATTAGAAAAATCAGTTAACTGTTGTCTCCTCTAGAAAATTACTCATAGTGATATAAAAGCCGAAGTAAAATCGTTTCTTTCCTTTTATATAAATGTTTACTGTTATTACTTGATTGATTAGTTTCAGTCGTTAGGTGCTGAATCCTGCTGTGATAAAGCTTTGTCCTTGTCGCCCACACTCGCCTCACTCTTCCTCCAAACAGGGCATCAGTGTTGTCATTCCTTGCTGGTTAGGTTCTTAGCCTGAAGCAGTCAGCTGGGATTTGCACTTGGTGATGGCTGGCAGCTGTGGATGGTCTCTCGATTCCCAGTTTTGTATGATGGGGGTTAAATCACCCCTATTCTCTCTTTAGCTCCCCCCATTATTTTTCTTCCAACTTTTCACATCTGTGCTTCTCCTGGTATTCAGTGTGGATAACATATACGTCCTGTTCTGTATCGTAATAACATCCTCCGTGATTTCCTTACAGATTAAATTTTAAGTTGAAAGCCAATAAAGAGTCTAACATTTTGGGGACCAAGTGAACATTGTTCATTGAGGAACCAAGTAGAATATTATGATTATCTGTCTTTTACTATATAGCTTTCTCAGAGTTTCTGCTTTTTTTCTTTCTGCTTTTGCATTGTTTGCTTTTATTACCTTAAGGTCTTAATGATGGTATCGAGTCTGTGGGACCCCTTTTGCAGGGAGGATGCCATGCCTCCTCTGGGCTGACTGACCCTGGCTTGGTGCATGGGTGTCACACCAGGAGACCCTTCATTGCTTTTCTTGGCTGAACCCTGTTTTGGGAATTTAATGCCTTTTTTTCTTGTTTACCGTAGCTTTGTACAGATTTTCAAAGAATTTCCTAAGACAGGGTGAATAAAAGGTAAAGTTTCTGCATTACTAGTCCATGCATTTCTAATACTCTTTATTCTGCGCATGCGTGTCTGGTGATGTCTTTATTGTGTCCTGTTGGTCTTGGGGTTGATCAGATAGGACTTCTAGACTGAAAATAATTTTCCCATTGGGACTAGAAGGCCCTTTTTGTTGTCGTTTAGCCTCCCTGATTCTAGTGAGAAGCCTGCTGCCCATCTGACCTGTCGTTTCCTGTAGGTGTCTTCCTTTCTGTCTCGGGGAGCTTCTAGGATCCTGTCTTCATCCTTGTTCTGAACATTCTAACACAGTACATCTGAGGGTGGATGCTCAGAATTCACTTTCCTGATTACAACCTTCATTTTTGGGAAGTCCTCTTCTATTAGCCTGGGTGACAGGAACCTGAAGATGTAGCTCTCAGAGACAGGATGGTTGTGGGGGAGAAGGCAGTCTGGTCTGTGACTCCAGCTAGTCCCCGCTGGCCTCAGCCCTGCATCTCAGTCTCCTCCTCCAGAGTGCCTGGCGGTCCTGCACTCGGAGTGTGTTTGCATGTCTGCGGGGCAGGGTCCTGTCTTCCTTGGCTATGGGCCCTGAGGGCTTGTGTGTGTTCTGCTGCACTTCTCTGCCATATGTCTTTATGCACCATCTTCAACCTGCTTCTGTAGAGCTCTCTTGTGATCCTTACTGGTTGATGGCTCCCCTCCCAGTGTCTCTCTTATGCTTTCACTCTCCCTTTATTATAACTTTATCCCCTTATTATAAGGGATATTATAACATCCCTTTATTATAATGGAGACTTGAGTGGGAGGAGAAATCAACTTACATCTTCTGTCATCCCAAAGTTAGAAGGCCGTAGCTGGCTCTCAAGCCTGCTAGGGCTGTCCTGTGGCCCTGCCTTAGCCACTGAAGTTAGGGACCTTTGTCTTCTTATTCTTTGTGTATATCCTGGAGCCTGGCATATAGATATCATGGAAAAAATGTCTGCTGAATTAAAATAGGTGTGAAACTTGTATTTAGGAATGATAAAGTAACTTCTTTATGTTTAACCGTGGTCAAACCTTTAATAAAATGAATACTAAATTGTGCCCCCACCTGACAGATGTGAGATCCATAAACATTAAAAGGACATGTTAAAAATAATGAGGTTTTATGGTGAATTTGATAACCACCCACCTTTTGAATGAAAAGAATTGCTAGCTTTAGTGATTTCATTTTCCATATCATAGCTAAGTGTACTTCTTTTAATCGCCTAGTTTTCCCTGCAATTAGAAAGCTGCCAGAACTGGATACTCCATTTTAATGTTAGCTAAGCCGAATTTTAACTAACGTAAGGATCTTGTGGTGGTGTAAACTAATGTTTACAGCACATTTCATATACTGTAAAGTGCTGAGTACATTTGGTAGTATAATGTGAGAACTGTTAGAATTATTTTTTAAGCTGTGCTATTTTGAACAGAGATTAAGGCACGAATTAGCATCTATTTTTGTCTTTAAATGGAGAAGGAATTATTTTGTCATATGTAGTTGTGAACCTACATAGCAGTCGTAGAGATGGAGCGAGTCCTCATAGGCCGTGGTTATTTTCAGATGGATTTGGCTGCTGACATAGCTTTAGGGAAATGTAGATGACTGAAGCCTGCTGTGAAGATCTTTGGACATATCTCAAATATAAATGTAATATGGCCCCAGTGGCAAAAACCTAGTGACCCCTATCGGGTTCTGTTTGGCTAGTTCTATTGAAGTAATCAATCAACCAGGCCTCACTGGGTGAGAACGTGGTGGAGCCTGACCACCATGCCAGAAGGGCCCAGACATTGAGTTATCACTGGGCATGAGAACCAGGTTTTCTTTGTGCAAATAAAAACTCCTTGGTGGCATTGAATTGAGGACCTATCCTCTTCCAGCACTTACTGATTTTTTATAAAAAGTCATTATACACAGAATCAATTTGGTAGACAAAAAGGCACATAATTAATTGGAATCTCTGTTTATAATTTTGAGTTGTTTCTAGTTTTTACCTGTGTGAGTTTGTATACTTTGCATAGCTGTAGGTAGTGAGCTCGTGATGCCCTAGTTCTGCTGAACATGATTTTATATATAATTGATAAGCTGTGTGCTTACATATGTACTGTTTTTCTTAATGTGGTAAGAACACAACATGAGATCTATCCTCTTAACACATTTTTGGTGTACAAGATGGTGTCGTAAACAGGCACAGTGTAAAACAGCATCTAGCATTTACTCATCTGGCATACTGAAACTTCATAGCTACTATTTCAACAATGACAAGATAGCCATGACATTGATATGCCACATATACTTAACCTCTCTCATTGTTATGAATTGGTGTGTTTCTAATTGCTTAATATCATAAACAGTATTGATATAGGCATCTTCATACGCCTTTGGATTATTTTCTTAGAATATATCCGCAGAGAGGGATTACCAGGTCTTATGTTTCGTACCTCTTCTTTATGCACACATTTTGGTCTCTGGAAAGACAGAATAGAGCAGCTGTTTAGTTGCACGTTTCTTTATTAGAGAGGCTGGGCATGTTCTCCTATAATGGTTACCATTTGTGTTTATGTATAGAATGGAGAGTTCATAGTTCTGTACCTTTAGATGAATCTGTTAATTTTATGAAAGAGGTTTGGATGTGGACTATTAGTCTCTATTTTTTTTTAATTGCATATATTAAAGGTACACACCTTGATGATATGATGTACTTTGTGAAGTAATCATCACAGTCAAGCTAGTGAAGGCACCCACCACCTCACACGGCCACCTGTTTTTTTTTTTTGGTGTGGAGAACACTTAGGATCTACCCCATGGTAAATTTCAGTTGCACAATATTGTTTAAGGACACCCCATTGTTTCTAGCTCTGCCCACTGCACAGGACTTTTCTAAAGCCCATCCCTCCAGCCAGGTTGCAGACATTACCGGTAACACAGGTCAAATGTTTATCAGCAGACCCCATGGTAAGGATTGTTTTATCAACTTGATTTCCCATCCTGCCAGATAGCGCAAGCGGCATGCTCAAGAACAAGACAGGCAGGTGGCTGCAGGGGAGTGGGCAGAAGATTGGAGGCCACTAGGAGAGTGGGGCCGGGTGGCAAGGAGAAGCTGGGGTTCCACAGCCTTTCCTCGGCCTCCTCCTGTTTATGCAGAAGTTAATCGGAAAAAAAGGTAATTACCATCTCAAGCTGTGGGTGTTAAAGAACCTTGACTGGGTCACGAAAACGATTATTTCGGGAAAATAACTATTCAGATTTAAAAGGCTACTTTATTTCCACTAATGTCAGACATAAAACCAAGTGATAATTAAAACAAGGAACATTAATTAATTGCATAGTGTAATAATTCACCACAGAAATAGATTTATAGGTATTGTCATGTCTTTTTGGTTTTTAGGGGGTAGATTTTCAAAAGAGAGGTTAATGAGGCCATGTAAAATGATCCTGTGAAGAATGTTTTCAAAATTCTTTGGTAAATTGCTGTTGGGATATTGCCCATTATTTCCAGTTGTCTTTCCATAAAGATCCAAGTGATAAAGTCATCAGAATTTAGGGCTAGGAAAAAATTGATTTTTTTTCCTGAAATATATGATTTATTTTATTAGATAATAAGATATGTAAACATCTCTAAATCCCTTTATCTCTCTCATTCTTTGTGCTTGGGGGAAAAATGGCAAGTAAATGAATGAGTCAAAAGGGAGTTAAGACATAAAGGAATTATTCAGGGCTGCTCATTCCTGGATTGTCTCTCATAAGAACTATAATTAAATTAAGTAATAAAGAAGTTACCCCATCAAAGATTATTTTCACGTCTAAAGCAACATATTTTGGTTGTAGCTAATGGATGATTCAGTTTTAAATATATAGCTTTGTGAATATTGGTTCTGCTCTTAGGAAGACCTAAAAAATGACTCTTCTCCTATGAAGACTCTGCTCTTTTTAGACCCTTTCTGATGTTTCCTAAGAGGCGGGTTGTGCCACCTAGCAGGGCCCTGCATGTCACAGAGAGGGAGGGACCAGTTCAGGTGCTCAGCCAAGAGCTGATCTCCGGGCAGATTTCATCAGGTTCTGGAGTCGTTAATTGCTGGAGTTGGAAGGGCTCAAGGAGGAGCATGAGGCTGAGGAGAGAGTTTGCATCATATACATAGCCTGTTGGTGGCACTGGTTCAGCACCTGGTTTGCCCTCTTGAGTCTATGTCCAGGTTCTTTGCACAGAGCCATGACGTGTTCCTCATAAAAGAGGTTGAAATTGCAGGGTTATTCCTACTGTATGTTCGCTGATTCCCCAAGGCGCATGCCTGTCGGGCTAGACATTGACGTGAGGTAGCATCTGATTAAGAGCCCTGCAGGCAATTAGACTTCTTGAAGGATGAATGGGGGAGAAATGGGGATTCCTACTCAGCTCATCTAATTTTCATATTCTTTCATTACTGATTTAGTAACATAAATATTTAACCTCTGTGTTCTAATAAAATGTGGCAAATCCCTGTCAGAAAAAAGGAGAAAAATGATCCCAGATACAATGTAGTACTTGATCTCTAATTCTCCAAATACTTGCTACACCTCCGTCCCCAGTCCAGCTCCTGGACCCACTGTGCCATTGGTACTCGCTGCCATTTACAACTCAGGCATTTCCTACTTTCCAGACACCTGTCTACACTAAGATCCTCTTATTTTCCCCCAGTTACCACGTTTTGGCCAAAAGCCAAAGCTAGTATCTGCTCCGTTCGTCCAGGTGGTGCTCAATGCCTGTAATGTACAGTGCTGTGTGGGCTCAGGTCTGCTCTCTCAACTCTGGGCTGTACTCTGAGTGATCCTGTACCCGTTCAGTAAAATAAGGTGTCTTAAAAACTAAGCTGAACAGGTTTCTCTACTCTTCAACAACATAGAAAACCCCAATTTCATTCTTGGTGGACTGAGTCAAAAAATAAAAATAAAAACAAAAGCTCCCTCTGTTATTCCCTACTTGAACCACAAACTAGATCTTACCCTCGTGCCTCCTTCAAAGGGTGCTTGTAGGTAAAACCATAAAGGGGGGTAGGAAGCAGGCATTCAGAATAGAGGCAGGGATTAAAAAATATGTAGTGTGACTAATTGGCCACTTTCTGATATATGACAGGATACCTGTTATGTTGTGCTAGTCGCTGAGTCAAGAATGATCTATGCAAAGGCCGCCACCCCTCTAAGTGGAAAATGTGTTGCTGCAAATAAAACTGGGGGTCTCTTCATTGTGTGGCCAAAGGTAATTTTTGTGGTGATTTTTATTCCATATTGTTCAAAAGAGAAAAAAGTGCCACCAAAAATATAACAGTAAAGCTAAAAAAAAAATGCATCATGTTTTCTGGAGTATTTATAGCATCTCTACATGACGCATTTCTGGAGAGCCCTGAAAAAAATATGTAAAATATTCTTTCATATTTCCTTTTTTCTTTTTTACCTCTCGGTATTCATTTTTAAATTACTGAATCTTGAGTCTGTCTGCATTTCATGTTTTGCAGGAGAGTTTTTTATTTTATAAACAATTAGAAGACAGTGGGTAATGCAGATAACTCCAATTAAGAAGAAACTAGGTCCTATATGGATATTGCCTGATTCATTATACATTTTGGCTGTAGGACCTGGAAAACGGTGTTATAAATCATGATGTCATTTCGATTAATCACACTCGGGCATTGCTTCCCCTGGGAGAGTGTCCCTGTAACAGTGGCTGTCCTGTGTTGGGGCTGCAGGGAGGTTTGGGTGGTTTGGAATTGTAGCATCAAGTGTGTGTCTATTGTATACGTTGTACCTGGGTCATTATTGCTGTCTGTGGGAAGTAAAGAAAGTTTACTTAAATGAAAACACAAGCACATGAATGAAGAAAGCTTGTAGGAATTAAAATGCCATTTGCCCTGCAGCAGTTGGTTACCCTGGTCCTAGTTAACAAAGCCTCAGATAAATGGGAAGCAGTTACCCAGAAGAAAGAGTCTGGACATGATAGAGTGAGGTGCCTGATATTCTGCCACTAATGAAATAGCTATGTGACCTAATCTGTTTCCTTTTAAACAGTATCATTATTTCACATTCACTTATCTAATCTATTTGTTCAGCAACACTCACTGATTCTCTGCTGTGTCAAGCACTTTGCTGGGTGCTGGAGAGGGAGCTGTAAGGGAAGCGGAAATGTGCTGCACCTTGTGGAGCTCGGGTTTAGGGGGAGAGCCAGATGACATGGCCACCACTGCGGTTGGTACTAGCAGGGGGAAGAATACGGATCTGGGTAGTGAAACTGGAATACTATAGTCTCCTTTTTCGGCTGTGGCCCGTGATGAACACAGCACATGGTGGTGGGCTTGTTGGCATTACTGTGTTGCCATCCCAAACCGGAACACGATTGGCGGAGGACAGTGCAGGTAGCCAGCTGCAGGGACTATGATGGGTGATGGTGAATTCAGGTGGGGGAGGCTTAGGGCAGGGCTGCATGAATTCAAACAGAGCCTCCCCAAGAAACAGTTGTCCTCCAGGTGTTAGTGGGTCTTTGAGGTGGTGTGGTTCTGCTCTGGCTCTTGAAGGCTGACAGGTGGAAGTTGCCACAGGAAGGTTGTGTTCTAGTGGTTTCCAGAGCTGCTTTTATTTTAGGCTCTTTGGAGTTTGGAGGCCAACCCCACAGAATTCCATGTACATATATATACATACACACAAATAAATATCTGTATGTTAGTTGTGCCTTTCTCCACAGCATCTAGGCACTTAGCTTCTGATTATATGAAACAAGGAATCTTCCCATGTCTGCAGGCAGATGTCGGAAGGCAGGCTGCCCTAAATCTAAAGTCAGAAATTCTCTGAAGAGGTCACATAGAGGTGAGAGAATCTGTGAGTCCTCTGGCTCCTTTTCACAGCAGCCATTCTGAGTGCATGCATGTGTGAACAGGAGAGAATGGTTCTTGACGTGCTCCGAGGCCACAGGGACAGCCTCACTGAGGTGGTGGACCCTCGACCCCGCTCAGAAAGGGCATCGATTGCGGATGAACAGCAGTGTTTCCTGGAGCACAGGTGTCACTCCGGGAGTGTTCGCCCAGTGCAGGCACTGAACCTGTGGTGCGGCATGGAACAGCAGGGTAGACCTCAGCCATGTTTTCCTTCCTGGTGATAGTCGTGCTTGGGCATTTCCTTTGTGCTAGCAGCTCACGTCTGCGGTCTCATGCGGCTCTTCAGCCTGTGATGTGGGCCAGATCATGTCCGTTTCATAGACGGTGCAGTCCAAGGTTGCACATCTGGCGAGTAGCGCAGCTGGACCTGACCTCGGGTCTGACCGCGCAGCCTGCTCTCCTGACGGGCGTCCTAGGGCCTCAGTTCTCCAGCTGCGGGAGCTGCGCAGATGCCCTTCCGTCACCTTGCTCGTATGGTCCCACAGGCTGGCATGGTGCCCCGCCCCGAGTTAAGGTATTAGTAACCCTTGGGTTGCAGTTGACTGAAACAGAACGAAAACCAGTGTAAGCCCAAGTCAGACGTCCTGGGTTCATGTAGACCCGTCCAGTGGCGAGGAGCCGCGCCTCACACGGGGCCGGGTACGGGAGGGCGGACGGCATCACCAAGACGATGCACCACCACGTTGTCTTCTTGTCACACTGCTTCCCTGTCGCTCGGCTGTGCTCCCCTCTGGGGGCTTCATTCCCAGGCAGACTCACTCTGTGGGGAGGCAGTCAGAGCAGCCAGCAACTCCAGACAACTGCGGCTAGAAATAAGAGGTTGTCTCCTTGTAACTGTGCTAACAAAAGCCCTAGGGGTGACTCTGATTAGCTTTGTTTGGGTCAAATGCCCATTTCTGAAACAATTACTAGGTGAGGGAGATGGCACTCTTAATCCTGGGCTGCAGCTGGAAGAGTCAGCCACCCCTAAACCGAGGAACTGACAATGGGGAGCACCTGCTCAGAGGTACTGGGCCGGCAGAAACCTATATTTATTACAAGAAACGTTCAATAGTATGTGTTGAAAAATGAAGGAGTGAATTTACCTGCTTTGTTCGAGGGAAACTTGAGAGAGTACAAGAGTAAAAGTAAGATGTCACAAATTGAGGAATATATGAAGCCTGCAGGACATGTTTGCTTAATGAATATAGGAATGGATGAATAATTGTGAGGGAAGATGTCATCTGTGCTCCACAGAGGAAGAAAATCCAATGAAAGCTCCCTGTTGGGGTCCTGGAGGGAGAGGAGGAGGAAGGAGAGAATTGCATTTTCCAAGGTCTTCCAGCTGAGCCCCTGCAGCAGAGGGATCAAATGCAGACACCTAGAGGGCTCCTGAGAGGAGAGAGTCACTTGGGATTTCTTTGAAGTCTTTGTTTTATCTTAAAGCTTTATGCAACTTTTGGATTAAACTTTGTGATATTTACATGATCTTTTTAACAATAAATTAATATTTAAAGTTACTATTGAGACAAAATAAAACAGAACAAAAACGAAAATGTTGCCTGCTAATCTTAAACAGAAAGATGCTATATAATTGAATCTTACCAATTTTGGAAGATTGGGCTGAATTAGGAAAGCCTGTGTCACAAGTCAGTTATATGGCCCACGCCTTTTCTTTGGTCTTGGTTTCTGATACCAGATCCATATAAGTAGAAGCTTTACAGGCACTTAGAAGAAAAGCTTAAAATAGTGCTGAAGGGTGGGATGCAGGTTGGGGATGCATCTCTTCTTGTTCATTATTCAAGGTCTGGTCCACCAAGAGTCGCTTCCTCTCTCTGCCTTATGAAAACACAGTCGAAAGACTCTCAATGTCAGGAAATTATTGACCATCAGATTCTAAGTTTCATTACTAATACTTGAATTTTCATCACATGTCAATGAATTAGACATCCCAAATAATTTATAGTTCTCATGATCAGTGCTTTTCAGTGAGCTTTCAAACTTCATTTTATTGCAGCTGGCTTGTCTTGTGGCAAAAATGTTCAGGTTTGTTTTCTTTTTCACGTTTCAGTTGATGATTGAGAGTAAGTCTGCTACAGTAACCAGCCCGTGGACCACTGTATTAAGGTGAAGAGTGGGCTCATTCAGCTGATTCAGACTTCTTTATGAGTATAGAGGCTTTTTTCCTTCTGAGGAAAAACAAGAATTTAGCTCTGCATTCAAAATTTGATTACTGCCTTCCCGCTAAGCCAGCATTAAAGCTACTTACCTGTGCATTACAGACTTGCTGCTGAAGTTTTCAATTTGCAATATGCATATATTAAAAATAATTTTAATTGTCCCTTGAAGATGCTGATCTATTGGGTGTCATACCCATTGAGGATTGTTCCAGTGTGTGATGCAGTGACTGGTATTCATAAAACCTTTTTCTCTTCAAAAATGTGTCCAAATTGCTTACATGTCAATATGTGTATAAAAGTTTATCCTTCTTGTTTATTTCTTCACCTGATGGTTTTACCTCGAGCATTTTGAGGGTAAATGTCTTTATCTTCACTGTAAATACACCAAAGGGTTGATAATCAGATGACCAGAAATCATTGTGTTCTTCCAGCCATGAGAGAAACAATGGGATGAATTTTAATATCTATCCAGCTATTTTAAAGTTATTTGTTCTTTTTTAATATCTTTATGTCCTTCCTGTGTTTGCCTATTTTTTGCTGTGCATACCTACATGTGTACATGTTTTTTGTTTTTTGGGCGGGTTTTTTGGCTAAAATGATCATTTGAGAATTCTAGGTTGAAATTTTTCACCTGCAATTTTGGAGGCATGATTTCCTTGTTTTTAGGGTTTTAGTGTTGATGACAAGGTCAGTGGCATTCTGATTCCTGCTGTGTGCTGTGTGCCTAGTTTTCCATTTTGAGAGGGTTTAATAATCTCATTCCTCTTCCCAGCATCCTGGGTGGCAGGGAGAGGGTTGGGGGGAGGCTTTTTCAAGTTGGTTGTCTTTTTTTCTTTCTCTTTTCTTCCCTGAGTCTATTTTGACCACATCTTCAGTCTAGAGCTTCAATGAGTTTTCTCTCAATATGTGACTTTTTTCTTCTAAGGAGATTCTATAACCTATCTTGAAAGGCAGCTTTGAGCAATCTTTTCATTTTTTGCTTGATTGAGCTTTATATTGTATTGTTCCTGGCCAATATGTGTCCCTTTCGGTTTCAAAAAACCCCGGCTACTTTCCTGCTGACTTTGCATGGCTGGTTTTTACAATGTCATTCTAAAACGAATGACTCTGTGCACTTCTGCTACGTATTTCCACACCTAGGAGTTAACAAAGTGAGCCTCATTTGCATCTCCACAGAATAAACCCCATATTTTACAGAAACAGCCTATGCTTTCTTGATTATGATGACTGATTGCTCACTGTGGAGTTGTGGATTGTGGTCAGAGGAATCCTGTCACTATTAACTGGTGTGGGGACCCTCAGGGACAATGAATTCCAGATCTGCCTCTATCCTCAGTACTTCCAGGTGGTTGTTAATTTTGATCATTATCCTGCATGTTTGCCTGGTTTTAAACCCTCTGTTTCTCATTCCTAAACCCACAATTGGCATTCCCAATTGCAAATATAATTTTTAATTCATCGTACTTTTAACAAATAATAACTAATTATCACAAAAGAACAAACAGCGTGATTATTGTTACTTTTGTTCTATTTGTTGGATTTGAGAGCAGTTGTATGTTTGTAAACAGAACTTTTGATCAGTCGTCGTCAACAGCAGAGTGCTGTGCTGGCGGCCTTCCATGGAGGTGGACAGAAGCAGGCAGAATGCTTCATAAGGTGATAGGACAGATACGGTCTCGAGACATTGGCCCTATGAGGCTGCAGGGAGTTCTGAGCTGTCACAGGTTCTCGCGGTGTTGATTTCTTACGTACTAGTCTTTCACTTTAAGGGGACTACAGCTGTGATAGCTGGAGGGTGCTCACTTTCCATCTCCCAGGACTTTCATGACTGAAACGAAGTCAGGGGCTGTGAAGGGAGGGGCTCTGCTTGTCTTCAGAACTGGCGTTTTTGAGAGTGTAGAAATTCAAAGCCTGCTCTCCTCTTCCTTAGTCATTGAGTAGGAAGCACTGCATTTATCATTTGAGGCCACTTTCCAAATAATTATACTTCAGGTTAGGGCCTAGGATTTAGGGAAGAACCCAGCAGAATTCCAGCCCTGGAGGGGAATGGCTAGATGCTGTACGTGGGGTGTATATTCCGTGACATAAGCTGGGCAGGAATGTCATGTCTGTTTTCATAGGGGGATTTTGAGGGTGTCATGGGATAGTTCACAATTGTCTGAACTCACTAAGCTGGGAAGTGGTAGGCCTGTGACTGGAACCCAGGTCAGTTTGGTTGTGAAGGACATGCTTCTCGTTGTGAGAAACAAGTCCTCAGGCGCTGGTGCCTGACTCCTTGCCCTCTTCTGCAGTGCGTTCTCCAAACACAAGAAGACAGCCTTGAGCAGAAGTCTGTGCAGTAAAGCCTAGGCATGGGCAGATTGTTTAGGCATCATCTCTAGGTCTTAACAGTAGTGCCAGATGAAGGAAGTGGTAGAATTTCAGGTCTCTCTGTACTCTCAACATGTTATCCTATAGTCTACAAGCAACCTGGGATCGTTTGGAAAATCCTACAGCCCTCAGGAGCCTTGCCTGCTTATCTGGGCTACCCCTTGCTATTAGCAGAGGGAATCCTGGCTAAGGGACCTGCAGCAGGTCACAGAACTACCACTTTTATTGACTCTCAGGTGCACGTGTTTCCATTTGAACCACTCTGAGACAGGACAGCTGCTTACAGCCCTGGTGTCTCCCAGCTGTGTCTGGCCCCGCTGCAGTTGTGATGTTGCTGGGTGGGCCGGTATGGACTCCCACAGGAGCAACAGCGTGGGGTCAGCAGCTTGCCAGGTGACCCCAGAGACCTTGGGGGCACTTACAGAACTCTGAGTCACCGATACTCTTGACAGCACAAAGGTTGTGTTGTGCGGAAGAATGTGGACCTGAACAGTTTGGAATGAAAACATGATTTACAGTTAGATTATGAATATGAAGCAGTGTTAAGGATACCTGACTAATTCATTTTCCTGCTGTTTTCCTTTTCACTTAAGTACAAAGGTGATAAACATCTATACATAAAAGAGCTCCCTTAATAGGTGCAAAATAAAAATTTGATGTGAGAGGGCACTGTGGCATAATTTAATTGACAGCTTTTCTTTCTGAGTATGTAAAATGATGATGGTGCATCTAATAATACATGGAGATTTAGAGTTTGTGAATTATGGTGATTAAGAGTTGCTATAAGTTCCTCCTCTTCATACCCTTACTTGAGTACACACGCCTTCATCACCAGGGATTCAGAATGGAAACATGACATGTTTCAATGGGGAATCAGTATATTCATCCTCAAAGTTAAGCCTCCATGTTACAATGCTCTGACACTGGCTTTAAGAAGAATCACAGGTATGGAGTAAGTTTTATATGACCATTTCTTTCTCATAGCTGCCCTCAGTGCAAGCTGAGGGGTTTCTCCAAAGCCTCAATAAAAGCATTTTAGCGGGAGGCGGGGGGGCACATGGCTGTAATGAATTTAGCCCAGGACAGTTTCAGAGCAGGATTAATGAATCACTTGAGCCATTGAAAAAATTGACAGGTTCACGCATCTAATTTTATTTCCTGCAAAACCCTCCCCATAAATTAGTTGCAAAATGTACCCCTAAATGAGTTGCTGGTTGTAAGTCAGTTAACAGGAGGACTACTTCTCAGAAGTATGATTCCGGGAATAGAGTATTCAGACGGAAGCCATTCCTCAGTAGTGGTTCCATAGAGACACCGATTGTCCAAGTAGTGAAACTAAAAATGTACCGTCTGGAGATGACTTATCTCTGTTCTCTAGAGTGATTTTAAGTCAGTAATTTACAAGTTCAGAAGAAAGGGAACAAGAATGCATTCTGGTTTTATACTGAAATGTTTTCTGATCAGTTAGGGGGTTGTTCTTATTCATCTCCTGCCAGCCCTGGCGCTAGGCCGCAGCTGCACAAACAGCATTGGGGGCAGGATGAGCCACCTAACCTGAGCATGGCTGCACCCTGTGCACGGCGCCGAAGGCCAAGTGATGGCCGATGCTGTGGACTGTCTCCCACTGTCCTGACAGGTCCCTCAGGGGGCGGTTTAGGGCTGTCACAGTGGAAGAGTACAGCCACTTACTCCAGAGGCCTTGGCCTTCCTTAGGAACTCGAGTTAGCCTGGGACACTGAGCCTTCAACCCTGTGGAAGAGGAAACGTGGTGGACGCCGTGTGACACGATGGTCCTCTCAGTGTGCTCTTGTCTTTTTAAAATAGGATAGACTTGTGCCAGACCACATTCTTTGAATCACCAACACACTGGCAACGTTTTACATGCTTAGCCTAGACCTTCAAATTGGTGGAGGCAAGAAGTCTTCATAAGGCTTATTTGGTCGGAAGATTTTGAGCAGCTGTTGTGTGTGAGCATGGGCATGACCAAAAGGAATTTCAGTAAATACGTAACTGAATGTGATTTACTCTTTATTCTTGAGGGACACATTGCTGAAATCCATTCACAGATCAATGAACTTTTTCACAGACTGTGTATCCAGGTTTTGAGTTTGAAAAGCAAGATCAGGGTCCTAGAGATGCTTTGGGATTATAGAAGATGAAAAGATTAATACCCAATTGGAAGACTGATTTATTTGGGATAATTCAGAAAGCTCTGGAGTGATGCTTACTTTTGTGTGGTGAAGGAAAGGGGCTGCTGAGACTGGAATAACAAAAACAAAAGCAGAAGAGAAATTTACATCACGCCCAGTGAAGCTCTTTATGCACAGAGAGCCGTTTCCAGCATAAACAGAGGCCACTGTGCAGGCTAAGAAGATGCTGGAGTTTGCTATGACTTTGGAAACTGAACCACGTTTTGAACCAAAATTGAACTATTAATTCATTGTAAAAAGGAAAACCAAAACCACCTGATGAGCCAATTTCATATTTTTTGAGTGTGAAACTAGGATGTCAAAGCATTCTCAGATTGGATCCAGGACCAAATCAGTTTTCCATTTGATTCATGTTTCTGGCTGTGATATGCTATTATAAACCATTCTTACATATTTTAAAGCAGGCTATCACTTGAGCAATTCATTTTGAATTGGTTTAAAAAAATAACTCTTTATACTTGAAAGGATTAAACTGTATTTTCTCAGAAACATTCTGTAAATCAGACTTCTCTAGTTTAGTCAGATGGGCTTTCAATAATGTAAACACAAATTAAGCTTGATTCTAATTGCTTCATTTTCCTTATTCTGATGAATAACAGGATCATATAGCTTTTTAATACAAAGGCTGATAATAAATCCACCTTACCTGTTATTTATGACTCATGTTCTATTCTCTGGAGTGTATTCTCTTAATGAGCAAACATCAGCTGTATACCTGAAAGAGTAATTGTTCTTATGGAAATAATTACTGATTTATAATTACTGGCTCTTCTAAGATGGAAAGATCTGCTCTTATTACTTTGTTTTGCGCTATACTGACGTCGAGCAAGAGAAGTCAGTTAGTGAGAGGACCAAATATTTAATTGTATAATAAATTACTGAAAATACTAGTTTAATTAAATTCAAATAATGTATGTATTGAGTTCATAGTAGTAGCTGTAAGGAGGATTTTCACACATGAAAAGCCGAATGACAGTAGAGTCAAGTTATCGTTAAGTGTCAAATGAACTTCTGAGGCAGCAACTATTGTAGAATTCCAGAAGAGGGAGGAATAGTATAATTGGGAGTGGGAAAAGGATTCTTGGTGTAGGTAGGTCTTAATTTGGGCTTCTAATTAGGGGTAGGATTTTTAAGGGGGTGAAGAGATTGGTGGCAAAACAGATTGTGTTGTGGTACCATGCATAGCATGGGTAGTGGTAGGAAAAATACTCTGGGTCTCTTGAGGATCTTAAGCAGTTTACTTTGATCTGCTGAGCAACTGGCCCTACTCAATAGAATCGATCACTGAAGAACAGTGGAAGGCTGAAAAGCGCATTCAAACTGAAGGAGTTTATGGAAGCATGACAGCTAAATTCAATGTGCGATCCTGGATTGAAGCCTGGTTTGGAAAAAGAAGTCTATAAAGGACATAAATGGGAAAATGTATGACTTTTGAATATAGAGTGTATATTAGATACTAGCATTGTATCAATGTTATGCTTCCTGAACTTCTTAAATGCACTGCTATTATGTATCAGTTCCCTAGGGCTGCTGTAACGAAGTATCACGAACTGGGTGGCTTCAGACGGCAGACATACTTTCTCTGGAGTTTTGGAGGCTGGAAGTCTGAATCAGGGTGTGGGTGGGTAGGACCTTGTCCCCCACTCTGTTCGTAGCCTCTGCTGGTGGCCGGCAGTTCTATCTTCCCTTGGCTTGCACCTGCATCACTGCAGACTGTCTTCACGTGTCCAGGTGCTCACATGGCCTTACAAGGACATGAGTCACTGGGTTTAGGCCCCACCCTAATCCAGCATGACCTCGTGTAAGCTAATTGCATCTGCAGAGATCTTATTTCCAAATAATGTCACATTCTGAGGTTTCAGGTGGACATGAATTTTTTGGGAGATGCTATTCAACCCAGTAGAGATTACATATGAGAACATCCTGATGAAGTATTTAGGAGTAAAGATTATGATGTCTAAAATATGCATTGAAATGGTTCAGCAATGATAGTAAAATCATGTACATATTTATGGATAGGAAGAAAAAGCAATGTGGAATAATGTTAGTAGATTAATTTCAGTGAAGGATATATGTTGTATGAGTTTTGTAACTTTTCTGTGAGTTTGAGATTTCTCAGAACAAAATTTTTCTAAAAACCAAAAGAAAAATTGCAAAGAAAGATAATGCATTTTCTCTGGACACTATCGTGTGTGGAATGTGGCCTGAAACTGCTAAGTTTATATTGATGCAAATCTAAAGATGCAGCCAGCATTGAGAAAGGCAGAGGAGAAAGGGTTTTGATGTTAACATTCTCAACGAGTCCTGATAGCTGCTCTATGCATGTTAGTCTCTTTAGGGGACTTTTTGTTTTGTTTTTTAATGGTTTAAACAGTTTGAGTCAGGATTTTAATTTCTTGCTACTGAAAATATTCTGCCTCAATTGATACACTTTTTGCAAGGCTGTATGCCTCAGGTTAATGTCAATATGTTTCATTTATCTGAAATAAAAAGTCCACTTTCCTACTTCATGTCTTATCTATATTTATAGAAATAGTTTAAAAACTTTATCAAAATTCCAAGGCAGTTTTTTAAGTTAAATGCTTGGCATTTTGCTCAAGATATTGGTGTATAATCGCTGATCTAATTGTCCCTTTGAATGTCCCAGATTAAAGTACATTTTTTTAAAGACCAAAGTCTAGATTTTCTCTCATGTTTTTTTGTTTCTGAAAAAGCATTCAACAGGAATATATATATATATACACACACATGCTTGTATATATAGACTACATATACATATATTTAATATACACATTTTTTTTTGCACATTTCTAATTTTTGAAACTTTGTGTGTTTATAATATTGCATAGAAATGGTATACTATGCAGGCCTGGGGAAAATGTTTAAAATATGTTTTGCTTTTTAGTTGATAATACTTTGGACTATAAAATGCAATGTACTTGTCATTTCCTGAAATACATAAAACAGCTGTGCAAAACATAACATGATGCAGCCCTTTGGATGGAGAGACATCATAGCTCAAGGCAGGCCATTAGGTGGAAATAGTGTGCTTTCCAAGCAGATGGCTCTGCCTCCTTTGCCTCCTGCCGAGGGCCGCGGGACTTGTTGTGTAGAGCCTTGGTCTAATGAAGGCAGAGCTGGCTTGTAAAGTTATTCCCAAGGAGCTCATTCCTGTCTGCCTAGCGTCACCCCAATGCAAAACACAGCAGGCATGTGGCCCCTTCATTTCTTTTTAACGTGAATGAACAGTGCTATAAAGAAGGACTTTTACTGACCAGCATGACACGATGCAGAAAAAATGTAATGAAATATAAACCTACGTGTTATAAAAGAAGGTCACAGAAGTGGTTTGGGGTCCATTTTCTAATATCTCCCTTGCTCTAAGCAATTGTGAGGGATGAGTTACAGTAGTAAAAGGCCGAGTCCCCATAGTGTTGGAAATATCCCCTGGCTTACCTGGTTATAAGGAGGAAATATATTCATGTAAGCATGCATGTGAAGCATTCAGTGAAACGTGCTTGTGGAAACCTGAGAGCCAGGGATGGGCTGGGCCTCTGAAAGTTGGGAGCCTGAGGGGTAATTCTGAATCCAGAGCTGCTGGTCTGGGCCCAGGGCAGCAGGTGCCTCTGGAGCCCTACCTGGAGGCTGCTAGTGAGTGTAACCCAGCAGCCCTCCATGGGATGGGTTGCTGGGGAGCCCTGCTGGCTGGCTTCTTGCCTTCTTGTCTCAGCACCTTGTAGTCCCTGCCACCAACTTGCTTTTCTTCATGTTCTCCGGCTCACTGTGGCCCCTCTAGCCACTCTCTCTTGCATCTCCCCCTCTCACTTTTTCGGTACTTTCTAGTTCAGATCTCTAAAGAGACAGACCTGTGGCCCAAGCCTCAGGCCATGTCATTGCACTTCCCATGTGGCAGGGCTCCAGGCAGCGGCCGGTTGTTGCATGGAACAGAATGAGCCACCTAGGCCTTCTTCCTTCAGCAAGAGCTGTGGGCATGGAACACACAGGACTGATGTAATGGGTGCATCTAGATATGGCAAAATACTTTCCTTCTGACCCTCTGGTGTCACGGGCACTTACAAATAGATGGCTTAGGCCACTCCTAACTTAGTAGGTCTAGGAAAGTAAGCAGAAACAAGCATTATACTTACACATTTGATACTGCAGTTGGTACCTCAGCAAGGAGGATGTAGAGAATGTTTCTCTTTGAGATGAAGATGGTGTTATGAGAGGACTTGGATTCAGCAGCCTGAAGTTGCACGGTGCTGAGCAACCTTGCCATGAGAAGAGCAGCCTTGCCATGAGAAGAGCCAGGCCCAGGAAGGTGCTGTGCCAGGTGTTAATACTTGGAAAAGCGACCCAAGGAAGACAACACCAAGACATATAATAATTAAAATGGCAAAGATCAAGGACAAGGACAGACCATTAAAAGCAGCCAGAGAGAGAAATAAGATCACGTACAAAGGAAAACCCATCAGGCTATCATCAGACTTCTCAGCAGAAACCTTACAGGCCAGAAGGGAGTGGCATGATGTATTTAATGCAATGAAGCAGAAGGGCCTCGAACCAAGAATACTCTACCTGGCAAGATTATCATTTGAATTTGAAGGAGGGATTAGACAATTTCCAGATAAGCAAAAGCTGAGAGAATTTACCTCCCACAAACCATCTCTACAGTGCATTTTGGAGGGATGCTATACATGGAAGTGCTCCTAAGGCTAAATAGCTGTCACAAGAGAAAATAAAACCACAGTAAAGAAAGTAGAACAATTAATTACTAAGCAAATGCAAAATCAAATCAACTACCCCCAAAGTCAGTCAAGGGATAGACAAAGAGTACAGAATATGATACCTAATAAAAATATAAAGACTAGAGGAGAAAAGAAAAGGAGGAAAAAAAAAGAACCTTTAGATTGTGTTTGTAATAGCATACTAAGTGAGTTAAGTTAAACTGTTAGATAGTAAGGAAATTACCCTTGAACGTTTGATAACCACAGATCTAAAGCCTGCAATGGCCAAAAGTACACATCTATCAATAATTACCCTAAATGTAAATGGTCTGAATGCACCAATGAAAAGACATAGAGTCATTGAATGAATGGTTAAAAAAAACAAGACCTATCTATATGCTGCCTAAAAGAGACTCATTTTAAACCTAATGACATTCACAGACTAAAAGTGAAGGGATGGAAAAAGATATTTCATGCAACTAGTAGGGAGAAAAAAGCAGGGCGTGCAGTATTTGTATCAGGCAAAATAGACTTCAAAACAAAGAAAGTAACAAGAGACAAAGAAGGACATTACATAATGATAAAAGAGTCAGTCCAACAAGAGGATATAACCATTATAAATGTCTGTGTACCCAACACAGGAGCACCTACATATGTGAAACAAATACTAACAAAATTAAAGGGGCAAACTGCATGCAATGCATTCATTTTAGGAGACTTCAACACACCACTCACTCCAAAGGACAGATCAACCAGAGAGAAAATAAGTAAGGAGACAGAAGCACTGAGCAATACATTAGAACCAATGGACCTAACAGACACCTGCAGAAGACTCTACCCAAAAGCAGCAGGATACACATTCTTCTCAAGTGCCCATGGAACATTTTCAAGAATAGATCATATACTAGGCCATAAAAGGAGCCTCGGTAAATTCAAAAAGATTGAAATTGTACCAACCAGCTTCTCAGACCACAGAGGAATGAAGCTAGAAATGAATTACACAAAGAAAATGAAAAATCCCACAAATACATGGAGGCTTAACATGCTTCTAAATAATCAATGGATCAATGACCAAATAAAAACAGAGATCAAGCAATATATGGAGACAAATGACAACAATAATTCTACACTGCACAATTTGTGGGACGCAGCGAAGGCGATTCTAAGAGGAAAGTATATTGCAGTACATGCCTACCTCAGGAAAGAAGAACATTCCCATATGAGCAGTCTAAACTCACAATTAAAGAAACTAGAAAAAGAAGAACAAATGAGACCCAAAGTCAGTAGGAGGAGGGACATAATAAAGATTAGATCATAAATAAATAAAATCGAGAAGAATAAAACAATAGAAAGGATCAACAAAAGCAAGAGCTGGTTCTTCAAGAAAATAAACAAAATAGATAAACCCCTAGCCAGACTTATCAAGAAAAAGAGTCTACTCACATAAACAGAATCAGAAATGAGAAAGGAAAAATCACAACAGACAGCACAGAAATACAAAGAACTATTAGAGAATACTATGAAAAATTATATGCTAACAAACTGGATAACCTAGAAGAAATGGACAACTTTCTAGAGAAATACAACCTTCCAAGGCTGACCCAGAAAGAAACATAAAATCTCAACAGACCAATTACCAGCAACAAAATTGAACTGGTAATCAAAAACCTACCTAAGAACAAAACACCTGGTCCATATGGCTTCACCGCTGAATTTTATCAAACATTTAGTGAAGACCTACTACCCATCCTCCTTAAAGTTTTCCAAGGAGTAGAAGAAGAGGGAAAACTTCCAAACTCATTCTATGAGGCCAGCATCACTCTAATACCAAAACCGGGCAAAGACAGCACGAAAAAAGAAAACTACAGATAATATCCCTGATGAACATAGATGCAAAATTACTCAACAAAATATTAGCAAACCAAATTAAAAAATACATCAAAAGAATCATCCATCATAATCAAGTAGGATTTATTCCTGGGATGAAAGGATGGTTCAACATTCAAAAGTCCATCAACATCATCCACCACATCAACAAAAAGAAGGACAAAAAACCACATGATCATCTCCATAGATGCTGAAAAAGCATTTGACAAAGTCAGCATCCATTCATGATAAAAACTCTCAACAAAATGGGTACAGAGGGCAAGTACCTCAACATAATAAAGGCTATATATGACAAACCCACAGCCAACATTATACCTAACAGCAAGAAGCTGAAAACTTTTCCTTTAAGATCGGGAACAAGACAAGGATGCCCACGCTCCCCACTTATATTCAATGTAGTACTTGAGGTCCTAGCCACGGCAATCAGACAACACAAAGAAATAAAAGGCATCCAGACTGGCAGGGAAGAAATTAAACTGTCCCTGTTTGCAGATGACATGATATTGTACATAAAAAACCCTAAAGAATCTACTCCAAAACTACTAGATCTAATATCTGAATTCAGCAAAGTTGCGGGATACAAAATTAATACCCAGAAATCTGTTGCATTCCTATACACTAACAATGACCTAGCAGAGAGAGAAATCAGGAAAACAATTCCATTCACAGTTGCATCAGAAAGAATAAAATACCTAGGAATAAACCTAACCAAGGATGTGAAAGACCTATACTCTGAAAACTACAAGACACTCATGAGAGAAATTAAAGAAGATACCAATAAATGGAAACACATCCCATGCTCATGGATAGGAAGAATTAATATTGTCAAAATTGTCATCCTGCCTAAAGCAATCTACATATTCAATGCAATTCCTATCAAAATACCAACAGCATTTTTCAACGAACTAGAGAAAATCATTCTAAAATTCATATGGAACCACAAAAACCCTGAATAGCCAAAGCAATCCTGAGAAGGAAGAATAAAGCTGGGGGGATTATGCTCACCAACTTCAAGCTCTACTACAAAGCCACAGTACTCAAGACAATTTGGTACTGGCACAAGAACAGACCCATAGACCAATGGAACAGACTAGAGAGCCCTGATATAAACCCAAGCATATATGGGCAATGAATATATGATAAAGGAGCCATGGACATACAGTGGGGAAATGACAGCCTCTTCAACAGCTGGTGTTGGCAAAACTGGACAGCTACATGCAAGAGAATGAAACTGGATTATTGTTTAACCCCATACACAAAAGCAAACTCAAAATGGATCAAGTACCTGATGTAAGTCATGAAACCATAAAACTCTTAGAAGACAACATAGGCAAAAATCTCCTGAATATAAGCATGAGCAACTTCTTCCTGAACACATCTCCTCAAGCAAGGCAAACAAAAGCAAAATGAACTCATGGGACTACATCAAACTAAAAAGTTTCTGTACATCAAAGGACACCATCAACAGAACAAAAAGGCATCCTACAGTATGGGAGAACATATTTGTAAATGACATATCCGACAAGGGGTTAACATCCAAAATATATAAAGAACTTACATGCCTCTACACCCAAAAAGCAAATAACCCGATTAAAAAATGGGCAGAGGATACGAAGAGACAGCTCTCCAAAGAAGAAATTCAGATGGCCAACAGGCACATGAAAAGATGCTCCACATCGCTAATCATCAGGGAAATGCAGATTAAAACCACAATGCGATATCACCTCAGACCAGTAAGGATGGCCACCATCCAAAAGACTAAGAACAACAAATGCTGGCGAGGATGTGAAGAAAGGGGAACCCTCCTACACTGCTGGTAGGAATGTAAGCCAGTTCAACCATTGTGGAAAGCAATATGGAGGTTCCTCAAAAAACTAAAAATAGAAATACCATTTGACCTGAGAATCCCACTCCTAGGAATTTACCCAAAGACAACTTCTCAGATTCAAAAAGACATATGCCACCCCTATGTTTATTGCAGCACTTTTTACAATAGCCAAGATATGGAAGCAATCTAAGTGTCCATCAGTAGATGAATGGATAAAGAAGATGTGGTACATATACAAAATGGAATACTGTTCAGCCATGAGAAGGAAACAAATCCTGCCATTTGCAACAACATGGATGGAGCTGGAGGGTATTATGCTCAGTGAAATAAGCCAGGTGGAGAAAGACAAGTGTCAAATGATTTCCCTCATTTGTGGAGTATAACAACGAAGCAAAACTGGAGGAACAAAATAGTAGCAGACTCAGAGACTCCAAGAAGGGACTGTGGTTACCAAACAGGAGGGGTGTGGGAGGGTGGGAGAAGGGGATTGAGGGATATTATGTTTAGCACACATGGTGTGGGGGATCATGGGGAAAACAGTGTAGCACAGAGAAGGCAAATAGTGAGTCTGTGTCAACTTACTGCACTGATGGACAGTGACTGAATTGGGGTATGAGTGGGGACTTGATAATATGGGTAAATGTAGTAACCACATTGTTTTATCATGTGAAATTTTCGTAAGAGTGTATATCAATAATACCTTAATAAAAAAAAACATTTGACCCAGGAATTCCAGTCCTAGGAATTTACCCAAAGGAAACAAGATCTCAGATTCAAAAAGACATGTGCACCCCTGTGTTTATCACAGCACTATTTACAACAGCCAAGAAATGGAAGCAGCCTGAGTGCTCATCAGTAGATGAATGGATGAAGAAGAGGTGGTACATATTCACAATGGAATATTGTTCAGCCATAAGAAAGAAACAAATCACAGCATTTGGTACAATGCAGATGAAGCTAGAGGCTATTATGCTCAGTGAAATAAGTCAGGTGGAGGAAGACAAGTGCCAAATGACTTCACTCATCTGTGGAGTATAACAACGAAGCAAAAGTGAAGGAACAACAGCAGTAGACTCAGAGACTCCAAGAAGGGACTAGGGGTCACCGAAGGGGAGTGGTGGGGGAGGGCAGGTGGGGAGGGAGGGAGAAGGGGATTGAGGGGTGTTGTGATTGGGACACATGGTGCGGGGGAGTTGCAGGGAGGACAGTGTAGTGCAGACAAGACAAGTAGTGATTCTGTGGCATCTTACTACACTGATGGACTTCAGCGGGTTGTAGGGGGGACTTGATGGTATGGGTGAGTGTGGTAGCCACGATGTTTTTTATGTGAAACCTTCGTAAGAGTGTGTATCAGTGATGCCTTAATGAAAAAAAGAAGTAAAAATAAATAAATAACTAAAGTGATTGGGAACAACAATTCCAAGTGGAGGAACTCAAGGAAATTTCCTCAAGTAGTCCCATTTATTGAGCCCACTCTTGGATCTGTTTAGGAGGTAGGTCTCAGGCCTTTACTGTGCTCAGTGGGCTCTGAGCCGAGGACTTTGACCTGCCATCCTGTGCAGCCCAGGACAACCTCTGAGGAGGGCTGCCCTTGCCTCCACTTTGCAGCTGAGAGGTCAGGTAGTTAGTGTAAATGACTCTCCCAGGGCCACAGGCCATGACTCAGCTGTGAGTGTGAGTGGGGTCCCTGTTTCTGGACACTTGGACCGTCTGTCCTAGTGCCATCCCCACTGCCACCTTCCCCAAGGCAAGTGGCTTTTGTGAAGTAGGACAATCCACTCCTGGCCTTCAGGCTTTATATGGTGCTTTAAGGCGGGAGTGCAGGGCACAGCCTGTGGGACGGTCACGGCGAGGGGGGTGGTGGGGAAGGAGACCCTGGGGCCGGAGCTATTTGCGTGTTGTGTGAGTGGCTGGCTCCTGAGAGCCTTTGCTGGAAGCCCTGCAGGTGACAGGGGTTCAGCCGGAGGGAGGCGGGTATGGCCGCATGGAGTGTGAATGCGGGTGTGCACTGGAGAAGGGGCAGGTCGGCCTTAACTTCCCAAGTTGCTTGGAGGAATAAAAGGATGCGAAGTGGACCAGAAAGACGGGCTGTGTGTGTGAGCAGCCATTTCTAAGTTACAATCACGGCTGTACCCAGATGGGTCTCATTCTTTGTGCCTGCTTTTCAGGGGTTTGTGGGGAGAGGGAACTTCCAGTGAGCTGGTGTATTAAAGGGAACTGGGTTTAAGATCAGACTTAGCACATAGGACAGTTTGAAGCGTCAGGCCTTCTGAAAGTCAAGGTTTCTTCAAGGTTTTAAAAGTAGACAAAGTTGTTATGCTTTTCAAATCTTTAGAATTTATTTCCCAAGGTACCCCCTACCCTGCCTCATCTTCAACTTTTAAATAAGAACAAGTAGAAATTATGTCTATTACCGCGGCTACTGGAAAAAACAATGGTTTGTATTCCCCTGGAGTCACAGCTTATTTAGCTTGAGAGCAATTCCCAGGGCTGTAGTGACTTCATCAGTGGATCTGATGCACAAACAAAAACATCATTCACTGTGTCTAAGACAATAAAGGATGATTCTGGAACCTTTTTGTTGATAGTAAAATAAGCCCAGAGTAACGTGCGTGTGGTGTGTGCATGTCCGGAACTTGATGACACCTGGATGCACTAATGAGCTTCAGCCAGAAGCCGGGACTGGCGAGCAGACATACACAGAGTGAATATGAGGTGCTTTTTTTCCTGTTTATGTATAGCAGTGATACACTGTATATTTGTGTCTGTGTCAGACATTTTCATCATAAGGTGCTGACATCCTATTTGTCTCAATATAAGAAAATTTCCCAATATCACAAGATTTGAAAACACAGTAGTCTTGGCATTTCTGATGCAAGTAGCAAAGGTAAAATGAAGCTAAGCGGGGATCCTCTGATCCCTTCCATCAAATAGATGAAAAGTCTGGACGTTGAAGAAGAGAAATCAAGGAACCCAAAACAAAACCGATTGCCCATGTGCTCCCATTTTTACCAATTATATTTGAGATAAATTTCCTTTAGACAAAGTGTATACATTGAAATTGTCCTGAGATTTAGATCTTACATCCAATATCTCTTTTTGCCTTTCATTAGAACATTTTTTAAAAGCCAACCAAAAGCCCCCATACGATCTACCATCTGAATCTTTTTTAAGTGCGCTCTCAGCAGTGCTCAGCAGATTCACACTGTGCGTAGCCTTGCCATTCTCTTTTATGTTAAGCATTTTTTCTTTGATAGAAGAAAATGAGGAATAGAAAAGAGACTTTTTTGAAGGAACCTGCACATTCAAGAGAATTCATTACTCAGAAATAAAACCAGTGGGGCCACATAGGTGAACCTCGTCAGGCACGCTTCCCTCGTACAGCGCTGCTGTTCGTGTGTGGTGTGCCCCCAGTGGGTGACTTTTCAGTCGTCACATGGCTGGCGGTCCCCCAGCTGGGAGTCTTAGACATGACTCCAGGGGAATAGAGACCATTGTTTTCCCAGTAGTCACAGGGGCAAGACTTAGGCTTGCCAGGTAGATCACCTGATTCTAGCAAGGGAGACCTCGGCCACATCCATTTAGTATACCCAAACCAGCCAGCGCATAATAAACATGAAGAATTGGCCCCATTAATGACTGTTCATATAGGTGACGGACCCAGATTCCCTCAGCCGTCTGGAATACTGCTTTGGCCGAGTAACACTCCACTGCGTACGTGAACCATCTGTTCTTTATCCTTTCATCTACTGTTGGACACTTGGTTGCTCCTGTATCTTGGCGATTGTATATAATTGTCAAATAACTATGTTGTACATCTGAAACCAGTATAACACTGTGTATCAGCTATGCTTCAATAAAAAAATAGGTAACCGAAATAAACAACAAAATACCGCTTTGGTTGTGCTCAGTGTTTACTTTATTTAAAAAGGTTGTTTAAAATACTGATTGTTTTAAATGCTTTATCCTGAAAGACCTGTTTAATAGAGTCATTGTAAAATTGCTGAGTGGTTTAGTTTATTGGACTATTATTTTTGGTAGAGAATTTTCGCTACAAAAACCTCTATTTTTCCATGTTATGGGCTCTAGGCATCCGGGTTTGAGGGCATGTACTCTTTATAAGGAATAGAGAAAAGTGCTCCTACAGAAATATATAATGAACAAAGGTGGAGGAACGGGTTTCTGATCTTCAGCAGCAGGGTAAGGTATCTCACCCCCTTCTTTCTCTGGCTGTGAGATGAGAAAGGAGCCTTCTCTTTGACCCTTAAGGAAGGAAGCACTGCACTGGTGGTACTTAGGGAGAGGCAACTTCTGATACGTCATTAACCTGACAGTTGTCAGCACACCCTTGGGCTGTTTGGTACCCCCGCCCACCCTACCAAGAACCATCCCCAGCCCAGTGGTGTTCATACATCACACAGAGGTTTGGGGGCCCCACTGTACCTCCAGCAGCTACCTGAGGACTTCTTAGTCCTGGTGGTTGCCGGGTTCATGGCTGGGGTCAGCTCTGTGCAGATGCTGGCTCCCTGTGAAGACGTGCTCATTCACACATCTTCCTCGTGACTCGATGCTGTGTTCTGAATAGTGCCTACTTTTCTGTTGCTGGGTTTCCTCCCTGGCAACCTTTCTCTCTCCACCCAATGTTGGTCCATCTTGGCCAGCTTTTCCTCTCTTACACTCCTTTGAGCTGTGTCTGCCACTTCCAAGGTGTCAGATACCACTAATAATTCTAGATATTTTTGTTGTCTGTCACCTATCTCCATACATGTGGACAAAGAGCCTCACTTGAGTTCCAGGCCCCATGTACTCAACTGCCTCTTGGTAACAATTTGTAGTCCCCACAAACACTAAAAATTCCATATACCCGATACAGAAGGCATCCACCTTTTCTGTTTCCCTCCTAAACAAAACTGTAATACAGGAAGTTCTTGTCTGTGTTCCTGATCTCTGTGAAGGCAGAATTCTGGAAGCTTCCCTTGGCTTTCCATCTCTGTTACCCCCCATCATTTGGTTATTGTAATAGACTGAATTGTGTCCCCCCAATTCATCTGTTGGAGCCCTAACCCCTAGTGTGGTTGTTTAGATGGCATAGTTAATGTTAGGTAAAGTCATGAGGGTGGGGCCCCAGATCCAGTAGGACTGAGGTCTTTGTAAGAAGAGGTAGAGACATCAGAGCATCACATGAGGATGCAGCGGCCAGCTGTCTGCAAGCCAATGACAGAGGCCTCCAGGGAAATCCAAGTGGCAACGCCTTGATCCTGTACCTTTAGCCTCCAGATTGCGAGAAAGTAAATTTCTGTTGTTTAAGCCTCCCAGCCCGTGGTGTTTTGTTATAGCAGCCCCAACCGGCCAAGACAGTCGTCAGTGCACCTCCAAGTGTGTCTGGAATCGTGTAATAGCGTGGAAGGCATCCTTTGCTTCGTGATCACCTTTCCCCGCCTGACCGTGAGATCTGCCTCATAGGGGCGTGGCTGCCGTCTGCCGGCTGCTGTCGGGGAGCCCCGCGTGGGCTGAGCTGAGAGGATGCAGGGGCACCTCAGGCAGGGCCAGGCGCTGGGAGGGAACTGTCAGTGCCCCTCCCTCGGTGCATGCTGAGCTAAGGAGGGCTGCCTCCCACCAACTGCAGGGACATGGAATTCAGATGACAAAGGCCCCTTGCACCTTACCTTTGAACCATCCCTAGACTTTTAAATTTTATCTCTATTTTAGAGGCTGTGAAGATTTTTTAATAGTGGAGGACATGGAAACCCACAGCGATAGTTACACAAAGTAGGGCATGACTGCTCCCAGAAGGAGGCGTGGGACCCACCTCTGCGGGGGAACCCGCCCTTAGGACTTCAGAGCGTTTTTATATCCATCATTTGACTGGGCTTCATATTTCCTGTTAGGCAGTCGATGATGTGTTCTGCTTATTTTCTTAGTTGTTGGCTTGTACTAGTCAATAATGTCTGGCATACAAGATAAGTAAGTTATCTTGTAAGTAATACTTACAAGTACTAGTAACAGCAGCAATAATGGTAACACAGTGAAGCGCTTACCGCCTGCCAGGGGCTGGGCTAAGTGCTTTGCTCTTGCCTGAGTGTGTGAATCGACTGAATGAATCAGACGGTCACTCCAGAGGGTCATGAGCTGCAGGCTGTGTCCTTTCTCTGTCCATCCCAATGCATGAAACATTCTTCGGGAGCATGCAGTGAATGTCATTAGTTGTTGGATGGCTTTATGGAAATATCTGGTCAAGAGTCCAGGAAGTTAGCTGTGCATAGAGAAGACATTGTATAAAACTCTAGGGACATGTTTGGAAGCCTTACTCTAGTAAGAAACAGTAGTCAGCCATGATAACATCCCTTGGCTATTCATTTGGCTTTAAGTCATACAGTAGTTGGTACAAAAGTGGTCTTATGAGACAAACTGGAGTATGTTTTCTTTTTCCCTAAACCTCAGAGACAATCAGACTTAGGAATTTCTGTGAAATTTTTCCATACTTAAGAATGTGAGAGAAGTATTTTCTGTTTATACATGATATTGAATCCCTGAAGAATATCTTTATACAAAACTCAAGTAATAATGTCATGGTGATTTGCTAATTGTCATATCACTAAATAACTTGGAGGCTTATGCAGGTTTACAACTTGTCACTTTCCATGGTTATAGTATTATAAGACGTCTTTGTGGTTTTTAAAAACCTACTGTAGACTATGTGGCTTTGCTTGGCTAGCCTTCACGATAATAACACCATTTACTAGATAGTACTAAACCTCTGAAATAGGAAAGATAAAATAAACCAAGTCACAGGTATAGCAACCATTGTTTCTATGCAATACGGAGAAATATATTGCCTGGTAATGTGTTGAAGCAGAACCAGCTTATCATTGAAGTGCTAAGAGTGACCAGAATTACATAATCAAGCCAGTTTATGGAAATGTCTGGTCAAGAGACATTTCATAACAGATAAGTCTGGTGTTAGCCTACCAACTTGCAGTGAGTTTAAGAGATGCATTGCAACTAAGCTTGTGGAAGGCATTGATTAAGCCAGCACATCTCTGGCTTTCTTCTGAAGCTAGTGCTCTTGATGCGAACACACTGTCTTGGGATGGTGACTCCAACTCTAGCTCATAGGGTAGGGAGCCAGATACATGCAGCTCTCAGAGGCAAATATTTTGCTGGCTTATAAGTCTAGTGAAGAGCATAGAACATTTTGGAACACCACCCTCAGAGTCTCCACTTTTGTTGTTTCCATTCTGGGCAGGGTAAGTTCCTCTGGGACTGCATAGTTGATCTCCAGTGCCGTTCTGAGATGATGCTTGCCACTTGTCAGATGAAGGGATTTGGCTAATGGCTTCATATAAATCTGTCTAATAGAATTTAAAGAACCTGTGTTTTGGAACTGGGCATAAGTGGGTTTGAGAATAAAATTTGGTAGAGAGATTGCCAAGAAAGCACAAATAAAATGCTGTATCCATTAGGATCACGTTTGGCTGAAAGCCTATGATAACAGTAACTTTGTTGAGATATTTGATTTCCTTTTTAGATAAAAGAAATCCAAATGTAGTTAATCCAGGTTGGTATGATGGCTTCACCAGGCTATCAGGACTCAGGGATTCTATTTATTTGCTCTCAATCCTGATTACTAGACTTCTACTTTATGGTCCAAGATGTCTGCCTGAGCTTCAGTCATCACATCACACCTACATTTTAGCCAGTTGGAAAGAGAAAGAGACAAAACGGGCAATCCTCCCTCCTATGAGAGGAAGCTTTTTGGAAGTGGCGTATCCCTTTGGCTGAAACTTGGTCATCTGACCACACCCAGTGCAGGAAAGGCCAGAGAAATTTAGACTTGTAGCTGAGTGGCAGTACATCTCACAAAAAGTCCTGTTTTTATTACTCCTTGAGACAAGAGAACATGGGGAGCATAGCATCAAACTGTGGCACAAGTAGCAGATGCTCTACCCTTCATACAAAACCCAGTCCTGTAAAAACATTAATATAGGGCCCATCAGTGTGGGCTTTCATTCTCTCCATGGAGAAAGTGGAAGATTTGTTGAAGAAACTATTACTAGAAAACAAATATTCGGTAGTTGACTGAAATTGAACATTAAAATATCGATTCCTTCTTAGCAGCCTGACATCTCTTATGCAAGCAAAAAGGAGAGATGTGCCCAGGGACAGAGAGACGGAAATTATTACATTCCAAGTCCGTGACTTTTATAGCAGCTCATTCAGCTGCCTACCCACAAAGCACTTCCCAGGGAAGTTACAGCCAAGAATTCACTTGGCTGGGCTTGTCCATTTTTCATTCATTTCAATGACCATCTCCAGGAAAAAACATTTTGAAAGAAGAAAACTCATTGAAGGACTTGGGGGTATGAACAGAGGAGATTTCCTTCAAAAGAAAAAAAAAATAGCTTTCAACCACCTGTGTTTGTTCAGGAATTTTAGGGCTCTGTTTTCTGTGTGTGTGTGTATGTGTACATTTAAATCAACACAAATATATACATACATAGTCAAGATCAAGTTAGTAATTTTATAGAATTAGGGACTTCATCTCCTTTCTTGTTTTAATGATTAACCAAAACAGAAAATAGGAGGAAATTTTTAAAAACTAGCCTTGCCAAAAACATCAAAAGGTTTTTAGCATTCAGCAAGCTGCATATTTCCCCCAGTGAAGGGTCAATAAACTCAGTTTAATGCATGAGCAAAATTTTGATTGGATCTGCATAAAACATTTTTTCAAACTTAAAGAGGTTTTTAATGACTTTTTGGGTAGATCTAATTGTCTAGTGATGTGCAGGTATTTAAAATGTTGGGGCCAGTTTGCCCTGACTCCCAGTTCCTTTGGTCACTTCCAGGGGTTGCCTGGGGCAGCTTCAGAGAGAGGAGAAGGAAAACTCAGGGCTCCCAAGGATGGGAGTTGCCTGACCTTCTAGCAGCTTCTGGCCTCTCACAGCAGAAGGCAGGTGACGGGCCTGGATGACTCCCAAACTAGGCCAAGGGCTTCTTCTGGGAGCCTCAGCTGATTTGTTTTTAAAGCCAGAATAGCTTCTCAGCGACTGTCTTGCAGCTTTGAGTTGCAGTTGAATTTGGAGCCAACACACAAATTCCTGTTCTGTATCCAGTTTACATGTAATAAGTTTTCTATCTTCAGTGTTTTTTTACTGTTTTATTATTTTGCTCATTTTTGCAGTCTCTTGTTTCTTTCTGTGATTGTTAAACTCTTTTTTTTTTTGTTTAGCTCTATTATTCTAGAAGTCTTATGTAATCTAGGAAAAGAGGTTAGCATCAGCCACTGTGTTGAAAGCTTTTATACCTAACAAATATCTGCTAGAAGGTTTTCTTGACCCCAACAGGTGTGAACAAATTGTTTGCAAAAATAATATGACTCTGTCTTTTGCCTCATTTTGAGGTTTACATTTTCATCAGTAAAATGGGGAGTATGAAACTTCTGACTTCTGATGTGGTGAAAAATTAACCAGTGGAAGCTGGGAGTAATTTACCACTTGTGTTGTGCTTAATGCCCACTAGAGAGAATTTGAAATCACTCTCCATTTTTTTTTTTTTTTTTTGCATAATAGGCACTGCATCATGACAACTGTCTTGGGTATCTTCATTAGCTCTTTTAGAAAAACGTAAATATGCAAATGGTGGTGCTTTCTAAAACCTTACATAATTGGTTCAGATACTACACTCTTCTGGCCATCTGTCCATTGACAGATGCGGACAGTTAGGGAAAGCTGTTTTAACTAATGTTGAGTAATTTATCTCAATGGAAATAAATGACCAACATCTTCCCAACTGTGTCACCATGGTTTCAGGAAATGCTGTGGTCAGTTGATGGTGGCTTTGTCATTATCATGTCAAAACATTTGACCATTTATAAAGTATACAAACCACTGGAATTAAATAATTTGCTTAGAAGAGTAATTTAGGTATTTCCTAAATCATTTTTCATCAGAGATTTGTTAAGTGCCTAAAGTATATATAGAATTGTTCTAAAGACTTTAAGAGATATAAAATAAATGGAACAAGTTTATTTTACAAGGCATATGTCTTGCCAATGGGTTTCAGCCCTGGGCAAATTCACTATGGATTCAGTGTGACCAAAGAAATGATAGTAGAACATTCTTGGGGTGAAAGGGTTACACCCAACTTTATTTCCATGGTGGCAGGTCAATCACTAAAGTCCTGTTCACTCAGAGTGAGTCTGCATGTGGCAAACTGGTCTCTGCCTCTGGGCCTCTGTCCTCAGCGCTGCTGCCACTCCAGCCTCTGCTCTGCTCTCCTGCAGCCTTGCAGCAGTGCCACCATGTTGCCCAGAGCACTGGGCGGGGCTTGGAGCTCTTTATATAGAGTCAACAGCAACGCATTGCCCACATGTGTGCAGTGAGCCAGCCAACCAGGGCTGGGTGAGGATCCCAGCCACAGGAACTCTCATTGTATCCACAGCTTATCTGCGGAACAACTGTAAAACAGCTGTGTGTGCTCATCCCTTTATTCCTTCATTCACACATTATTCGTTTAGCACCTACTTATGTATCACACTCCCTTGTTGGTGCTGGGGTTCAGGGTTAACCTGTAAGTTGAGACCCTGCTCTTACAGACCTGGCTCTGCTGGAGGGGACAGACTGTGAAAGGGTAACGGAGGGCCCGAGTGAATGAGTGAGTGAGTAGGATGCTTCAGATACTAAGAAGTTCTGTGTAGAAAGTGAAATGGAGCAATGCCAGCGTGAGTAAGTGGGCAAAAGTGGGCAATCAAAGAGATCTCCCTCTGACGTTGGAAATGAGACCAGAATGATACAAAGGAGCCAGAGATGAGAGAGAGAGAGGACAGAGGGAGATGCAAACATGTGAGCGGAGTAGGAGAAACATCAGCACGGCTTGGTTGCTTTAGGGAGACTTTTCTGAGTTGTTATGTGGCTGTGCCCACACTGTACATCGTGACACAGTTTGCATGTATGTTTAAGGTGGGTTAGCATCATCAGCTAACGTGTGCTGAACTGTCAGCAGATATTCATGGAGAGCCTGCTGAGCTCAAGAGCACTTATTAAGTATAGAGCCCTGAATTATGAGTGCAAGGATCTTCAAAGATAGGATTCTATGGTTTAAGGGAAATACTTAAAAGGAATTACAAATTAATTTGAAAAACTCCAGGGCCTCCTTTGAGAAGCCCTGTATGTTCCAGATATAGCATATAAAGCCAAAAGATTAAACCAATGGGCAATCATTTTCTTTCTCATTACCCAACTAATAAGGGTTGTAGAGATGGGCAGGGCCTCATTTCTAGGCCTTACATGGAATCACAGTGGATTTAAAGGGAAGAATTTAGTAGTTAAGGTGTCCTTGGCTGATATGCCTCCCTAGGATTTTGTGATGCTTGAGGAAACCGAATGTCTCTGTGGTAGGGAGAGAGCTGCTGATTTTCTTGAGTGCCTTGTAGAAATGGGACAGCCTTCATGGAAGGGCTGTGTTGCGACAGGTGTGGTGGTACCCTTAGGAACACAGGTGGAGAGTGATCAATATGTTATTCTGGAAATATTAGAAACAAATGTGTAAAGTTTATAAACAGTGGCAGCAGAAGGATTCTGGACACTGTAACCATTCTTGTGTGGCTAAACCTGTTGCACAGGAGAGAGCAGAGGCTCCAGGACTAGCCGCACAGGTGGGTGGGTGAACAGCAGCACCGTGGAGCCTGCGCTGACCCATCCTTGAGGTTGCGGCCTGGACATGATGGCAAGGAGAGCTGTCGTGTATCAAAGGCCCCTCAGGCCTGTCACTCAGCAGCCATCACAACAACGCTGACTTAAAAGTGTGGACTTTCTTCTCCTGCTGGAAAACAGGCTCAGAGCAAGTGGGCGACTTACCCCAGGTCACCTGCTCAATGTGTGGCCCAGCTGGTCACGCACCCAGTTCCTGGGCCTGCGAGATCTCGCTGCCCTCACACAGTTTGCCTTGCAGGCTGTTCTGAAGATTCTCGACAGCAAGTGCAAAACAGCGCCAGGCAGGCACGTAGAGGGGGAAGCAGTAGCTGCTGAGCGTTCCTGGTGATGCTGATGACAGGGTGGGCACGTTGTCAAGAGCCAGGGTTTTTAATAGATACCCATAGATACCAGTAACACTGTTGGCAAAAAGCCAGAGATCTGCTGCCTATAGACAAACTGTGAAGGCGCAATAGGCAGAGGTAGTTTGTAGAAATTGTGCTGTTCTAGGGAGGTTATATGAGGTGCAAGAGGAGAGAGGCGTGGGGCCATTGTCAGTCTTTCTACCAGGACAGCTCTTCAGCAGGTGCTTCTTAACTAGTACTAAGGTCAGTGTGTACCAGGCCATGTGACTAGGCAATGGGCACCCAGGATGATGTCTGGTCTCAATGTCAAGCCTGCAGTTCCAGTGAGGTGGGGTGGATCCTGGAGTCTGGACACGTCCCTGTCTGTGGGGTTATGGACAGCACCCCACCCGTCAGAAGGAACTCTTATTCACGGCCCAGCTCCGAGTGCCTCTGACCGTTTTCAAACATGAAAACTACCTTAAGGCGGCAGCCTGTGCTATTGTTGAAGACACGAGAAGAATAAAGGCAAGATGCATTATAGGCTCTTCAGGGGCAGCAAGCGGAGTCTCCTCACAGTTGTTGGCAGGAAACACTTTTTTCATTGGTTTTTGACTGCACGGCTCTCCATTTTTCTTCTGGATGCTGGTTCTGATGAACCTCCTCCTTTCCAGTTTTATCCTAAGAGGACTTTCTGAGCTCATTTTTTTTCAGTGAGGCCCATATAGGATGTACGGTGCTGTAGGGACTGTGGGCTGCCAAGATGGGGCCTGTTCTGTGGCTGCTTCCCCCACATCCAAGTGACGGCCTGTGAGCGTCTTGAGGTTTGTGTGAACAAAGGAACACTTCGATTTGACAAATTGAATATTCTGAACAATTAAACTAAAGCTGACATCCTCTTCCACTATGACCTCAAAAATGTGAAGAATGTGTGTTTTTGTTTCCTGAAGGAAGAAATCTGGGGTGTTGAAGAGTACATAAAAAGAGTATGTGCAACATGCAGAGGGAGCATGCGGGTGGAAATGACTAACGGTAGCCAAGAAGCAGCGTGTCAGGATGTAAGATAGGAGCACCTTGCCAGTGGGCCCTGGCGCTGCACCACAGTGAAGCCATGCTCAGGGTGACCCCAGGCAAGTGTGCAAGCTGCTGCTCAGACTTGGGATATCTGTGCTTCACCTGGATCCTTAGCCTGTCTTCTGATTCCAGTTCTCAGAACTGTTGTCCTCCCGCCACCAAGTACCTGCTGAGGATGAATGTCGTTGCAGAGAAGTTATTGTCCTATAAGTGGATCTCAGAGCAACTTTGGCATTTTGTGATGATTGCCCTGACCTCTCACCTGAATGCGTAAGGACTGTCCTGCCCCAAAAAGTCAGCTGTGGAAAGTCCTTAGACTACATATGTCCAAATAACCAAGTACCAGAGTCACAGGACTTTTCTAAGAATGACTTGAGTTTCTCTAATGAGATTTTATTTCAACTTAAGGCAAATGAAGTCAGATTTGTATATTCCTGGCCTCAGTGCTAATGTAACTTAATGGAAACTGACCCCCTGTCAGGGTTTGGGTTCATGTAGAACAGAATAGGCCCCTTCCGGGACAGGAGCAGAGGACAGGAATTGCACTAGTGTGAGAGACATTCTTTTGTTAAAGTGGAGGAATGTACTGTTCATTCCTGCATCACTTGAGATGTGGATTTGATTCATACTGAACCAAATCCATGAATTAATTGTTCCTGGAAAGTGATCTCTGGGGGAAAATAAGGTATCTATATAAAAACTTGGATTTCTTTGTCTAGTTGTGTTTACATTTACCAGTTGCTTTGCAATATAGCACTTTAAGGTTGTCTAACAAATTAAACTAGTGTGTATACACATTTTAAGCAATTTAGTATCAAAACCTTTGTGCAATATGAGAATCATTTTTCCTCAAAGATATTTGGGCACTTACACCAACTGGCCATTTTGTTTTTTCTTTATAGATATCAGTATAAAATAAGATAATATAGCAACAGCTCAGATTATTTACTTTGCACCCACTCTTATTTTTCCTTGTTCTCAGGGACATGCAGTTAATCACTTTAGCTATTATCTAAGAGTATCGGTAGAGCTCAGAGAGTGATACATCTCAAATAAAACTTCCGAACACATTTCCTCAGTATTAGGAGGTGATATACTGAGCCTAATAGGCTTTCTCATGAGTGGAGCTGAAAATCAACCCAGCTAAGACTGCTTCTTCCGCAGCGATGTGCATGTGGACTTGTCTGTGAATGTCACAGGAGTCTGTTTTCCGGGCAGACGTGAGTGACCTGGGGATGGTGCTGTCAGGGTGGCAACATTGCAGGGGACCATAATCACAAGGCTGGTTGAAAATTAATAACTTTGAGGCTTGGAGGAAATTATTTGGAGGGGTGTGCTTCAGTCAGATGGGGGAGAAGACCAAGAAGGAAGATGAGGAATGAGGTAAGAAATCTGTCTCTGGAGAGTGGGTAAGGGGCACCCCAGGGTCCCAGCAGAGCTGCAGCCAGCTGAGGTCAGAACAAGATCAGGGCTCCAGGCAAGTGGCCACTGGAGGAAGGGGTCTCCAGTCCGTGGAATACCAGACATGATCAAAGAGCTGGAAAAAAATTCAGTTGCGGTCAAGATAAATAAAGCAAAGAGAAAGAAAAACACACTAGAGACTTCTGGAAGCTTTGTAAAAAAGCTGCATAATAAATTTTAATGCAGTGCTTTGCTGTGAATTGTACAACTCTTAGTATATACTCATAATAATGTGAACTTTGTGTTTTGATTTAAAACTAGAATACAGTTACATTGAGATGGGGGTGCTGTATAAAAACAAACCTTCACCTGTCATGGCAGGAAGTGAACAGATATATGATACTGATAAATCTAGAACTATCATTTTAAATAGAGTATTTAGAGATAGGGAGATAATCCCAGAAGAAAGTTCTTTAAAGACTCAGAGTCTGCTTCCAGCGAGGTAATGAAGTTCAGGAGAGGTGGAACACGGACCAACCACTGCTTTTTAATATAGGACTTTCTGCTACCTGAGTTTTAAGCCACACTAATATGTTAGTTGAATATTTCATTAAAAATCATGCTGCACTTTAGAACATGTTGGTAAGCTTAGATCATGAGGCTAGTGGAGGAAAACTCTGCGAGACTTATTAAGGATGCTTGATTTTGACCTGGGCCCCACTATTTTCTTGGAAAGACTGGGATTTGGTGGAAAAAGTGTAGACTTGGGCCCAAAGAGACTGTTGCTGAGTGCTCTCTCTGCCCTTTGCTGGCTGTGTGTCTGGATGGTGGCAGTGATCCCATTACGCACACGCTGCCTGGGTACCTAAGGGGTTGGGATTACCCCCTTTACTGGACACTTGGGGAGACAGGCTCAGAAGCTGTGTGACCTTAGGCGAGTTATTTAAACTTTCTTCTGCTGGCGTGAATAGAACCTGTCCAGGTGGGTGGTTGTGACAGGGAGGGACACTGTGGACACCCAAGCACTGTGCCTAGACTAGAGACACTCACGTGGTTGCTGTTGTTACTAAACTGTGGTTGCAGCCATGGTACTGACTGGGCATCTGACTTTGCTCCTCTCATCTCTGAAGGATGAAATAATTTCAGATGCCTTACCTCAACAGCACTAGAATATGCTTACATGGTGTGCATGGCAGCTCTCAACTCTGTGATCATAGGAGTTAGCACTGTAAGAAAAAGTGTGGAGGTGCATCATCTGTGAACACCATTTCAAGCACAGATCCTTCCAGAATGCTTTCACTGATGGTTAACATTGGATAATTGAAAAATAAAGGTACTTTCTATCTGTAGTTTTCCATGAGACTGTCAGTCTCATGGGAAAGTAAGAAGGGTCTGTAGATATTTGGTAAGGAAAGCATTCAAATCAGTTGTATGTTAGACATGTCACATGGCTTCCAAATCTTGTTATCAGGAAATCCCTTTATCTTTTGTAATACAAAAATAGGACTTGAGCTCTTGACTGTTTTTTTTAATATATAATTTATTTTGGTATCATTAATCTACAATTACATGTGCAATATTATGGTTATTAAACTACCCCTTCATCAGGTCCCCCCCACCAACCCCATTACACTCACTGTCCATCAGCGTAGTGAGATGCTATAGAATCACTACTGGTTTTCTCTGAGTTGTACAGCCCTCCCTGTGCCCCCCCCCAACATTACATCTGCTAATCATAATGCCCCTTTTTCCCTCTTATCCCTCCCTTCCAACCCATCTTCCCCAGTCCCTTTCCCTTTGGTAACTATTAGTCCATTCTTGGGTTCTGTGAGTCTGTTGCTGTTTTGGTCCTTCAGTTTTTTTCTTTGTTCTTATACTCCACATATGAGTGAAATCATTTGATACTTGTCTTTTTCGGCTTGGCTTATTTCACTGAGCATAATACCCTCTAGCTCCATCCATGTTGTTGCAAATGGTAGGATTTGTTTTCTTCTTATGGCTGAATAATATTCCATTGTGTATATGTACCACCTCTTCTTTAGCCATTCATCTACTGATGGACACTTAGGTTGCTTCCATTTCTTGGCTATTGTAAATAGTGCTGCGATAAACATAGGGGTGCATCTGTCTTTGAAACTGGGCTGCTGCATTCTTAGGGTAAATTCCTAGGAGTGGAATTCCTGGGTCAGATGGTATTTCTATTTTGAGTTTTTTGAGGAACCTCCATACTGCTTTCCACAATGGTTGAACTAATTTGCAGTCCCACCAGCAGTGTAGGAGGGTTCCCTTTTCTCCACATCCTCGCCAAGATTTGTTGTTGTTTGTGTTTTGGATGTTGGCTATTCTCACTGGTGTGAGGTGATATCTCATTGTGGTTTTAATCTGCATTTCTCTAATGACCAGCGATGTGGAGCATCTTTTCATGTGCCTGTTGGCCATCTGAATTTCTTCTTTAGAGAAGTGTCTATTCATGTCCTCTGCCCATTTCTTAATTGGATTATTTGCTTTTTGTTTGTTAAGGTGCGTGAGTTCTTTATATATTTTGAATGTCAACCCTTTATCAGATACGTCATTTATGAATATATTCTCCCATACTGTAGGATGTCTTTTTGTTCTACTGATGGTGTCCTTTGCTGTACAGAAGCTTTTCAGCTTGATATAGTCCCACTTGTTCATTTTTGCTTTTGTTTCCCTTGCCCGGGGAGATATGTTCATGAAGAAGTTACTCATGTTTATGTCCAAGAGATTTTTGCCTATGTTTTTTTCTAAGAGTTTTATGGTTTCATGACTTACATTCAGGTCTTTGATCCACTTTGAGTTTACCTTTGTGTATGGGGCTAGACAGTAATCCAGTTTCATTCTCTTACATGTAGCTGTTCAGTTTTTCCAACACCAGCTGCTAAAGAGGCTCTCATCTCCCCATTGTATATCCAAGGCTCCTTTAACAAATATTAATTGACTGTATATGTTTGGGTTAATGTTTGGATTTTCAAGCTCTTGACTTTTTGCACTTGCTGTTGGAAAAGAGAACATTCAGCAAATTCTTTTGCTACTAGGCATTTGAGGTATGATGGAGGGCAGGTAAAGTGACTTCATCAGCCCAATGTGCAGCTGAAATTTTAAAGGATGCACTAGCCAACATGTTTATACCCCTTACTTGTGGAGCACTGCAGCATGTTATCTGGTGTGATCCCACAGCAGCCCTTCAGGACACTGTTAGAGTGAATTCTCTGTTTGTGCAGCACTTCGGCTCTGTGAAGTGTGCAAGAACACTGAGCAAGCAAACACCGAGTTGTTGCTCCTAGGGGGAAAGACAGGACTTCATTCCTTTGAGCCTCTGGTCACAATATTTTTGCCTACTGATCAATATGCAGTCTTGTTTTCTGTGTGTTTTTGTTTAGAGGCACCTTATTTAATATATATTGTTGATTCATTCAGCTCATGGCCAACAGCATGAGTACTTCATGACTAAGCAGAGCTTAGCTAACACGTGGGCTTTCTTTGTCAAGCCCAGTGCAGCCTCCTGCTCAGGAACATTGGATGGACTGCCTTGGGGCCACCCCCAAATATAGCAAAGTGTGAAGAAAAACGTAGCACTGACTAGACCATGAACAGGACGCTTGTTTTCAGTAGGAGAGCAGAAACAAGAAGGCAGAGTGTGGCCTTGCTTGACTTCAGCTGGGACGTATGTGTCCCCTGTAACCCTCTGTGCATGCCCTTGACTGACCACGAATGTGCCATGAGCATTGATTTTGGGGCTACAGATAAATCTTACTGAGTAGGAGAATTAGTGAATTTGGAATCTCTGAATGACAAGGATGGATGCTGTTATCTTTTTTTATAAATTAAAAATTGAAGCTTAAACTGAGTGCATTGCCTACATCCATGCAAGAAAGAGATGGCAGAACTAATTCGTAGGCTTTTTGCACTTGCTGTGTTAGGGTACGCCCTCTGCTGACACAACCTTCCCCCTGCAGGGAGATCTCAGAGACTTAACACCGGTCCACAGGAATGTGGGGCTCTGCTCCCTGCAGTCATTCAGGGATTCAAGCTCCTCTGTCTTCCAGTCCTTTCCAGAATGCCCTGCAATCTTGTCAGCTGACCCACAGGACAGAGGGAGAGTGTAGAGGATCCTGCGGGAAGTTCTGGGGACAAGGCCTGGATGTGGTTTGCCATTCTTGTATTCTTTAGGCTGTTATCTGGATCCCTTTAAGAAGTGTTAGGGACTTTGGGCCCCTGTCTGTTGGGGTTCAGTTGACAAAGAGTAGAAGTCAAGGCTCTGTTTTCTGTGCAGGAAAATGAGCTGATTATTTCCTTACACTTAGCTGGGTATTTCAACAGTCTTTTCCAAAATTAAAAGAGTTTTCCAAATGAAACGACTTGATTTAAAATTAAAATAGATACAGAGACTCATTTTTTCCCCTCAGCACATTTTCTGCACTCAGGTCCCTGCTTCCCATAATTGAAGGCAACCGCAATAACGGATTTGATTGCACAGCTTTTACTATTACTGTTGAGGTAATTGCCAGATTGCCATCCATGGTGATTTGTATGTGAGAGGTGATCAGATGTGAACATTTCCATTCAGTCATCTCCCTGGGATTCAGACACATCACTGCTTCCGGCTTCACAATTAGGACCAGTAATTGCTGCTCTGGGGTGAGCTGCGCATCTGAAATAGGCTGGGTTTCATGTGTGATCGCTGCCGGTCGCTTGCCTTGGGGAAGAGCTGAGCAGGCTCCTACCTTGCTCTAATGCTGAAGTAGTAGGAGGAGCAGAAATAGTAGCTGTTGTTTTGAAAACACAGCTGGAAATGGACAGGTTGGCTCGGGATGGGGAGGGCCCGGCCTCAGGAAGTACAGGTGCAGAGACAGAATGCAGAGGGAGGAGAGTCAGCCTGATGCCGCAGAGGTACCTGCCTCTCGCCATCAGCCCTGCACTGTGCCGGGCTGTGCTCTCATCTTCCCTTAGCAGAGGGGAAACCAATTCCTCCTCCTCCTGCAAAGAGAACCGTGGTTATCCTGGTTATCCTCAGGAGAACTCAGACGCTCGCGTGAATTAAAGGCAAAGAGCCATACAGCTGTGAGCTATCCCTCCTTCTGGAGCTGTGTCTATAGCAGGATGTGTTTCCCAGCTTCCTTACACATCTTGGTGCCGTGTGTGGTCTGAAAGGCCACCCATGGCTTTTGCACATGAATCCTTTGAAATTTTATTTTTTTAATTCATGAAATATTAGCTATATAAAACACTATACACACTTACCAGATACACGTGTCATGATGTTAAAGTAATGTGATCTATTTGAGATTTGTAATTCCCTGTTATCCATTATGAACGTATATCTTCTTTAACCTCTCCTGCCTCAGAATCCTCTGCTCTGTGGTTGATGAAGATGGAGACATGGCTTGTGTTCAATTTGTCCCTAAAATATAATTAGGAAACACAGTATACATTCTTGTTTTTATAAATTTTGAGTTTCACCATTATAAAAAGCACCTATGTTCTGCTGCTAATCCTAATAAGCATTTATTGAATACCCACTGTGTTCACAGCATTATAAACAGGCACCCCTGGTGGGTACTGAAGAAATGACTGAGAAATTTAGATTAACCCTACCCTAGCTTACAGGGGTAGTTGTAAGGCTCTTTTCACACCTTGGCCCTGGTATTACTATTGTTTTAGACACGCCCTGTTTGATACTGATGAGCATACAAAAGGGAGAAAAAACTGCTGACAGTTACAATGTGCTTCTGTTCAAGTTCTGACTTGCAGTTTATTCTGATTTCTTCTCAATTTGGCCTAGTTTTTCTGAGGCTCAGGCCTGAGAGCTATGCTAATTTATATGACTGATGAGCTGTCTTTTATTTTGTGCTGTTGATAGAAAAGGAGAATTAATCCAGCCCCATGCCTGGGGGGCACTTACTTTGTGCTGCCTGCTGTCCAGGGACACAGGTGGAGGGCCAGCATCTGCGCAGAGAACCTCTTGTCTGTTAGTTATCTATCCTTGACACAACAGATTTTTCTTTTACCATGACTTACCTTTGATGTGGGACACAGATTTCAGAGAAACCCTGAAGCCTGCAGTGTTCAAGATATAAAATGTAACTAATGGATGAGTCCAGGGGAGTCTTGTTGGTACTTACCAAGATTCTTCCCTTTATTAGGAAAGGAAGCTGTGTTTTGACTGTATCATTGTGTAAATATCCAACCACATTCCAAAAGCAGGATTATTTATTTGTATTTATGAATCTTGTGAGGTTTTGTGGTTATGTGTCTTCTTCTTTTTAATGGCCCTGGTTTCTGTAGCCCCAGAAGAAGTGTGATTGGGTGAGGGTTCCAGTCTGTTAACATTCATGGTGTCAGATGGCACCGAAGATGAAGATAAAATATTGTTTAATATTCCTTTTCCTTCGTTGTCAGCGGCTTTAGGGATTCACAAGTAGCTTGTGGTTCATAAATATTAAATAAGGTATTCATTATTGGAAAGCATGACGAGCCAAATCCAGAGCCCTCGTGACATAGGCTATCATGATACCATTCATGATGAGAAATTCAGGACTGACAATAACGTCTATTCTCTTTAGACATTTAAGAACATACAGGAAATACTCTGTAGTTGTAATAAAATGCTCTGGAGTCTGTGTTAAGACCTTTGTAATAACCTTGAAGCAAGACTCTTTAGCATCTTCACAGTGGAGAAGGCAGTACAATAAAACTGCTTTTACCTGGGGGGGGGGTCAGACTTTTAGCAACTCACTCATTGAGTTTGTAGACAACAAATGAGATTAGTGCGTATCTGAACAACGCGTAAAACAGTGGTCACAAAACCTGTGCCCTTTGCTTTGCAGGGAACAAGGGGGTACCCAAGACCTTTTCATAGAGCCCAGTTTGTTACAGTCCATGAAAACAGTAGTTCCTGGCTTAATACATTTGATCATAGTTTTTCCCTAGGACCCTTAGTTCATGTTTATATGGACAGCACATGATAAGATAAATCTCACCCCAAGAGGAGGCCATAGGGAAGGGGACAGCAGAGTCATTAACCATAATGACATTGAGGTTGAGACACTATTGGACAGGCAGATTCCTCTGCACACCTCTGCCGCCTGAAGGCGTTGTCATACTATATTGTCCGTCTCGTGACACAGTCCACAGTGATGACACCAAGGAGGTTTTTTTAGATTGCGTTCAGCCTAGTAGGGAAACATATTGCTCTATTTTATGAATGTGCTGTTAAAATTCTTTTCTGAAGGCCTTGGCATTCTAGGAAGAAAGTGTAATTACTCGGTGTGCTTCTGTACGTGAGCCTTGTCGCCTGGCAGGGCTGGGCGAGAGGGGCTTTGGTGTATTTGTTCAGACTCAGTCTAACACCTGCTCCTATCCCCTGTGTTTGCATTTATTAAGTGTGCTTGGCCTAAATAATTAGCACCCCGCTGTTATTTTATGATTACTGGGATGTCTTCTTTAGTTTTATTTTTGCTTTTAACAGCTATGTTTCCAAGACAGACCATCCCCTCCTGTCTGTGGAACAGGCTCTGAAACCTAGGAGGGTCCGAGTCTGATGCTCAGCATACACCAGCCAGCGTGAAGAATGGACTCCATTGTCTGACGGGTGCAGGTCTCCTTGCCTTGCCAGCCCCTTCTTGGGATGAGCCAGCCGCCTCTGCCTGGGCAAAGGCTGTGACGTGAAGCCAGTTCTCAGGGAGTCTTGTCCCTTTGACTCCCTGCCTTGGTCCCCTGGGGCTCTTCCAAACCATGCCTGCTCAGGCTCCCTGCCCTTAACCCAGTCCTGTCCCAATCCTCACAATTTCTGTTCCCATCCTGCCTTGCTAAATCCTCATGCCCCACCCCCTGCCCCAAATCTTTGAAGGAAGGAAGGAATCCTCGAAGGAATCTTACATAGATAGGCTCAGATTCCAGTGCCTCTCTGTCGATCTCTGATGCCCCAGGGTTCACCACCTGAGTTACAAACTACAGGCTTAAATAATTTGCCCAAACCCAAGTGATTCACAAGTGGAAGAGTGTGGACTAATACCTGGGTTCCAAGCCCAGTGTCTGTTCTGATGCCTATATTAGAGCACTTCCCTGTTTCTCCTGACTCTGTCCCCTCCAGTCCATAGATGCAGGCGTTCACCTATGTTTATTTCTCAGCCTTTTTCACTGCACTCTTCCCCTAAGCCCGTTCCTCTGTTTTCAGGACCTTAGCTACAATCATTATTAACGTGACCTCCATACAATCATTATTAACGTGACCTCCAGTTTGGCTTTACCAGGACCCCTCTTCCTGCTGTATGTGTATCTGTATCTGACTGGAGCCCCAGATGCCACCCCAGTGCCCAGAATTAGCAGCCACATCCAATCACAATTGTAAAATCTCAAAGATTCACAGAGTGCTCCCAGGAGTGTGAGCTTCCTGAATCCTCGCTGAGGCTTTGGGAGGGCGGTGTCATCGGCCGCCTTGTGCAGAGAGGGCAGCGGAGGCTCAGCAACGTTTCAGGAATGAGAGAAACCACCCTGGGCCCTTTTGCTGCTCTGGGCTGTGAGGGGCCTCTTCCGAGGCCAAGGCTGCCACCGTCTTCCTCTGCTTGCGCCACAAACAGCCCCAGGAAGCACGAGAGGCCTACCTGCAGCAGCCTCACGCGTGGGCTGTGTGGGTCCTCCTGGCCCTGGGACCCTGTCTGCTCAAGTCTCAGGCCCTTGTTCAGCACAGTGTGCAGTCATAGGAGTTTATTAAAGTGCCTGGTGATTTGGCTTGACTTGTTAAGCGTACAGTTCCTTCGTGCACCCCAAACCTTACGATCATCTCTGACCCCTTCCCGTCTGCTCTGCCAGTGCATCAGATAAGTCAGTCCTGTAGTTTTCTTTTCATGATGTGTCAGTTGTTTCTATGCCATGCTCTCTCCTTCACACACATACACTTGGGGTCTTACTTTCAAATGTGCCTTTAGTGTTGCTGTGGCCTCCTGCCTGGTCCACAGACTCCCACCTTGGGCTGCACTAATGACTGAGCAGTCTTCCTGAAACACAGCTGTTCTCTTGGACACAGCTATTATCTTGGAGCATGTGGGAATTTTAGATATTTTCTGGTTCAGCCTGCCTCTAAGCAAAAAAAAATCAAAACATGGTCCAGAGAACCGGAGTCACCCCTTCAGATTTGGGGGTGCACCCCCATGTTTTAGGGCTTCCTGAGGCCCCGTCCAGAGCTCTTGCCTCTGTGTCGTTCTGCATCTTGCGTTCAGTGGTTCTTGCCAGCTTGCCAAGTGAAGTCCAGGTTCCTGTGTCAGGCATTGAGATACTCTCTGTGACGCGGTTCCAGCGTGCTGCCCAAATTGCCTGTCCCTAATCCCTAAATCGATGCTCCAGCTGAAATGCGCCACTTGCCTTCTTTGAATGTGCCCCCTACCTTCCTGCCTCCTAGCCTATTTTAGGTAGGGCTCACACCAAACCTTTCATTGCTCTTTACCTTGCGCCATCCTTTCTGCAGAAACGTCCCTGTTTCTTCTCCGGCTGAAAAGGCAGGGACACCCCACCCCCATACCCCCATCTGTGAATGCTTCTCCCACTCTGGCTCTGCTCCCAATTTACCTTGGGCTGCCTTGAATCTGTTTATTGTTATTCTCATCTCATCTGTCCTCTAATTCTAAGCATCCTTAGAGCAAGGAAGAACTGTGTCTTGGCCTCTGGATCCCCGACCATCCAGCAGAGTGGGCAGGCCTGGCTTGGAGTTGGGAGCAATTTGGTGATTGGGTACTTGAAACATATCAGAGAGACAGTCCTGGGAAAGCTCCGGCCAGTGTATTGATCACATTGGACTTCAGTTTATCCCCTAAAGACCTTGAGGGCTTGGTCTCCATTGAATGGAAAATAGCTTAATTTAAAAAAATGTCATAGAGATGCTGAGAGGGGTGAATGCTTTGTTCCCATCTTTTCTTGCCATCCAGGCCCCACGGCAGTAGATTATTGCTTAGTGAGACTGTTTCCAGCACAGTCACACCTTATGATTGGCTCTGTGCAGGCTTGGGAAAGATGGGTGTTCACCTCTGGGAGGTGGTGTATTTCACAGACAGTGGGGCTCTGAGGAGGTGAACAGTCATCTGCAGGCTGCAAACGCCGAGTCACCTATGGAAATGGTCATCAGTTCGTGTAATTAATTACACTGCAAAGACTTACCTCGAGATACTATGCCTGAACAAAAGGAAAACTCATGATTAAGTATCTCTATGTTTTATACATCTGTTGACCTGTGAGTGAGGTAAATGGTGAGCAGAATCATGCAAAGTTGCAATAATAATGAATTACCTAGTAAGATAGGCTGGATTTTTCAAAATATGCTTTTGCACTTGGCAAATGGGAGCTACCATGAAATAGATTTTTCTCTGGGAGAGTTTTTTCTGCCCTTCCCTCTCACCTCCCCTCACTTATTTATATGCGGCAGTGAACTTGCTGGAGGTGAGAGCTTATCTCGTTCTGATCTATGTAACGAGGGAAGGTGGATGGAGGAAACTGGCCTTCACCTAAATGTATCGCTTCTAGATGGTTTGATCCCAGCAACTTAACACTGTCTGGATGTAGCCAATAAGTGAACATCTTTACTCATTTCTTCAGTCATCTCAAGGACCAGATTATCCAGACAAGTTGTGCAATTCTGAAACTAGGAAAATGGAAAAGCAGACCAGTTATCCATCATTTGCTCCTGGGTCCTAGGAGTAGAGATGAGACACAGATGTAAGCTGACCTGTGTTACTTTAGGGTCAGATTCAGGAAAGACCTAGTTCTCAGAGCTTTATTTGTGTAGGGCCTAAACTCTAGGCCACCCCTGAACAATAGAAATAAAATGGGAGCTTCATACATATTTAAATTTTTTCTAGTAGCTGCATTAAAAAAAAAGTTATGGCTGTAACTAATTTTAATAGGATATTGTATTTACTCTGGTATATCAAAAGTATTATCATTCCCATGTGTTATCACTATTTTAACAATTATTAATGTGGTTTTTACTTTTTTTGCTGTTGTTACTAAGTCTTTGAAATTGGGTGTGTATTTTACATATCTCAGTTCTGGCTGGCCACATTTCAGGCCTGTGGGAATCACACACGGCTGGCAGCTGCCCAGCACATCTGGACCAACAGGGTTGACATTTTCTGAGCGGGGAAAAATGTAAAGGAATAATTTTATCATTTTCTTAAACAGGACTCAGTAAACTTTTTCTATAATGGCCAGAGAGTAAATATTGAGGCTTCGAGGGTCATATAGACTCTGTTAGAACTGTTCACCTCTGCCATCATAGCACAGAAGTAGCCACAGACAATACATAAATAATGGGGTCCAGGAAAACTTGATAAATACAAGCGGTGTTGGTGGGTGGGAGGGCGAGGAGGCTGAAGGGGCACAAAAATCTCAGTCGTGCTGTGAGCTGGTCCCGGGGGTGGGTGCAGCGTGGAGAACACAGCTGACGGCTCTGTAACGTCTTCCGATGTGGACAGATAGTGACCACACTAGTGGGGGTGAGGATCTAATAATGTGGGGAACTATTGTATACTTGAAACCAGTGCAAGATTGTATATCAATGATATACAATAAAAAGTAAAAAGAAAGAACAATAAAAAAAACAAGTGGTGGGCAAATCTGGTTTGTGGGCTGTAGTTTGCCTCCCTTGTTCTCAAGTTTTAACACAAATTGCTCTCTATTGTTTAAGTAAAGCTACTTTTGTTTGGAATTATTGTTTCTACGTTGGATAATTCTGTTTCAAAAAACTAACAAATAGAGCAAAATGCTGGGTTCAATAATTATTTGCTGTTTTATAAAACTATTGTTGATTCTTTGTTATGGTTTTTGTTTGTTTAGAAAATGAAATATTTTTATGTTACTGTTTTGACCACAATTTTTCTCCTTCCTCCCGCCCTCGCATCGTCTGGCTGGAATAACATTTCTGGACTGTCGCTGTTGCATTCCTACTTGTGTTACTATGTTTCAACAGGTAAGACCTTTTTATTTCTTCTGGAATTAGGATTCTGCCTAATGTTATTAAAAAATCAATATATAAAGGTTTGCTTTTAATTTAAATGTTCAAGGAAGCAGCATGAAATAGTTTCCATAAATTTGTCTTAAACTGTTTTCAGCTACCAGGAACTAGTCATTGATACAGAATATATGGGAAACTAGATTTCAGTCAACTGTGGAATATCCTCTTAAAGTGTTTTATAAAACATGGTTTATACTTAATACACAATTTAAAAAGTAGCTGGCTGATTATACTGTCTTATTTTTTCATTCCCAAATTGGATGTAAGACTGTCATAAACCCATACATGCCTTATGCGTGTTTTTGTGATGATGTTAAAAGACTTAAAAACCCTTCTCCTGTTGTGAAGGTGGAAGGGGATGTCCTTTGCCCATGGCGGTGGTGGGGCGAGGCCGGCTCATGAGGCTGGGAGGGTGCATGGGCACTGGCCCCTGGTCAGTGGTGGAGGGACCCTGCTTCAGATTCGGTCTGATGACATCGTATGAGCCATGAGCCATGTGTAGACCTCCTTATTCAAGACAGACAGGGAGAAGATATGAACCTCTTTAAGTCCTTCTTGTTATGCCATTTCATTGTGTCTTTGTGAGAAAAACCATTGTAAGATCTGTTTCCCCAGTTAAATGACAGTGGTAAGAGCACACTCCGTGACTCGCAGGAGACAGGCAGCCTGGAGTGGCCAGGGATGCAGTGACTGAGTGAGGCCCATCTGTTCCCTGTGATAATGCCTGGCTTGGACTCTCCCACCCTCTCGAAGACTGCCTACCCCTCATCCCTCTTACGCATCCTAGAGGAAGGGCCCTGTAAAAAGAACCCCCTTAGCTTGTCCCTCTCTGTGCCCCAATGGTCCCTTTCTTCTTAATCTACTTTCCTCCTCCTAATTTCAAGGAAAAGAGAACATTTTCCCAAAAGCTGAATTTTGCACTTATCACTTTTTCTGTCTCCTCTAGCTTCCTCAGAGCCCTGTTCCATCAGGTCAGCCTCTACCTGTGGCATCTTAAATCTGTTTTCCTCTAGCAGATCTTTTACTCCAGCCGGAGAGAAGCAGAGAAAACTGCCCCACTTCCCTCTGTTCCCCCAGCGTGTCTCGGAAAGGCATCATCACCTTCCTTTGCTCCCCCCGAGTCCGGGGGTCCTTCTCAGGCTCCCCCCTGACCACTCTGCGCGCTTGGAGAGCCTGTCATCGCGGCTGCAGAGCTCCCGCCAGCGCGGACCCTGAGCCTGTCCCACCCTGTGCTCCCACTGCGCTCCAGGCCGTGTGCCGAGTCCAGTGCCTGCCTGCTCACAGATCTAGTGCGTCCCAAGAGCAGCCCCACCTTCCCCCTCCCTGGGAGGCCATCTTCAGCCTTTCAGTCTCTTCCTTCCTGTTCTCTGCCCTGACCTTTCTATTCCCTCTGCCACACCCATGCCTGCTCCTGGGTCACCACCACCTGCTCACCCTTTTCCCTGCTGCTGTCAGGCAGATCCCCATAAAACATAATTCTGAGCTCACCGCTCTCCTGTTCCAGAATCTTCCTTGACTCTTCATCATTCATTAGTAACACGTGTAAAGCACTTAGAACAGTACCTGATGCCTCCTAGGTGCTCAGGAAATGCCAGTTTTGTCCTCCCTCTCCTCATCTGTACATCCGCCTCATTATCTGTATCTCCTCTTCTTACTTTGCCATTTAAAGCCCCGTGTGATCTGGACCAGCCTCCTCTCCGTTTCCCCTGCCCCCTCATGTGTCTGTCGCTCTCCTCCCCTCGGTATTCCAGTCTCAGGGACACTGAGGACCGAGACCAAAACCAGGAGTCCTGTGGCCCCTGTCCTCAGGAGCTCTCAGCCCAGCAGGGAACAGAGGTGCGCTAGCAGGCAGACGGGACACACGGTGATGGTCTCGTAATAGACTAACAGGAAGCCAGCTGGACCCTGCCTTTTTTTTTTTAACTGTTTTCCTGGAATTATGGTTAAGGACCAAAGGGGAGGACAGGGCCACCAAGAAACCTACATTCTAAAGTGAGCTTTCAGCAGTTTGGGCCAGAGCCCTCCCCACAGGCCTTACTGAAAGGCAGGGTCATGGATCCAGGGAGTCCTGGGGAGGGGCACAGGGGTCCGTGGTGCCATTGGCCCTGGGGAAGCAGGCTCTCCAGTGCTGTCCCCTCTCCTCTGGGCCATGTTCAGGCTGCAGGCGGGAGGAGAACTGGCGGTCTACTGGCATAGGGGGAGGGCGTCTCATGCTACCTGGATGCACACAGAGTGAGTAGGAGGCCCTGAGGGAGCGTGTGACCTGGGGCAGGGAAAGTCATCCCATCGAGCGCCTGGAGAGCAGATGAGGGCAGGAATGGTGGCCAAGTGGCCAACTGAGAACTGGTGGGGTCAGGAGACCTAAGGCTGCCCCTATGAAGGGTTCTCAGCTGCAGGGTGTGAGGGTGAAGCTGAGCCACATTCCAGGAGATGCTGTGCAGTACACATGGGGCTCATGACCGGGTTGTAAGCCACCAGCAGATGGAGACAGATCCTGGTGAGGCCCTGCTGCCTGCTCACTGCCTGTGGTGGTCAGTCATGACCACCCCAGCCTCCCCTTCCATCCTCTCTGGTTCTTGGTCTCCCCTTCCCTCACGCCCACATCAGGAAGGCAAGACAGAGAGTGACAGAGGAACGGTTCCTCAGCCCTAGCCTCCCACCAGCCCCTGCCAACCCCCCACACCAAGGCCAGAGGCCTAGGAGAGGGGCCCCATTCCATCTGGCACAGGAGGAGGGAGGGTGAAGGGCTTTGGAATGCAGTTTCATATGAGAGTAGACTACTTTTAATAGTGCCTGGAAGGTTCTGGAGTCCATGGCAGATTTGGCTCAGCAATGGGAGAGAGAGATTGGACAGAGCATAGTTGATGGCAGTTGTGGGGAAAATAGAAGTTCCTATGGCCAGGATTCTCCCCTGACCCTAACTACTTGATGATATAACTGGCTGACTGCTAGGCTAATGCTTCTACACCTGTAGGGAATCAGCTATCACTGACTAAGTCACTATATAAAGAGCTCTGCCCAGTGCTCTGGGTGGAGGCAGAGAGGGAGGTGGCCTATGGACCTACAGACTGCTGGATGCAGACGTAATTCTTCTGCTCGACTTAACCGCTGGGAGAATAAAGCTGGGTATAAATCCTTTTACCCCAAGAATGGTCCATTGTTGTTTATCCGCCTCACCAAACCCATAGTGAACTTGCCCAGGGCTGAAACCCTCAGGCAAGACAGCAATGAATGGAAAATAGAAACCCATTTCATTTTTTACCCCAAGCCAGGCCTGCCCTGTAAGCCAGGAGAGGCTGTCGAGGTGCAGTGCATACAAAGTCACAGGTAACTCTCCTGGGATGATGAAGATGAGGACACTTCCACGTGGGGAAACTGAGCTGGAGGTCAGCATTGCAGGGTGAGCAGGACTCTGGAGGCCAGGGTGTGTGGGGAGCCGGGGAAATGAACAGATGGCGTTCCAGGAGGAGGACGTACAGAAGCTGGAAGGTCAATAGGACAGGAGCTCGGAGTTACAGGTCGCTCCTCCCTGGGGCTCACAGTGGGGAACAGGAGATGAGGCTGGAGAGGGCAGGGGACAGATGAGAGGGGCATTACTCAGGCTTTTGAACTCCACCCTGAGGTTCCATGAGGTCTTGGCTATAGGCATGATGTTCATGGGCACCGCCACCCTTTGCCTCCCGCTGCCCCCCACTCCTGGGCCTGTGAAGCCCTACTCTTAATGAAGATGGATTTGGAATGCCATCTGTTGGGAGAGGGCCTCTGTGATCTCTCCAGCTGGCGACAGACATTTCTGAGTACTTCCGGCATCCTGCACCTGCATGCTCACGGCATATCTCACTCGGCACCTGCAGGGTCCACGTGCAGCACCACTGCCGTGCCTAGCACTGCACCCTGCACCTAGCATGTGCTCTGCAAACTGTCATACGATTGTCATGTGATCTGCATGTTTCTGAGTATTTGTTGTCTTTTAAGATTTCACAGCAGTTTATTGAGTTTATCACTATTTTAGTGATTTTTCTTGTTATACTATTTAGCCTTGGCAGTGTGTAGCCACGGTCAGTAAATCTGTTTAAATAAATGGAGCGAGGCTTTGCTGGGTCAACTAGAGATCTTCTCAGTGTGAATATTTGCTCCCTGAAACCCAGCTCCCCAGGCAAGGAGGACACATCCTGTGTCCTGCCTTTCTGCCTGCTGTTTTTATGCTCTCCCATATGAGACTATTGTCTCAGCAACTGCGGGCTGATAACTCCTATAGGATATGGTCATAGACCAAGACAGACCTATGAACCTTTACTTAACTTTGGAGGGAAGACACGAAAGTCATTTGTTTTTAGTTGTTTCATTGTGCTGTGCTTTTCTTTGCTGGTTCTTACTACACATACATGCATGCACAAACATACAAACACCTGCACACATGCACACACATAAACTTGAGCATACACACAAACAGGTGCACACATGCAGACATGCACATGCACACATGCACAAACATGCACACACACACACAAACACACATGCACACATGCACACAGGCTGTAAAACCTGATTTGTAGACCCCAGCAACAAAATGCTTTTGTGAACGTTCTCCTCTTTTTATTTCTGGGGACTAGCTACTTGGTAAATTTTTGGTCTAAAATGTCTCCAGTTTGAGTGTGCTCTTTAAGTATGTATGAAGGCACATGTGTTTACATGAGAGGAAGGTCACAATTTGGGTATTATGTCAGTATCTTCACAGGAAAAAGTAGGTGGGGGGAGGCTTGTTTCTCCCTCTCAGTAGGCACACCAGTCTCGGGCTGTACTGGCTTTCCCAGGCAGACAGAAAACATGACTGTTTTCAGCAAAGGGGTGGTAGGGCATCATAGCCGGGCCACTCAGTCTCCTCAGAGGGACGTCACAGTGGGTCACAGCCAGGCTTCAGCAACTTGGCAGGTAAGGAAAGCAGTAGTGGTGGGAGGAAGGGAGTGCCCTCAGACACCTCAGGCCCTAGAGAGGCAATTCCCTCCCTCTGCAGCCGCCCACGGGAGCCTCCCTCGCTGTGCTCACTACAGGCGCCTGCCTTCGGGATGTAAGGTAACAGGACACAGTGGAGCACTAATCTGAGGCTCTGAAATGCCATCATGCATTATGTATACCTCTTGATACAAAAATATATCACAAATGAATTTAAATGAGAGAGATAATATTTCTTCTTTTCCCCCGACGATAGATCCAGACTGGATAAATTCCTTTATTTTATTTCATCCTGTAACTGGTGTGTTACAGAAATATGCTTTTCTCTTTGAGGTGAGTGAAGTGGCTCAACTCAAGGAAATTTTTCTTTGAATAAAATTTTATTATTTTTTTAACTGGTCTTTTAGCGATTTTACATTATCTGCCCATCAGCTTTGGGAATTTTGGAAGTTCTGTCATTCAGAGCTCTGGTAAGACGGATGCAAAGCTATGGGTCAGTTATGAAGAAAAGAGGAATTGTGGTATATTTCTAAAGACTTACCATCTCTTTGAATGGCATTTGGGGGAAGTCATGTGCCGGAGGCAGTGCAGGCTGATGATTGTCGATCAGAAGGGTGTTCATTAGTCTGTACAAATTTGGTTGCTATTAAAGAACGAGATCTGAAATGACTGAGTGCTCGGAAGGTGCCAGGTGCTGTTTAAGTACCTTACCCATTTGACTCACTTAGTCCTGTTCCGGGGGTTGATACCAGTATCGCCTTGTTTCACAGTGGAGGAAAGGGAAGAACAGAGAGGTTAGGTAGCTTCCTTAGGAGCACAGAGCTGGTAAGAGAGGAGGCTGGGCTTGAATGCAGGCAGCCAAACACCAGACCTGAGCTCTAAGCTGGCTGGCTGTACAGCGTCGCCGGCACAGGCCAGCATGGCCATGGCACGTAGGGCCTATAATTTCCATTTAGTGTTTACACAGTTGTCAGTTAGCTCAAGTTGGAGCTCTGCCTCTACAACCATATGAACAAGAGTTGATTCTTCTCAATGCAGTGACCAAAGGTGCACCCAGCTAGGAAGCTGTCTGTTCAGCCTTAGATGTCTTATGTTAACAACACAGAAGACGATGGATCGAAGGACAGAGGACAGGTCATAGATGGGGAAAGGCACTAGCCACTAAGGTTCACCTTTGAAGCCCTGTACTTGTAGGGTTTCGTGCGGCAGATGTACACGGCAGCCTGGGCACTGCGGGACTTGCGATTTTGCACTGCTGGGACTTTTCCTGGGACACATGGGTTCCTGCAAGGCTTGTAGTACAGGAGCTGTATTTATTCCTGTGCCATGTTTTTCCTGAATAGTAACAGATGAGCAAAGCAAATCATTTTTCCATTAGATTCTGTTATGTAATTGAATATTTACTTTCTTGGAGACATTCTCATCCTACATGTGATAAAATCACAATGAAGAATAAAATCACACTTAAAATCATTTCAAATAACTTTAAGATTATAACACCAGGTAAAACAATACAGAAGAAAAACTCAAATATTGATAATGTGTTGGGCTTTACTGAGGAAGCCTTGGAAGAATAACTTACTTTCCAGGCCACACCAGGTTGGAGGTGAAAATTCAGTTGTATCGTCACAGAACCACGTGTCTGTCACCCTTGCCCTGATGGTAAGATTACTCTGTACCATTCCCGGCATCTCCGGCAGTCAGGTCCAGGTCCCCTGGCTCCTGTCCACACACACCCGTCCTCACAGCTGCATCTGTGAAGGGGCCCACCTGCTGCCACAGTCCACCTCACTGAGCGCCAGGGTCCACATCCGGAAGTGGCCCAATGGTCCTGACACTTGAGTATTGGACACTCTGACAACTGCCCTCTGCTTTCTCAAAGAAAAAGAGACAAAACTTAGAGCTTTAAAAATCTGAAAAGGAAAAAACACTTTGTGTGGACTGGTATTGCCCTCTGCTCCAAGAACACTCCTTTTAAAAAGACAGAAACACGGAAAGCTTTTGAAGCAGTTGGGTGTTTGGGTGGCTAGAGAGTAATTTGAACTTTTACTTTACCACATTAGAGAAGTGGCTTGTGTCCATCACTTTATAGATCAGGTCTGCCCGGTGGCCTTGGGTCCACTGTCCCGTCTGTAGGGCCTCGTGCTGACGATCAGGAGGCACAGGACTTTTGGACTTGGACACAACTTTCCCATCGAGTCGGCAGCTTCCTGCCCATCCTAACATTGAAGAGTCGTGAGGCCTATATTTTTCTTGATTCCCTGGATTCTTGCTGCTTTGGCAAAAATAGCAGAGGACTGTACTCTAAGCCTGGTTTCCTCACCCATAAATGGCCATTATCTCTTGTGAAAGGCAAAGGCTTTGGGCTATACCCCAGGCCCTGGCCCCAGCTCTGCCACTTCCTTCTCTGTATGTACTTCGTTGTCCCTGCGGCAGATTCAATGGGATAACGTACAGCTTCGTCACTTAGGAAGTGCTTGGTCGGCCTAACTCTCAAATCTGGTCCTTCTTAACTCTTGCTGGTAGGTCAGGCCCTTTCAGGCCCCTAGGCTCCAGGACTGGTGACCTGGCTGGGCTCGGGGCCGAGTGGGTGGCAGGAGAAGGCCAGGAGCTCCCTGGCTGGGACGTGGCTCAGCCTGTTTGCCGCAGTCTGGTTCCCAATCCATCAGCATTCCCTCGGTGGATATTTGCCAAGTCTCTCATTTGAGCTAGGTGGTGTTCCCAGCTTGGGGCACAGAGATAGACATGGACGTGACAGGCAGAGTTCCCGCCCTGACACTGCACTTAGCTTAGACCTTTTATGATTGGACCTCACAGTATCAGATCTGCTTTAGCTCAAGATCCTCGATCAGGGAGTAACTGCTAAATGGGTACACTTTGACGTGATTAATTTTGTGTTTTGTAGATTTGCCTCAATTAAAAAAAAAGATCCTATGATCAGCTCCCAGGCCTTCACCCCAGTTTGTGATCATCTTGGGTTTGAGTCTTACTGAGAATTTCTTCCCAGAAATTCCATTCTTTTATTTGGAAATGCCTTCAAAGCTCATGGGTGAGGGCTGGATGGTTACCCATGTAATGTGACTTCAAATACCTCGTAGATTGCATCTCACATGTACAGAGCTAATGATAATCATGTGTCTTCTAGTTCCAAGTTCTTAGTTTGCTCTGGTGAGGCCCCTCGTCCATGTATTCCTCGGAGGCTCCCAGGGCAGGGAACAGAAGGTCTGAAAGTGCTGGAGGTGAGCTAGGCTTCAGCTTTGGTGTCCGCGGGCTGTCCTGCCACTGCCAGTGGACCTAAACAAAAAAGCAGGGGATCTAAAGGAGGCCGCCCGCCTGGCACCCTTCCCTCTTCTCTACTCCGCTGAGCTCGAGCGAACACCGTGTGACCACTTGCCACGAACCTGAAGAGCTCTGTGCCTGTTCTGCTGGCAAGGGGTCTCTGAGGCCACTCCAGGGGCTCTGTGGGGACAGGTGTGGGGCATAGCCGTCTCGCCACTCCCCGAGGAAGAGCCGTGGGATGCGGGCATGCACAGGAGGAGGGGGCGGCCTGTAGCAGTGTCTCCTCACAGCCGCCGGGCACGTCTCAGGCTCAGTCAGTTCTGTGCAGGTTTCCCTTTTATCCATTTCGCATTTTGAGAGAGTGAGGCATGGAAGAGTGAATGAGAGAAATGAGCTTACAGGTGGCTGTATGTGGTTCCTCTCAGAGTCAAAGTAGTAAATCCAGGTTAGCGCTGGCCATCTGATGGTAAATAAATCATAGTTAACATAAGGCATTTAAGTGCACATGGAATGCGACCAGCAGACCCAAACAACTGCCCAGCCCTGACTCAAAGAATTAGTTCCTACTTTTCCTAAACAGAAGCAGATAATTTTGTACAGGAGACTTAAGAAATTTCTCTCTTGCTCCTTATTTTCTCCAAAAAGTGAAATTAAGCCCTTCTGCTCCTCCCTTTCCCTTCCAATGCAGGATTTCTTTTCTTGGGGAAATGGACTTCTGGGATCATTGTTTTTGTGGTATTTAACCCCAACCCGTGGTGATAAATACATTTGATATCACAATCCATAATATGCAAACACACACAATAAATTATATACTTAAAAGCTCTTTAGTATATCCAGATATTACAAATAATTTCATGAAACAAGAATTCCACAAAATATTACTGAGCCATCGTATAGGCATGATATACTTTTTATTCTATTTTGTTCTTATCATTTTCTATTCAATGTCATAAAGATTTCATGTCCCAAAGTACAGCATAAGACATACTGCTGTAAGGAATCTAGGAATTGGCTTTTGGGTCTCTGTGAATCCCTGAACTAATGTGCAGAATTTGTGTTTATTAGGGCTCAGGTGCATTTTGGGGAATAGCATTGGTGGCACTCATCAGATATTTCAGAGCAGCCTCAGGGACCCAGACAAGCTGAAGAACCCCTCTAGAGGGGTTCTAATAAGTTTGAGATTAGTTTGATGTGTTTGTATTCATTAATTACAAATTTTATTTGGAGATTACACTAGTGGTAAAAGTGATATAAGAAATTCCTTTCCCTTATTGGTGATAGTTTCTTTTTTTTCCAATTCCACTTCCTAAGCTATAGCCTCACTATAGGTAAAATGAAGGTGTGGGCTAGATTATTTTCAATTCTAATTCCAGCTTTAACCAAATACTTTATTTTTTATTATTAAAAGTAATACATGTTCATTGTTGAACATTTAAAACTCAGATAAAGAAAAGAGGAAAATTAAAATTACCCATTAAACAACCCCCTAAATATAAATAACATTAACATTTTGGTATCTATAGTTTGTCTTTTTCCCATGTCCAAATGCATATATTTTACAAACTGCAGTTTTGTATTATAGCACAAACTACTTCATAGCTTGCTTTACTCACTGCAGCATCATCTGTCCATGTTATTACATATTTGTACTGTATTTTTTAAGTGTCTGAAGACACCTGTAGAATATCTAATTGGCTAATTTATTTAAGCAATTCTTATGTTTACTTCCACTTTATCACCTGTCACCAACATCGCAATGAACATCCTTGCAGCTTTCTACACTCACTTCATATTCTTAATATAAATTTCTACAAGTGGACTTGCTGGGCATAAAGGTATAAGTATGTTTGAGACGTATTACATGGTGACGCATATTACGCCCTCCTGAAAGGTAATGCTCTGTATTCAGGGCCGAGTTCACCTGTTGCCTCACACCTCACAGGTTTTCCATGTGCGATGTGCATAGGGCTCAGGGAACCATACTACCATCTATGTAATATCAAGGTGCACCTGTCAGAAGAGGGTCTTTTCAGTTTCCCTTTATAGAGAAGTATTCAATTCAATAACATGGGATTTCATTTGGGACAGAATCTGTGTGGGCAGTAAGCTGTTTACCTCACAGTAATCGAATCCAGTCCTTAGCTGAATTGGGTCTGCTGGTGATTCCTACCGCAGGGAATTGGAGTCAATAAAGCAATTTCAAAAGGAAGAAAACCTGACTCCCTGTTTTAAGAATAAATAGACAAAGGACTTTTCCTTTGAAACACTGTTAATTAAAATGGAGTTTGAAGAACTCTCGAGCTGTGGGAAGTAGATTTGGTATTTCTTAGAAGCCATCTTTTATGAAATGTGATTTGAATTTCCATCTTGTGCCTAATCTGAACAGAAGCCTCGCAGCAGCACCCCCCACCCCCACACCCCTACCTCCCCAGGAGAAGCAGGGCTAGTGTTGGGTTCTGGGTAAATGAGGAAGCCCTGAGCAGGTAAGCTGGGGAAAGCCTAACATGTCACTAAAAGGAAATTTAATTAGACGATTTAGATTGGTCTTATGATAGAAGCAATTTCTTTTTTTTTTTTAAATTTATTTTAGTATCATTAACCTACAATTACATGAGCAATATTGTGATGATTAAACTACCCCCTTCATCAGGTCCCCCCCACCAACCCTATTACAGTCACTGTCCATCAGCGTAGTGAGATGAGAATCACTACTTGTCTTCTCTGAGCTGTACAGTCCCCTCCGTGGCCCCCCACCCTATGTCTGCCAATCATAATGCCCCTTTTACCCTCTTATCCCTCCCTTCCCACCCATCTCCCCAGTCCCTTTCCCTTTGGTAACTGTTAGTCCATTTTTGGGTTCTGTGAGTCTGCTGCTGTTTTGTTCCTTCAGTTTTTTTTTTTTCTTTGTTCTTATACTCCACATATGAGTGAGATCAT
>JAQQAC010007117.1:17563403-17597773 GCA_029783875.1 Phataginus tricuspis | reverse complement strand
AACCCCTCTGTACTTTGAGTCCAGCTGGCAGTTCTGCCTGGCCTTCTGGTGCCTTCTGCCCCAGGTGCTGTCTTTGCACTTTCAACCACAGTGTGACTGGTACTCAGTTAGTATTTGGTGAGGATCTCTGGCTGCTAAATTTGTATATTTATATTCATTGATGTAAAATGTAGCCATCTTCATGTTAAAGACCTAATTCAAGTCCTTAAGAAAGTATATATCTTTCTTTTACATTTTCTATGCCTTTGTAAGGTTCAGCTTATCAAAAATTCTAGTTTAGAAGTTGGTTTGGAAAGATTCTCTCCCTTCTGTGAACTCATAAAAATAGTTTAAATTATTCATAGTGCTGCGAAGGCTGTGTGTTTTATGTGGGGTGTGCTCCTATGGGCGATTCAGAAGATTTCCACTGCTCTCTGTCCTTAGTCTCAAGTTTTGAGCTGCAAATATTATTTAAAAAATTTCTGTATCTAAATTTTAGTAATTGGAAAGGTAACATGTGTATATCTTTTGCATTTCTTTCCTTAGTGTCCTGACTATTTTCCCTGGATATGCAGGCTTAGTTGCTCTTACTGGTTAACTCTGATTTTTTTCTGCAACTGTGGAAAAGTTCATGAGGTGAAAATAAATAAAGGAATACTTAAAAAATGGTGAAGTGACTGGTCAATATTAGCAGGAAACTTTATAGCACAGGCTATTTCCTTTCCAATACCTTGCCTCCTCCAGGCCTATATTTTACCTGTAATCTCAGAAGTAGGTGATTTATGGAAGTAAGTATTCCAAATAACAAGGAAGCTCTTAGATGTGAAGGCCTGCCCCTCTGGTTACAACCACTGGCAGTGGGACTGACAGTCACAGAACTGGGGAAGGAGAAGAAGAAATCTCCTTCTGCTTTGAAATTTCCCACTTCCCATTCCCGCTCTGGGCCGCCTTGGTCGGCTTACATACACAGGACAGATACGCAGACCAGACATCCTGTTCTCTGTGTGTAAAATAAATGCACTAAAGATAAATTATTAATTTTTGGCTTCTAAACAGCCAGTGCAGCTTGTCTTGAATTTAATCTGGCCAGGGTAATTGTGACAAGGACAGAAATGAAGTGATTGGCTGTTGTGTTGGCCAGTTTGACCACCAACGTTAGGAAACTTGAGTCAGGTCCATTTTGAGAGTGTTTATGTACAGCCCACAGGGGGAGTTGGTTTTCCCTGGACTAACTCACTTGATAGAAGTAGAGAGTCTGTCTGGAGGAGTGAGTCTGTGAACACGTTGTCTGTGGCAATCCTGTCCAGCAGGTATGCAGCCTGGCATTAGCCCGGGAGGCCCCTGCCTCCTAGCTGTCCTCTGCTACGAGGGTGGGAGGTGGTGTGAGAACAGTGATGAATCTGTTCACACCGCTGCTTTGTTATCGTGGTAAAATACACACGACCTAACATTTCCCATTAGTGACACTGACGGTGCTGTGCGACCATCACCTCTAGGGCCAGAGCACTTCCATCACCCTAAAGAAAACCCCATTCCATGAAGCATTCCCTCCCATTCACCCCTTCCCCTGCCCCTGGCTGGAATCTGTCTCCACAGAGAGCCTGTTCTGGATGTTGCATATAAATGGAGTCAGGCAGTCTGGTCCTTGTGTCAGGCTTCTTTCACTGAGCATAATGTTTTCAGGTGATGTTTACTGAAAGCCTGTGCTGAGCTGGACATGGGCTATACGATGGCAAACAAAGCCAGCAGGTTCCCTGTCCTTACGAGCCTCATGCCTGAGCGCTAGAGTCAGACCAGAAACCAAATAAACAAGCAGACAGACAAAGTGACCTTGAACACTGCTGAGCGCCATACAGAAAACAACGGTACTGGGTTAGACCATAATGAAGGAGGCCAGGGACGGTTTGCTGCTTCAGGGAAGACCTCTCCCAGGAGATGGAATATGTGTAGAAACCTGAAAGTTTACGAGGAACCAGGCCTGTGAAGAATGGGAGGAGTGAAACTTCAGAGAAAAAAAGTAGCGCGTACAAAGGCCCAGAGGTGGCAGAGAGTCTTGTAGCCTCTCAAAGCAGGCAAATGCGACTGGAGCAGCTGGAGGGCCTGCAGAGGAAGGTGGGACTCTGGGATTGAAGGCAGTGGGATGCAGTGACGTATTGTAAACAGAGAAGGCACACGAACTGGCTCACCAGGTGCTGTGAGGATATGTGGGCACGACTGGCCAGGGGTCTGCAGACAGCCCTACCCTGAGGTCACAGCACGTCCTAGTATGCAGCTCTGTGCCACTTGTTCATTTTTTCTGAATTCTCTGACTTGGATTCTGCTGTCTGCTTGTGGCTAGCCTGGCCCTGCAATTGTTGACAGGCCTTGTGCTCAGAAGATTCCATCTTCAGCATGAGGTTGGAACCTGACATTCCACCCTTGGGTGCAGGCTGTCCGGGGACCTTGCTTGGTCTCCTAAGGCCACTGAGCATTACTGATCTAGGCTGGCCATGCTGAGCCTCTCAGAAGAACTGTATCCATTACAAAAGGCCCAGTTCCCATGGTGCCGCATAGGTGCCCAGGGGGCCCACATGACTGACGTGACTTGGGTGGTGGGTTCACACCTGCTCCATGCCCAGCACCACTCACATCTTACATGCCATAAGCCTGCTTTGCTAGAACTTCAAACTCCTCATGTGGTCCATGCTAAACAAGCATGATACTGAAGTCTGTTCTGACCCTGTCAGGCTATAGCCTTGTAGGAGAAATGTAATATCAGATTTAGTTTAAGTGAATATTTAAGTGAACTTTTATAGCACTGGAGTATGCATGAAGGACTTGCCAGCATTAGCTTGAAATCAGTCCTCAGACAACGCACTGTACTGTTTGTGACTAGTGTCTCATTTGGCCCTTCATGTAGCAATTTATGCCATTTCCAGTCAAGTATAGTCAGATGTCTTCTCATAAAAGATGGAGAACGTTTCTAATCCTGTTATTCCAGATTTATCTGGACAGGTCTTTCAAGTATTGAGACAGTTCTAATCAGCTGCAGGAATGGAAATTATTTTCTGTGGGAACCTGACTACCTTATTAAATGGCATGTCTGGTGCAGAATGACTGGAGTTCTGATGGAGTGGGGATTGGGGAAATTGAATCCCATGTTCCAGTGTGCTCTCTTCCCACTGTGACACCTGTTTTTAACCCATTAACACTCCTTGAAATCAGTTGTACTAGTGTACATTAGGAAATCAATTGCTTAGTGCCTTCAGGCAGGGGTAACATGACTAGTAACATTATTGCTGGCTTCATCTTTCAAAAGAGTGGATTAGAAGTAAAGTAAAATACATCTACATGGATGCTTCCTTTTAAGTGAGATAGTAAAAATGAATAAGACGATCAAACATAAAAAAAGCCTAAGCTTAGAACTTTACCATTACATCTTTTGCTCTTGAAAATATTTCCCATAAGCTAGAAATTTATCTGTCACTTAAGTGATACAGTGTGTTAGATTCTGTTCTAGTTGCATACATCATCTTATTCTCCAGTAATCCTTGCAGTGGTATCGCTGCCATCCCCACTTTACAGGGGAGGAGACTGAGGCTTACCCATCTCTGCCAGGTGCATCTGAACCCTGGAGCTCTGAATTTCAGATCAGCACTCAGTGCTAGGTGCTATGGGAAATTTTAAATGTAAACGACATAGTTTTTTCTGGGGCACTTTAAATAGAAAACTTAAAGGCTTGACATTTTCCAGAAAGTTAAAAAAATACATAATGTTTAACAATATATATAAAGGTAATTACATATGGAAATATTTATAGATATGTATATGTACAGAGGTTAGTAAGCACACGTTTCCTTGCTCTGTAAGCAGAGAGGGCTTAAAAGAAATGGCACTTGAGTAGCAACAAGCATGCTTAGTGCCCAGATCTTGGTTCCTGATGCCCTTCACCAGGGCAAGGACGCAGGGCTCCTTGGAGAAATGGCTGATTCTAGAGGTGGGGCAGGAAATACAGAAGATGAACCTGGAAGTACCTTGTAGTGCCAGAAGGTAAGGAAGGGCTGGAAAAAAAAGGAGCCATCTAGTGAGGGTATGGCAAAGGGAGACAGACGTACAGGAGACAGCTGGAAGAACTCCCAGCAGCCGAGGCTAGAGCCCTGGAACAGAATAAATGAAATTATCTTGGATTGTAACCCAAAGTATGAGCACAATGTCCATCAGACCATACTAACGCAGGTAAATGAGTACATTAACATATGCAGGAGAAGAGACACATTTCATGTGAAGACCTCAACTAAATCATGTAGATACTCTACCTAAAGGATGGAGTGTCACCTCCTCCTCCGTCAATGTGGACTCCACCTAGTGACTTCTTCCCACGGCATGAAAGGGGGAAAAGTCATCCTGACAGCGAAGAAACCCAATAAGTGCACCTCAGCCAGGGGTCAGCAGTCATAATGATAGCGAAGGTACGTAGCCTTGACATGACTGGTGCACATGGCCCTGTACCTCTGTGATCTTCCTCTCCACACCCACAACCCAGTCTAACCACAAGGAAAGCATCAACTTCCAGTAAGTGGACAACTTACAGTACACCTGACCAGGACGCCATGAAGCCGTCAAGCTCATCAGAGGCAAGGAAGCCTGAGGAGCCCAAGCAGACATGACAGCTAAGTGGGAGGTGGTCCTGGAGGGATCCTGGGACAGAAAAGCACATCAGGTGGCAACTGAGGAATTCTGCATAAAAGCTAGACTTCAGTTAACCATAATGTAAAATGTCAGCTCGTTCATTATAACAAATGCACTGTGCTCATGTGTTGCTGATACGGAATCTGTGCAGGTTGATGGGATGTATGGGAACTCTGTGTATCATTTTCCCAATCTAAAGCTGTTTTAGAAAATAACATCTGTTAAAAAATCATAGAAAAGAATGTGAGCATTTCAGTGCGGTTTGTGAGGAAGGCTGTTGGGTCAGCTCCTTCCTCCTTATGGCGCACATGTTGTGTTTATCCTGAGCGTGGCATGCAGGGGCAAGCTTATTTAATTGGGGGTTGTCAGATAAGTAATTTTGATTAAAGAAAGTCATGTAAAGATCCCTTTGAACCCATCCAGTCTGAGAGGATGAGCAGTTCAGTGGGAAAAAAGTTCTATAGACCAGAAGTAATTCTGTAATTTAATTTCAATCTTGTAAACATCCACATAAAGTTTTTAAGGTTATTTATATACAGAACTGTATTTGTTTTCTGGAACAGTTGTTATAATGGAGCTTAAATTAGCTTTTTGTCTTTCCTCTTTTGCTTTGCTAGTTACATAAGGCCTTGCTCATCACATTATATTAATGTATCTCCATTGCATCTGTGTGGGGCAGAGACGAGGCCAAGGCCAGGTGTTTTGCTAAGGCCACTCGGGACTCAAAGCAGATGCAGGCATCAGTTCCCAGCTTCTGTGCTCTGCCTGCCAGGAGCACACTGACTGACTTGCCCGTGCACACTCCTTGAACCAACTTTTCTCTTCCAGCACTAACCTCCACCTCCCTTTTCTGGAAGGTGGGTTCCTACTTTAGGATGAGGAGCATGGAGGCTTTCCTCGCAGGAAGAATTGGATGGGGAGAGAGTGTGGCGTCCTACACGTTGTCTGTGACAGCACTTTGTGTGGGCTGCTGCTCTGTCTCTGTGGGCTCCAGTCCTCCCACAAGCTCTGAGCTCCTTGGGGGAAGAGACTGTCTTTCCCTCTTCATGTAGAGCTGGACACGTAGTAGGTGGTCAGTAATTTGAACTAGGGATGGAGCGCAGTGCATGGAGCTGCCGATGCAACAAAGGTGCTTTTCTCCCGCCTTCCTCTCAGGTCTCACAGACTAATCTGCTTTGCTGGAAGCCCAGCGTTTCCCTTGAGGATGTGAGTGTCCTAGGAAGTGTGGCAGGATGGGAAACAGCAGGGGTGCTTCCGAGACCTCAGAGCTTGGGAGCCATGGCACCAGTCGGGCAGCCTTCACCGCCACTGCCCTTTCAGCAAAGTGGCTTCTTGAATTGGTTTTGTGGTTCACGGGATCAAAACAGGGCATTGGTGTCTGATTCCACGAATGGAAGATGCTTTTCATTTGGCTCACGAATACTGTCACCATCATTCTGTCACTGGCATTTGAGATGGTGACACAAATGCCTCACTAGCTCTGTCACCTGTAACGAATGCTGCAGTTAGCTCCTTTCTCCTTTCTGGCCTCAGTGAGTTGGTCATGTCTTTGGTTATCATCTAATGCCAAATTGTATTCTATAAACATGTCCCTCTGAGGTTACAAATGGCCCCATTAACAAAAGCCCCTGGAGTCAAATAGCTTGGGGAATGTTGTGTTAAACCAAGTTGAAAGGAGTCCCTAAAATGTTACTGCACATTGTGACCTACAGGAAGGGCATTAATATACCAAGTTTCCAAGCTTGTTGCCCAGTAGGCTTATTAGTGTGGCAACGGTGGTTATCAGCTTTGGCTTTAGGTTCATATGTGGATTATGGAACTTTGAAAGTTCTGTACTTAAGCTTTAGTTTCCTTAAAGGTGGGTGTACTAATGACACAGTCCATAGGTTATTAGGTAAGAGTAAATGAAATAACTCTAAAATACTTAGCACTATGCCTGGCAGTAGGGTGTCCTTAGTAAATGGTAACTAATGGTGCTGTTACTAATATTTTGGAGAATCCTGGAGAGATGCAGAACAGTTTTGGAAATGCTGATCTGTAACTGTCTTGGTTGCTCATTTCATCTGGTTTTGTAGAGGAGGCCAAGCATAGGTTTCTGTGGTTCACCCTGTAGTCCCGTGTCCAATAGTCACTGTCTCTCTCTTTGTTTAAAAGCCAAGTCTCCAGTCTTACTGAAAGGATCCGTCCCTTACTGTGAGTGATAGCGATGTTCTACTCAAAGGGCCTCCTTTCTAACCCAGGCCTTGTGACTGTTTTAGAAACCTTCACGTGGGAAGATGGGGGTTCTGACCATTTGGAGCTGAAGCTGTCGTTAGCCTGCTGAGTTTATTGTCATGGCTGACCAGTACTTTCCAGCGCCCTTCAGATCTGTGTGATACTCTTGCCATCGTAGTCTTTCAGGAAAGCATAATATATGGCTCATCAGTGGGGAGAAGGGGGTACCAGACCTCACCTGATGACTGTGCTCTATTTGTATGTGATTAGTAATTATACTAATTAGCAGGTGTCCTGGCACATGGTACTTCGTCTGATTAATTCATTTGTTGATTCTCTAATATTTAATGATTGCCTCCTATGTTCCGGGTATGGGGAAGGCAGAGAGGAATAAGAATTGGTCCCTGTCTCCAAAGCCTTAGAACTACCTTGTGGGGCAGTTCTAAGTGTAAATAATCGGAGTGGAATGGAAGCAGGTGTCTTGAGGAAGAAGCGAGGTTGTTAGGGAGAAGGTGGCATTCACACCCAAGCCGGCTGTGGGGAAGCTCCCAATGGGGCCAGGATCATAGTCTGTGCAGGACGGTTACATTTCTCCCAGGGCAGTTCACTGGAAGCAGCATGGAAAGGGACCTAGAGGGAGCCAGAATGGATTACAGGACCAGTTAAAGGAGACGAATCACTCAGGACTGGGCTGGTGCAAGATGAGGTGTATTTCTGTTTAGGGAAACGGATGTGGGTTGAAAAAGTCAAGAAACATTGTTCAAAGCAGATGGAGAGGGATTTACAGAGCAGTGGCCCGGGAGACAGAGAGGAGAGAAGCTGTGGAATTGCCAGGATGCACTGACAGTTTATTGTGGATGTTACTTCGGTGGAAGGAGGGAGAAGGGACACCAAGGGTAACTGGGGGGGGGTTCTGGTTTTGATGGTTGGAAGAGCAGTGACACCACTGCGGACAGGGCATGCAGAGGCCAGAAAGAAAAACCAGTGCGCTGGGCTGGGGCGTGGCCGAGGCTGGGATAGGCGGGGCTGGGGCCGGGCTGAGGTTTGGTGGGGCGGAGCCAGCGCCGGGCTGGTTGTAGCGAAAGTGCCCCAGAGGTACTCAGGAGCATCTGTACTGTGGCGGAAATCCAACTCTGTGCCTCAAAGGCTCTGGGCGGAGGTGTGGATACGGGATCCATCACCCTGTTTGGAAGCAAGGGACAGTGGCCCAGCTGGCTGTGACTGAGCCGGTGGGAGGGTCATAGCCGGGGCAGCAAGCTCCCACTGCCTTTCACTCCCAAGAGCGTTGATCAGATGACACACGGAGAGAATAAGCTTGAGGGAACCCTAGGAAACAGCCAGCGCTTGCTGGGAAGTGGATTCCGCAGGTAACAAGGCAGAGCAGTTGAAGGAAACAAAGAGGCTGGTGTCACAGCTAGTAGAAAGGGGGACAAATGCTGGGCTGCAGGGCCTTTGGGATTAAATTAACGTTGAAGGAACATCACCCCTTGAAGAAGTTTGCCTGGAAGGAGAAGAGCACACAGGTCTCTGGGGCAGGGCATGGGGTTGAAGGAGGCCTGCGGTTTCTGTAAAGAAGATGTGAGCACTTTGGAGAACTGAAGGGATCAGGCAGTGAACGGGGAGAGCTTAGGGATGGAGAGGGTGATGACGGATAGCACAGGATCCCAGAGGGAGACAGAAGGGCCGTCAAGGGTCCACGTGGAGAAGTAAGCCTTAAACAAAAGGGTGGCCTTTTCGTTGTTTTGGAGGACCTGTAGGAAAGATTGCTAGGAATACAGACACATTTGGAGGTGGTTGGGAAGAGGGCCTGAAAGCTGCCAAGGCCATTCCCTGGTGGCTTCTGTTTTTACCATAAATGAAGAGGTGAGGTTATCTGCTGATAGGGGAGAAGAGGGAGGATCTGGGTACTTGAGAAGGTGGTAAAAATTTAGATAAATGGGAAAGGGAGCTGACTGGACGCCTTCCTCACAAGAATATTTTGGGGGTATGCTAAAACCAGAAACTGCAAGTTTATCCCCAGTCCAGTCTGCAGGGGCATCAGTAGATGGGCTGAGTAGACCTGTCTGTGTGTGGTGCAAGGAGGAGGAAGTTAGGAATTAAGTTCAAAGGCGTGTGAGCCCTAAGTTGAGGGATAGTGAGATCAGAAAGAATGATTGGTTGGAAGAAAAGGGGCAGGAAGAGGGATGTAGTCCCAACAGATGGCAACAGTTGGTATGGCTGGAACAGGCAGATGGAGAAGAGGGGGAATGCCCATAGGTTGCAGTTGGATATTGGAATATTTGAACTTAAGGTTACAGAGGTAAGACATTCCCAGTGGTACGAAAACTCAGGATGTAGCCATAGGAATTTGTTGTGAATGTCTGTTGAATGAATAGCACAATATTCCCTGGGAGACCTTTCCAAGTATTACTTTGAGATTTGTAGGAATTGTCCTGGGAGCCCGAATCTTTCTGCTGGTGGTAAGCAAACCACAGGACTGACTTTTCATTGGTAACTTACTAAGTCAAAAAAATTTTTGAAGGTTGCCAGCTTTTTGGCAAATTTTCATTGGTAATTGGTAACTATTATTAAAAATGGTTACTGATCATTGATGATTATATGTTTTCCAGAAGTTGCCACTAGTAGCTTTGTGGGGCTTCGTTGTTTTAACTCACAATTGCAGTAGTTTTGATGAAGCTTCTTAATAAGAACTAAAATTGAAGGATGAATTAGGGTATTCCTCTTGGAGAAGGCAAAGGGCATTACTATATCTAAAGTTTAAAAAAATCAATGAAATATTAGTCTCAGATATATGCATTACGGTTGAATTCAACAAAATGTTTATTTTTCACTGCCCACTCATTTGTTTTGCCATGTCAGCACCCTGGACAGGGAAGACAGCGCCTCAGAAACTGTCCTGTTTCTTGGGGATATATGGAGCCACAAAAGCCTCATCTCAGTTGTTGGTGGGATTGTGTCCGATTCAGTGTGCCAGTTTCTCACGCAGTGTCTGGCCGTAGGGGAATGGCATTTTGGGTCCACCCCCATTTAGTGCACGTTTATCACATAGCTTGGGATATAATGTGCACCTGACTTAGGTTTGCTGACTCAATGTGTGTGCGCGCTTCGCACGGCTCCCGTGGTGGTCCCTGTGCTGGCGGAGGCACCTTTCTCTATTGTGCTAAAGTAATCCGTTCTCCATGAGTTGTCGACTGGCAAGCAGGGTTTCTAAGTGTTCTGCATTGCTTCTTGCCTTGTTTTGATACTAGTGTTTTTCTCAGCTGACTATAAATACATCTTTATAGAAAGAAAAAAGGCCTATTTTTTTCAAAAACACAGCCTCCTACACCAAGTCCAAGTGAAAAGTTGTATTCACCCAACTAAAGAGGGTAAGAAAGGGCTGTGTGTAGAAAAGTTATTTTTAAAAATTTAGCTTAGAAAACATTTCCCTTCTCACAAATTACAGGACTGCCTTTGTCAAGGTGTGTCTTACCTCTCTGGTAGTCACCCCACCTTCTTGCACTCCAAGAGTATTTTGAGCATAACATTAAACTTATGGGATAGTGTGCCTCAATTTTTTAATTATAAGGTTACTTTATGTTCATTTTGTTATTTTAAAAGTTTTGCTAAAATTTTTAATGCCCTGAGTCCATATGAAAGCACCTTATTCCAATTTAAGTTAATGGGAAAAGACCCTGTTACAAAACAGGGTCTTGAATATACACAGCACATTTCCAAACACCCAGGTTGGATGGTAGTGGTGGAAGTGTGTGTGTGTGTGTGTGTGTGTGTGTGTGTGTGTGTGTGTGTGGCGCGAGGAACACACCCATCATTGTAATTTCTCCTGATCAATCAATTTGCAACACCAGAGAAAAGAAAGTTAAAGCAGGAAGTCTGAATGCTCACTAGTCATTTGAAGTTTGAAAGTGTTCTTATACGGTATCAACATCTGATATGTATGAGTCCTGAGCAGCAGTGCCCAGCTGTTTCCTGAGTGGGAGTTGTTTCTGCTGTTGAGTAAATAGTGTTAGAGAAGCATTTGTAATGAGATTTGGGAGGAGAAACTTGCCAGTGCAGAAGTAAGGACAGTAGTTTACAGGAGGCACCTCGACTTGGCTAAGTGATCTTCAACCTCCTTTGTGACGCTACCTCCATGTCCTTTTCTCCAGATTTCTTTTGAGGGCGGCAGTATTTCTCCTAAGTACTGAGGGCATGGCATGGAACACTGAAGAGAAATAACAAATCTGGGGTGACTGGGTTGCCCTATGCAGCTGTGATACAGAACAAGCACTGAAGGACCTGAGGAGACATGACTCAGGTGTAACACAGTGGCCCAGGTGTGGGATAGGAGAGCAGCCAGGGACATAGTCATTTCTTCAGGTTGCCTTCTGCAGTGACTTCTACAGAAAGTGACTCGAGTTCTTCCTGAGTTACACCCAGTCCAAGATGGCCTTGTCCTGGAGAGGAAATATTCTCTCTGTGCTGTCTAGCATGGTAGCTGCTGTCCCGTTGGCTTATTGAATACTTGGAATAAGGGTAATGCAACCGAGGAGCTGATGTTTTTATTTTCTTTAATCTTACTCAATACATATTGAAATGAAATACCACAGGTGACCAGTGGCTATTGGCTGGATAGAATATGTCTAAGAAGAGGCACTCCTGAGCGCCTGCCTCCCCCAGCGCTCCGCTTCCTGCACCACCTGTGAGTGTGTGCCCTGCTTGCTTAGGGTGCCCCTCACTTGTTTCTAAAGGGGGGTGGAGCTAAGGACACTGGCTTGTTGACACGGCAGAATTGGGGCCTGTCAGGATGGCACAGTTGCTGGCCACCCTCCAACCCAGTTTTGTTCATAGCCATCTCTGGAGCTCAGCTCCTGGTCTCCTTGTTCTAGGACAAAGGTGTGGTTGAATAGACAATTGTTGGGTCACCAGTGGGATCTGTAGAGTAAGGCTTTCAGCTTCCTCAGCTCCCTCTGCACATGAGAAATGAACAGGGCTGGATTGGGAGAATTTTATGAGGTTCTAGGTGGGTCTCTGTCAAGTCAACTTGCATTTAAGGATCATGGGATCCTGATAAGAAAAACTTAATCTGGCATCCGTAGATGCAATATCCAGATGATCTTGAGTAAACCATTTAATCTGTCAGAAACAGTTTCTTCTACATAAAGGGGAGGAATAAGAGCTGTTCTGACTGCCTGTGTGATTGCTATGAATGACAATATCAATTGTAAAATGCTGCTTTAATGTTTGTCGTCAGTTTTGGACAGTGGTTTATACTTAAATTATCCTCCTTACATCCATTCTCTCTGACTCCTGGTTAAGTAAAAAGGAAGCTAAAATGAAAAGAAAGGAAGAATTTAACATACTAAAGGAAATGTCTTGAATAATTAAAATCTTACTGTTGCCTTGAAGAAAAGGCCTGGTGTCAGATGGGCAAGGGTGCCTGGTCTTCTTTTGAACCTGAGTCTGGGGCTCTGGCCGTGATAGTACTGGGGCGGCATCACCGGACCCGGGGTCCCTGGTCAGAAAGCTCCTGACGAGGGACTCTTGGCCTCGACGGGAGAAGGAGGGGCCACTGGCAGCCACCAGGCTGTGGAAGAGCCTTTCTCCTCACTCCGAGGACCTCTGCCCCTCCTCAGCCCAAGCCATACAAAGCCATATGGGCCCGTCCTTCCCCAGGCTCCAGTGCTTTTGTTGTGCGAGTTGTGAGAATCGTTCCTTCTGCCCATTTCCTGAGTAGCCATGTGGCCCTTGTAGGTCTGTGGCGACGTATCAGTCAATTGCTCTTGAAGGAAAAAATAGTATGTGAAAGTGCAGAGGGAACGGGTTCTGCGTTCTGACAGTAAAAGGGTACTTCCTAGATCGAGACATTAAGAACCAAATGTGGTGTGAATTTTACATTTCTTTAACTCCCCAGCCCCAAACCATTTCTTCAAATACTAGCCTGTTTGGACTGCTGTCTGATCTAAAATTCCCTCCATGTAAATGCAAAGTAAAATGGAACATTTGTATGTATATGTTTCCTCCCATAGAAAAAGATAGCAGATTTGTTTTTAGTATTTCAAAGGATTCTGTTCTGCTGAATTGAAACTGATAAATTATCTCATTACCCTTTGCTGCATCCTGTTTAGGCTACTTTGTTTATGTATTTGTGTCTCTACTCTTGATCGTGTACTGAAGGAGGCTAAAAGGTTGGCATTTTACCACTGAGCAGAAAATGGGAAAGATTTCTATTTTGATACAAAATATGATTCATTCTGACTGTGAATATGCCTACACTTAAGTATCTGACCTCAGATTATTTTCACATTTCATTATCATGCATGTTTCAACACAGAATCCTGATTCATGAATAAATAACTCTGACTCATTCATTCAAGAAATATATTGAGCATTTCTTGGGCCAGGTAGTGGGGGCCTTGGAACGTATCACAGAGTACCTTCTTTCTAGGAGCCTGTAATTTGGTGGAAGCCGACTTGTAAGCAAACGATGACAGAGCAGCAGGATTGACATTGTAACAAGGCATTGAAGAGGCTGATGTGAGGTACAGAGGAAGACATTGCTGGTTTTCCTGGGACTCGGCCAGCGAAGGTCTCACCGGGGAGCTGGCGCTTGATGTGGAGACATTTGCTGAGCAAAGAAGGGAGAGAAGCGCCTGCCACCCGAGCGCCTCCTCTCAGGCACATGCTCTGCTTCTCCGAGGCACGCTGCGTGTTCCCACGAGTACTCAGTCTCTGAGTGTGATGTGCCGGCCCCTGTGCCTCACATGTGCTCTCAGCCCGCTGCACTCACGCACACCTGTTGCTGAGCCAGGGGTTTGCTATGCTCTAATGCTGCACTGATGTGATGGTGGAGACCAACCAGTCCATGTGCAAAAGCTGCCTCTACCTTTTCTTTGTCTTATCCAACATATTCTGCCTAGCTGCGGGCTTTGCATTTAGTAGGTGCTCAGGAAATACTTCTTGAATGGATAAACACAGATGCTTATTTAAAATCCGTATTGGCTTATTGAGACTCATAATTATCACAAACTTGGTGGCTTAAAACAACAGAAATTTATTCTCTCACAGTTCTGGAGACTGGAAATCTGAAATGAAGGTGTTGGCAGGGTCTCGATCCCTCAGAGGTGCTGGGGGTACCCTTCCTGTCTCCTCTGGCTTCTGGCGGCTCCAGCTGTGCTCTGGCTGGGGGCTGAGTGACCCTGGCCTTTCCTCCATCTTTGCATGGCCTCTGCTCATCTGTGTCTCAGATCTCCCTCCTCTTTTCTTAGGAGGAACCTCTGATTAGACTTAGGATCCTCCCTAAATTCAGGATGGCCTAATCTTGAGATCCCTAATCTCATCTGCAAAGACCCTTTTTCCAGGTAAGGTCTTATTCACAGGCTTTGGGGGTCAGAACATGCACGTATCTTTCGGGGGAGTCACCATCCACCCCCCACAGGGTCCTTTCCAGGGTCTGACCGACTAGGGTGTCACAGTGACAGAAAGCTTTGATCAGATAGCTACTTTCACTGCAGTGGGATGGGTGTGGAGGGTAGTGGTGAGAGGTTTTTAAAAATGACTCATTGTATTCATTCTTTCTTATCTGCCGCATCTGGAGGAAGGGTCTTCTGGAGGAGCATTTCACTGGGTCATTTAGTCCACGTAGTGTGGTCCGCCTGTGGCTCCAGGGACCCATAAGCCACACTCTGACCTCCGTGGCTCGCTCCTGAGCACAGCTGACTTGAGCGGGGTGGGTGGCTGGTTCCAGGGGCAGGAACTCATGCCGTCCAGTGGCGAGCGGAACTGTCTGCTCTTGTTGCTCTGACGGCAATGGGAGTGTGGCAACTCAAGGCTGAGATAGTTGGAGGGCACTCTGCATCTGAAAGGCCCTGGAGGCCCTGCCCACTGAGCTGGCCACTGGGCACAGGCCAGCCGGAGCTGGGAGAGAGCCAGTCCATGGGGAGAGCTGACCTGTGACACAGAGAGAGCAGCAGAGGTGCCAGGGTGAAGCGTGGCTCTGTGGCTCGGAGAGAGACCGGCCTCTGGCCCCAGCCACCTCCAGTCTGCACTGGGCTGTGATGTGTCTTCCTCATTCTTGAACTTACATGAAAACTAGACATTACCATGTCAAGCCCATACTGTGTATCAGGCTTTAGCACATTATTTGATTGTTCCTCATTTAATAGCTGCGGTGACTGAGGAAATGGGTGAAGTGACTCGCCTAAAGTCAGTCAACTGGCAGGTGGTGGAACAAGGCATCCGATTCCAGAGATGAAGTCCAGACCAGTGCGCTTCACCACCTCCTCTTGCCTCCAGCACCCGTCCGGCTTTCATAAGCGTCCCAGGGGAACTGAGTCTGTCTGTTTCTTGTATCCTAGAGACAGATGTTGAATTGGTTAGCCAGGTACATAATAAATTTTAAAGACTTTGCCAGGTTTTCTTATTTATTCTTTGTCTGACTAATGTGAAAATTAAGGTACTCTGTGATAGACCATGGGGTTGTGTGGTTTTTGTGATATATACAGTTTTTGGAATGTGTTTATATGTTTCACAATAAAATCAGTTAACATTTTTAAGCAATTAAACAAACTTGGATTTGATAAATATCAGGCCACAATATTCTAGCACCTTCAGCTAAGTCAGCCAGCCCATCAGTCTGTTTCACAGTGGCTGAAATACTGACTTTACTGTTTCGACAGCATTTTCCTTTTCCAGGACATGGCCACTGTGTTACAATAGAACTATTTCAAGATTGACATGTTAGAGAAATGAGCTCCTGCTTCAGCTTCCTTTCTCATCTAAAGGAATGGTCTTCATTCTTTGAGAGACTGTGTACAAAGATATCTTTAAAAACTTAAAGTCCTACTAATACTACAGTGTATTATAATTTAGGTACAAAGTCTTCAAGGATAATAAAAGAGAGTCAGATTCGGTAGTTCTATGGAGAACAGTCTCAGATATCAGATTGTTTCTAGAAAAGAGAAAAGATTAGGGGTTGAATTAGGCATGTGGAATTACAGGTTATCATTTTTTCCTATCATTCATTTGTGTAATAGTGAAAAGGGAGGCACAGAAGATGACAGACCCTTTTGAGTCAGTAATATATGGTGTGATTTTCAAGTGCCCACTACAGAAATGTGTGTTACCTGATCATTTAAAATAGGCCTCTCAGGGAAGCATATATGTCACCCCAAAACCTGAAACATCCTTAAAGAAACAGTTTCTGGATGAAACTTCAGTTTTTCAAAGTAAAAATACAAAATATTCCATTGATGTCACATACAGGTTGTCAAATCAGACGTTTAAAAAAAACCCTGAAAATTAGATGCTCTGAAAAGACTCCTTTTTTTTTAACTTAGAAAAAAAAAAGACCTGTCAGTCAAGTTTGATGCGGACGGTATTCATTTGCACCACCGCTTTTGTGTATAAGAACAAGCATCTGTCCAATTGAGTGTCTAATTGGTAATCATGGATTATTAAGTTAATTGTTTGAATGGAGGCTATAACTGATATTATTTCTGAAACTAGATCATATAACAGTATTTTTATGGTGACAAGAGAAAAAGAGATGTGGCTGTGACTGTAAATTGCCAAAACATCACATCATATAGGTGGCATCCTAAGTGGAGTTGTATTAGGGCTGGCTTTGTTTCCCTCGAGCTTGGAGGGCTCCTAAGTGCCAAGTCATTGTGTATGTAGTTGCCAGGGTGAATGTAAGTCATTAAGGGAGCAGAGAGGAGTGGCTTCTGTGGGGCTCTTTTTCTCTTTGTTTTGTGTATTGCTTGGATCCAGAACAATATGAGTGGCATTTGAGTGCAGATTACATGTGATTAAAAAGAAATCAGTTCCTGTCTTGCAGTAATCGTTTCTTACATTTATTTAGCCTTTCCATTTATAAATTGCTTTCACATATGCCATTTCATTTAATTCTCCCAACACTAAAAGATAGTGATTGTTCTTGCAGAAGCCAATCGGCTGGGGATATCTGGTAAGGATTGGGGTGTCTGTAAGAGGAGAGACTGTCACTTTGTTTTCCAGTTGGATGACTGCAGCCAGTGATCCCACCTTGTCTCAGAGCTGCCAGAGCAGAGGGAAAAAGACCTGCGGAGAGACAGCGGGATGGGCCATACGGGGATGGTCTGTATGTGAGACACAGCCTCCCGGCTTCCCTCAGCCCAGTCTCAGCCTGCGAAGCAGAGAAGCTGGGTCCCGCTGCGCCGGTGGCCCCACTGTCGGCCAGGCACCAGAGGCGGTGAGTGCTGCACTGCTGCTGGGGCCTCTGCAGCGTGGTGGGCAAAGGCAGTGCCTTCCCCAGGCTGCTGTGTGACCTCTCCAGCTAGGAGTCTGTCAGAAGATGCTCCCCATCTCAGAAGGCATCAGAGACTTGCCTTTACAAAGAAAAACTCATGTATGGATTTTGTCTTTAATGAACTAAACACAATAAACTCCAGTAGGGCCTTTACTCTGTCTACTTGCAGTTACAGTCAATTTGCACATAATTTGTATGTCATAAACATACGTATACATTATTACTCTATGTGCACACATTGAAATCTCTATTAAGTTTTAATTTGTATGTTTAATATCCGACTTAGATTATAAGCACATCAAAAGCTGTGATTGTCTTGTCTTTTTTTCTGTTTTCCTCCGGCTTGGTCCAGTCCCTGACTGTGGGCCTGGTGCTTCAGCTGGACAGTGGCCAGGCGTAAATGATAGTGAAGGAGTTGTTAGAAGAGAAGACAGACTGGGATCCGTGCTGTTTCTGGCCACCCTTAAGGCTACTCAGGATTTAAGCTGGAAGAGCCCTGACCACACATTGTTTGAAATGCCTGTAGATGTGAATGCACATCTCCTGAGATGCAGATTAGATATTTTGAGAAAATATTTTGAGCAACAATTTAATATAAAGCCATGGTTGTCTTATTGTAAAACCACAGGACTTAGTGGAAATTTTTATTGTCACCATAGATACCAAACTCTAATTTGATTACTCCTGTGGGAAGTTGCTAACTATAGTCTGACACTGTTACTTTTCGTCAGCTGAAGCAGTCTGCTAATTGAGCTGGAGCCAAGCCAGAGGAATCTTCCAAAGAGTAGTTTATACGGCAGTGTTTATAAGCGATTCGGTGAAACCTTTTACGTAAGCACCAAAGGGCAGAGGAGGGTTTGGACATGGCGAGTGTGTCTGCCACACCACACAGATGAATGGGAGACGTTGCTGGGCCGTGTAGGTCCTTGGGACTAGCAAGGTCCAGGTAGAAATGGCTTAATTTACTAAGCAGCCAGGAGTGTCCTTATTTGCTTAACAGCCCTGTCAAAGCAACCCCCTAGCTCCCTGGGGTTCAGTAAATCAGCATGGTGCCTCTTGTGCTATCAGGTTACGCACGTCTACAGGCTGGGGGCATTTTGTGCTGTTTGAGGTTTCAGTCACAAAGTTGCATCAGACATCTCAACTCTGAAGAGGGGTTTTTATAAAGACAATGGGCAGCTTTGCCTGCCATCACCTAGGAGCTGTGTAGACAGATGGGTAGACCCAGAGCTAAGGGAGCATATTTTCTCTTGGGTATATTGAAGCATAGGGAAAATTGTTAGACCAATGACCTGTACTTGTCTAGCTGACTCTGCCTTTGCTACTGGCCATGTGGTGTGCTGTGTTTTATTTGTCGAGCTTTTCCTGCATGCTGTACACTGCTAAGCACTTTACATATATATATAATTTCATCCTTACATTATACTCTACTATTTACTATTCTACTGAGAGTAGGAGTTCATAAGTAGCTCAAGCGTACATAGTCAGTAGCGGGCTTTTTGAATCGAAAGCCTGGCCTTTAGTCTTTACAGTTGTAGGGAAAGAGTGGAAGGTGAGCTTGATACTATTTGCAGAAGAGGGTTTACAAAATGTTGCCTCCTTGGCCCGAGGTGATGGTGTACCACACTTCCAGAAGAAACTTGAGCCACTGAAATCAAATGATCATTTCCTGTCTGCCTTGCTGTGTGTCATGAAGACACGACATGGAAGCTCTTGGCATGTACTAGGTGCATCTAAGTGGAGTTATTATCATTGTAGTGCTTTTCTGTGAATTTGACCTTGTATGATTTTGCCTAGTCCTGTGTTTCTCAAACTCATGGTGCTCATGAGAACCCCAGGAATCCTGTTAAAATGCAGATTCTGCAAGTCAGAAGCAGGGCATAGGATCCTGCATTTCTAAAATGCTCATGCAGTTGGAGTACCAAGGGCCTAGTTTATATCCAGTCCTTGAGCTCAGTGTGGTTTCCCATGAGACAAGGTGCCCTTTATGGCTTCAGGCCACAGCAAAGTCACCAGCCCAGAAGGGGTGTCCTTGGCCTCAGTAAAGTCATGCAGAGCCAGCTGAACAAACTTAGGAGCAGGCATTTTAATAGAAACAGGGAGACGCTGGAGGGGGAAAGAAATGCAAAGAAGTGTTCCAAGGCAGGGAGATTCATGTTCACAGGAAAGATGAGGGTAATTGGAAAAGTTGCTGTCCTGCCAGTGGGTTTCAGCCCCGGGCATGTTCACGTGGATTCATTGGGACTGGGGAATGACAGTGGAACGTTCTCAGGGTGAAAGGGTTTATTGCCTGGCTTGTTTTCCCGGCAGTAGGTCGAGCACTAGAATTACATCTGCATCCAACAGTCTGCAGGTCTGTAATCCTTCTTCGTCTCTGCCTCTGCCCAGAGCCCTGGGCAGAGCTCTTTATATAGTGACTCAGTCAGTAATAGCTTACTGCCCACGGGTGTGGGAGCAGGAGCCTAGCAGCAGGCCAGTTATATCATCAAGCAGTTTAGGTTCAGGTGAGGATCCTGGCCATAGGAACCTTCACTTTATCCACAGTTGCTCTTATATTATGAAAGTTCATTATGAAAAGATCCTGGTAGGAAAACATAAAAGACAAATTGTCTGGATCCCCCATTGCTTTCTCCATCAGGGCCGCAGTGGGATGAAGCAAGCCAGGTGCAAGGGTGCATGATTTAAGGAGGCACTGGCTCTTGGGTACTGACCCTGGACTTGCACCACCCGGAGAGTGAGTGCCTCCTTAAATGTTTGGTCCAAGACACCTCACTGTCCTCATCTGAGGGCTCGCCCTGCCCCCTATATAGGTGGTACCTATATACAGTGATCATGTTGGAGGGGCCTCCATGATCATTAGCTTCCTATTTTATACATGTAGAAACAGCCTCAGGCTTTATAATTTATTCATTGTAGTTAATAGCATAACAGCATTTTATAAGTTTTAAGTGCACATCTTCTCCCACATTTTAACATCTCTGAAATCAGGATTATCTTAAAATTGGCCACTTTTGACTGCTGCGTGATAGTTTGACTGGTGAAGTTTTTCCTTTCTTAATGATCTAAAAATAATAATGGTGCATCTTAAAGTTAATGGACTCTGTCTTGCCAGTGGGTTTCAGCCCCCAGCAAGTCCGCTGTGGATTCAACATGACCAAAGAAATGACTGTAAAACGTTCTTGGGGTGAAAAGGTTATACCCAACTTTATTTCCACGGTGGCAGGTCAACCACTAAAATCCCATCCACTCAGAGCAAGTCTGCATGTAGCAAGCCAGTCTCTGCCTCTGGGCCTCTCTGTCTACACAGCCATCCTCTGGGCCTCTGTCCTCAGCACTGCGACCACTCCAGCCTCTGCTCTGCTCTCCTGCAGCCTTGCAGCCATGCCACCATGTCACACAGGGCACTGGGCGGAGCTCCTTATATAGAGTCAACAGCAATGTATTGCCCACACGTGTGCAGTGAGCTAGTTGACCAGGGCCAGGTGAGAATCCTGGCCACAGGAACTCTCATTTTATCCACAGGCTCTCCTGTACCATGAGACATACCATGGTCTCCTGGCTCTCTGTTCAGTGCCCCTCTGCTGGGTCCCTTGTAATGTCCACATGGTTATCCAAAGCTCTTAGCTCAGCATAGTGGTTGAGATCTCAGCTCTAGAACCTGATCGCTGTCCCATGTCCCAGCTGTGACCCGCTGCCCATTCATCTCACTGCTCTGCAGCTTGAGGGTGACCAGGTGTGAATAGCCCGACGGTGGCCTTGCCAGGGTGAAGTGGACTGACCCACATGGACCAGGGTCCGCACGCAGTGATCTCTCTTAAGCTCCCGCTGTTACTGAGGACAGCCGTGCTGATGGCGTCCTTCTGGGGCCCTGGCAGCATGTGTGCAGGTGTTCCTCCGGGCAGGCTTGATGGCCCGCACCTGTTCTGGGAGTCTGTGAGACCAAGGACAGGGTTCTGGGTGTCAGCGTGGTCAAATATGCAGGCTGTCCACCGAGGGAGACTAGAATTTCCATCCACAAAGGTTATTAAAAGTGTGAACTGAAAAGATTTGTCTGGACTGATACAGATCTTGGCCGGTCTGCAAACAGCTGCACCAGGTGAAGTCTGTGACAGTTCTGTGATTTCCTGTTAGATGAGACCCATTATTTTTTAGTACCAGAAAGTTCTGACTAGGTGGTATCTGCAAAGAGACTTGATCAGGTGAGACACGGGTGCTGGCCGGTTGAGCCGTTCTTATCCTGTTGTCCTGTTGTGTGGTCACCAAATACAGTCACCATGGACGTCAAGGACATGGACAACTTTATACCCTTACTCTTCAAGATCTCCCCTTACTTCCTTTCTCCTCTCAGGATCTCCTCTTAGGATTGTGTTTGGGTGGGTTGGGAATCTGGGCTAAGCCTTTCCTAAGCCCCTTCTCTTCACCAGCAGGACATGGTTCCTCTTGCTCAACTCCCAAAGTGCCCCATGCCATCCTGTGATGTTCACTCCAGGCTGCAGGACATTAGCTTATGTGTTTTCTTGCTTTGTCCCCTGCATGGTTTTGAGAACTCTTGGAGCTCTTGGCTTAGCCTTCCTTGACATTCTGCAGTGCACGGCATAATACAGTTCTTAGAAGAAATTTATTGAATGGTTATCTTTTGGGTTTCTGAATAGAACCAGGATAGATTTATTTCACCCAGCTCACATCCACCATGGAGTTAGGTAATAGCTCATCTGGAGCCAGGCCAGGCTCCTGGATTACCTACCCTCTAAAAGCAGGGAGCCCTTCTCTCACAGGTCATCAAGTCATGTATGACTTACATAAGCTGCATTACATGCCGCAACAGCAGCCATGGGGCACTTGGTGAGTGGTCACAGGCGAGTTCAGCCAAAGTGTGTCCAATGCCAGACCCCACATCACAAACCTCCCGTCGCACCACACTCGTGACCAGTGAGATAATCTGTTCTGTCCACGGCAGGGTTATTGCTGGGGACTGCAGGAGCCCTGGGGAAAGTCTGAGGCAGGGATCTGGTCTTCATGGCTGTTGCTGTAAATCAGGAGCAGGTGGTCAGAGCTCTTGGCCCTGGGAGCCTGTCAGATCACATGACCTGGATTTGGATTTTCCAGGACTGGCAAAGTAGGGAGAACTTTTGTTGAACATTTTGTGATGAGTGATCTAAAAGTCACCTCTTTCTGTGAATCTTCAGAAAACATTCAATAAGTTTGTGGCTGAGCAGTCTTCTTAAATACACGTTGCATTCATCAGTTGTGAGGGGCGGACCAATCTGATATTTGAGATTGAATGGCTGTTTCTCTTTGAAAGGAGTCACAGTTCAGATCCTCCGGGATGCCTCTAACTTCTAAGTTCTTAACCTCCTTGATGGTGTCAACAGTTCATTCATTACTGAGGCCCGCCTTTGTCCCATCGTAAAGTGCAAGCCACACATTTTAGTTCAGGCTGGTGCTTTGCATCATAAGGTGAAAAGGACTCTCTCTAACTTTGAAAGTTGGGAAAAGGTGTGAACAGAGCAGTGGATTGGGAAAGCCAGACAAATTTCAACCTTCTGGTAGAGTCTTTGTTGGAGAGCTTAAGAAAAATGAAGTTTGAAGTGTGAAATTCTCAGAATATAAGTCACAATCTCAAAACAGTGTAAGAAAAATAACGACAAGGTTTTATATTAGAATATCTAAGCAGCTTCCCTTTGGCTTTCAGAGGTAATTATAAGCTGCCTGCATTACGGCAGAGTGGACTTAGCAACCTTGGATTTTATCTCAAGCCCACAGACATATTTTTTGACTGAGACCTTAGCATCTATTTTTCTAAGATTTAGACAAATACAGATTTCAGCCAGAGAAAAGTACCTAGTTCTTTCAGTCACTTGCTCTCGGGGTGGTGGTGGTTCTCAAGCAGGTGGGCCAAGTGCGCCGCTGCCGGGTCACGTGAGAGGCCGTCTGAAGTTGGAGGGCCTTTCTGCAGCTCTCGCAAGTGGAGCCAGGCAGGTCCTGGTTGGCGTGTCCCTGACGTCCTGGCCTCTCTCCGCAGCACCACGTCCCGAGCTCCCCAGCGTGAGCACTAAGTGCGCCGCACAGGTGACTCGGGCTGACATTGGTGTTTTGCTTCTGGAGTGTAAATGAATTTCCACATCTGTAATTCTATCCCCCTGACCCACGGTTAGTTGTTAGTCCTGCTCTGTCCCTTTCTGGAGTTACTCGCGTGCTGGTGATCCCAACCGCGTGCTGCCCAGTGAAGGGGCTACCGAGGATGTAGAACTCCTGTTCATGGGAGCTGTGGACTTGACAGTTTGGCTGGGGTGAGTGTGAGGTGTGAGTATCCAGTTTGTTCTTCGTGACACTTACAGGGCTTCAGATCACGGTTCGCTTTATCATCACAAAGTGGATTTGGTTAAAGCATCCATGCCTCGCTCTTTTGGCCTTTGAACAGATAGCAGATTCACCCTGCTTAGCTTAGTCTCTGTGCCTGACGTTAACTTGTGGCATTAAGGACGTCAGAGGGACATAGTCTGTTCTCGGCCGCTGACAGAACTATTCTCGGCATGACTGGCCAGCCGGGTGGAGCCTCCGCCAGGTCTGCTTCGGGCAGCGCAGTAATTGCCTTCGATGGCATTTGGAAAGAAAATATGCCTTTCCCTGCCTGCTCAAGTGATGACTAAGTTGTGATCAGTTATTGTAGCAGAACATTTGGTTCTGGCGGAGCCCGTGCACTGAGGAGTGGGCTCAATCTTGAGTTTGTTCTGTGGAGTCGCCGCATTGCAATCAAGTAGGTGGTCCTAAGGGAGATGCATCACAAGCTTTAAACTTAAGAATCAGGTAGACTGAAACTCTGTCCTTAACTCCAAATCATATTAAAATTAGTAAATCTCAAGGGAATGATACTCATTATCCCCCCAGTCAACGGGAGGCCGATGAGAAGATGGGAACCAGAGGCAGAATGAGACTAATTGATGGAATTTTAGCCTTTCTGCAGCAGTGGGAGGAATTGTTAATTTTTTGTGGCATTGGGCTCTGACAGCTATGATCAGGACGGTGTGTATTCAAAATGTAAAATTAGCAAAGCGTTAGGAAGTCAGCATGGACCACATACTACACATTTCATGAAGGCCCCACATTTGGCTATAAGGCTTTGGGTTTTCCCCTTGAAAGTTTAAAAAATAGAGTTGATTTAGATTTTTTTTTTAATTAGTACATAAAAATGATTAATGAGGTTGCAGTTTACTAAACAGGGAACTGTGGTTCAAGACAGGGATATACTTGGAAGCACTGGGCCGCTTTCTTTTTTTTTTTTTTTTTTTTTTTTTTTTTTTAATAATTTATTTTATTTTAGTATCATTAACCTACAATTACATGGGCAATACCGTGATGATTGAACTCCCCCCATCACAAGGTCCCCCCCACCAACCCCACCACAGTCACTGTCCATCAGCGTAGTGAGATGAGAATCGCTACTTGTCTTCTCTGAGCTGTACAGTACCCCCCGTGCCCCCCCACCCTATGTCTGCCAATCGTAATGCCCCTTTTACCCTCTTATCCCTCCCTTCCCATCCATCTCCCCAGTCCCTTTCCCTTTGGTAACTATTAGTCCATTCGTGGGTTCTGTGAGTCTGCTGCTGTTTTGTTCCTTCATTTATTTATTTATTTTTTATTTTTTCTTTGTTCTTATACTCCACATATGAGTGAGATCATTTGGTACTTGTCTTTTTCGGCCTGGCTTATTTCACTGAGCATAATACCCTCTAGCTCCATCCATGTTGTTGCAAATGGTAGGATTTGTTTCTTTCTTATTGCTGCGTAATATTCCATTGTGTATATGTACCACATCTTCTTAATCCATTCATCTACTGATGGGCACTTAGGTTGCTTCCATTTCTTGGCTATTGTAAATAGTGCTGCAATAAACATAGGGGTGCATGTGTCTTTCTCAAACTGGGCTGCTGCATTCTTGGGGTAAATTCCTAGGAGTGGGATTCCTGGGTCAAATGGTATTTCTATTTTGAGTTTTTTGAGGAACCTCCATACTGCTTTCCACAATGGTTGAACTAATTTGCATTCCCACCAGCAATGTAGGAGGGTTCCCCTCTCTCCACATCCTCGCCAACATTTGGTGTTGTTTGTGTTTTGGATGTTGGCCATCCTCACTGGTGTGAGGTGATATCTCATTGTGGTTTTAATCTGCATTTCTCTGATGATTAGCGATGTGGAGCATTTTTTCATGTGCCTGTTGGCCATCTGAATTTCTTCTTTAGAGAAGTGTCTATTCATGTCCTGTGCCCATTTCTTAATTGGGTTATTTGCTTTTTGTTTGTTAAGGTGCGTGAGTTCTTTGTATATTTTGGATGTCAACCCCTTATCAGATACATCATTTATGAATATATTTTCCCATATTGTAGGATGTCTTTTTGTTCTACTAATGGTGTCCTTTGCTGTACAGAAGCTTTTCAACTTGATATAGTCCCATTTGTTCATTTTTGCTTTTGTTTCCCTTGCCCGGGGGGATATGTTCATGAAGAAGTCACTCATGTTTATGTCCAAGAGATTTTTGCCTATGTTTTTTTCTAAGAGTTTTATGGTTTCATGACTTACATTCAGGTCTTTGATCCACCTTGAGTTTACCTTTGTGTATGGGGTTAAACAGTAGTCCAGTTTCATTCTCTTGCATGTAGCTGTCCAGTTTTTCCAACACCAGCTGCTGAAGAGGCTGTCCTCTCCCCATTGTATATCCAGGGCTCCTTTATCAAATATTAATTGACTGTAGGTGTTTGGGTTAATGTTTGGATTTTCTATTGTGTTCCACTGGTCTGTGGGTCTGTTTTTGTGCCAGTACCAAATTGTCTTGATTACTGTGGCTTTGTAGTAGAGCTTGAAGTCAGGGAGCGTAATTCCCCCTGTTTGATTCCTCCTTCTCAGGATTGTTTTGGCTATTCGGGGTCTTTTCTGGTTCCATATGAATTTTAGAATTATTTGTTCCAGCTCATTGAAGAAAGCTGTTGGTATTTTAATAGGGATTGCGTTGAATCTGTAGATTGCTTTAGGTAGTATTGCCATTTTGACAATATTGATTCTTCCTAGCCAAGAGCATGGGATGCATTTCCATTTGTTAGTGTCTTCCTTAATTTCTCCTAGGAGTGTCTTGTAGTTTTCAGAGTACAGGTCTTTCACTTCCTTCGTTAGGTTTATTCCTAGGTATTTTATTCTTTTAGGTGCAATTGTGAATGGAATTGTTTTTCTGATTTCTCTTTCTGTTAGCTCATCATTAGTGTATAGGAAAGCAACAGATTTCTGTGTGTTAATTTTGTATCCTGCAACTTTACTGAATTCAGATATTAGTTCTAGTAGTTTTGGAGTGGAGTCTTTAGGGTTTTTTATGTACAGTATCATATCATCTGCAAATAGTGACAATTTGACTTCTTCTTTACCAATCTGGATGCCTTGTATGTCTTTGTTTTGTCTGATTGCCGTGGCTAGGACCTCCAGTACTATGTTGAATAACAGTGGAGAGAGTGGGCACCCCTGTCTTGTTCCCGATCTTAGATGAAAAGCTTTCAGCTTCTCGCTGTTAAGTATGATGTTAGCTGTGGGTTTGTCATATATGGCCTTTATGATGTTGAGGTACTTGCCATCTATACCCATTCTGTTGAGAGTTTTAATCAAAAATGGATGCTGAATTTTGTCAAATGCTTTTTCAGCATCTATGGAGATGATCATGTGGTTTTTGTTCTTCTTTTTATTGATGTGATGGATGATGTTGATGGATTTTCGAATGTTGTACCATCCTTGCATCCCTGGGATGAATCCCACTTGATCATGGTGTATGATCCTCTTGATATATTTTTGAATTCGGTTTGCTAATATTTTGTTGAGTATTTTTGCATCAACATTCATCAGGGATATTGGTCTGTAATTTTCTTTTTTAGTGAGGTCTTTGCCCGGTTTTGGTATTAGAGTGATGCTGGCTTCATAGAAAGAGTCTGGAAGTATTCCCTCCTCTTCTATTTTTTGGAAAACTTTAAGGAGAATGGGTGTTATTTCTTCTCTATATGTCTGGTAGAATTCAGAGGTGAATCCATCAGGTCCAGGGCTTTTGTTCTTGGGTAGTTTTTTGATTACCGATTCAATTTCGTTGCTGGTGATTGGTCTGTTTAGTTTTTCTGTTTCCTGCTTGGTGAGTCTTGGAAGGCTGTATTTTTCTAAGAAGTTGTCCATTTCTTCTAGGTTTTGGAGCTTGTTAGCATATAGATGCTCGTAATATTCTCTTATAATTCTTTGTATTTCTGTGGGGTCCGTCGTTATTTTTCCTTTCTCATTTGTGATTCTGTTTATGTGTGTAGTTTCTCTTTTTCTCTTAATGAGTCTGGCTAGGGGTTTATCTATTTTGTTTATTTTTTCAACGAACCAGCTTTTGGTTTCATTGATTTTTTCTATTGTTTTATTCTTCTCAATTTTATTTCTTTCTTCTCTGATCTTTATTATGTCTCTCCTTCTGGTAACTTTGGGCCTCATTTGTTCTTCTTTTTCCAATTTCAATAATTGTGTCCTTAGACTGTTCATTTGGGAATGTTCTTCCTTCTTTAAATGGGCCTGGATTGCAATGTACTTTCCTCTTAAGACTGCCTTCGCTGCGTCCCACAGAAGTTGTGGCTTTATGTTGTTGTTGTCATTAGTCTCCATATATTCTTTGATTTCTGTTTTGATTTGGTCGTTAACCCATTGATTCATTAGGAGAATGTTGTTAAGTCTCCATGTATTTGTGAGCCTTTTTGATTTCTTTCTGAAATTTATTTCTAATTTTATACCTTTGTGATCTGAGAAGTTGGTTGGTAAGATTTCAATATTTTTGAATTTACTGAGGTTCTTTTTGTGGCCTAGAATGTGGTCTATTCTGGAAAATGTTCCATGTGCACTTGAGAAGAATGTGTATCCTGCTGCTTTTGGGTGCAGAGTTCTGTAGATATCTGTTAGGTCCATCTGTTCTAGTGTGTTGTTCAGTGCCTCTGTGTCTTTACTTATCCTCTGCCTGGTTGATCTATCCTTTGGAGTGAGTGGCGTGTTAAAGTCTCCTAGAATAATTGCATTGCTGTCTATTTCCTCCTTCACTTCTGTTAGTATTTGTTTCACATATGCTGATGCTCCTGTGTTGGGTGCATATATGTTTATAATGGTTATATCTTCTTGTTGGACTGACCCCTTTATCATTATGTAATGTCCATCTTTATCTCTTGCTACTTTCTTCATTTTGAAGTCTATTTTATCTGATACAAGTACTGCAACACCTGCTTTTTTCTCTTTGTTGTTTGCTTGAAATATTTTTTTCCATCCCTTCACTTTTAGTCTGTGTATATCTTTGGGTTTAAGGTGAGTCTCTTGTAAGCAGCATATAGATGGGTCTTGCTTTTTTATCCACTCTGTTACTCTGTGTCTTTTGATTGGTGCATTCAGTCCATTTACATTTAGGGTGATTATTGATAGATATGTACTTATTGCCATTGCAGGCTTTAGATTCGTGGTTACCAAAGGTTCAAGGGTTGCTTCTTTACTATCTAAGAATCTAACTTAACTTTCTTGTTAAGTTATTGTGTGCGCCGTCTGATGTTTCTTTATCTCTCCCTTCCTATTCTTCCTCCTCTTTTCTTTATATATTAGGTGTTTTATTCTTTGCCTTTAGTTAGTATTTGGGTGGTCTGCTTTCTTTGCTATGCTTTTATTTTCTCTGGTGACCTCTTTTTAGTCTTAGGGATGTTCCCCTCTAGATCAGTCCGTTTAAGATATTCTGTAGTGGTGGTTTATGGGTGGCAAATTCTCTCAACTTTCTTTTATCTTGAAATTGTTTAATCCCTCCGTCATATTTAAATGATAATCGTGCTGGATACAATATTCTTGGTTCGAGGCCCTTCTGTTTCATTACGTTAAATATATCATGCCATTCTCTTCTGGCCTGTAAGGTTTCTGTTGAGAAGTCTGATGACAGTCTGATAGGTTTTCCTTTGTAGGTGATCTTTTTCCTCTCTCTAGCTGCCTTTAATACTCTGTCCTTGTCTTTGATCTTTGCCATCTTGATTATTATGTGTCTTGGTGTTGTCTTCTTTGGGTCCCTTGTGTTGGGAGATCTGTGGGCTTCCGTGGACTGTGAGACTATTTCCTTCCCCAGCGTGGGGAAGTTTTCGGCAATTATTTCTTCAAAGACACTTTCTATCCCTTTTTCTCTCTCTTCTTCCTCTGGTACTCCTATAATGCGAATATTGCTACGCTTCGATTGGTCACAGAGTTCTCTTAATATTCTTTCATTCTTAGAGATCCTTTTATCTCTCTCTGCCTCAGCTTCTTTGTATTCCTGGTCCCTGTCTTGTAATTCCTTGATCGTGTCTTGAACCTGATTCAATCTGCTGTTGAGCCCTTCGATGGCTTGTTTCATTTCTGCATTATCTTTCCTCACTTCCCTCACTTCCTCCCTCAGCTCTTGCACATTTTTCTGTAGATCTGTCAGCATGGCTATGACTTTTATTCTGAATTCTTTTTCTGGAAGACTGTGAATGTCCATTTCTCCAGATTCTTTCTCTGGCGTGGTGTTTGTCTGAAGCTTTGTCTGTATCATATTCTTCTGTCTTCTCATGACTGTAGAATTGGTTGTTGGTAGCAAGGAGAGATAAGAAAGGAGAGACAAGAAAAAAAAGAGATTTCTACTAATAATATAAAAGTATAAGGAGAGAGAGAGAAGGGAAAAGAAAAGAAAGAAAAAGAAAAGGCAGCAACACCTAAAAGAAAACAGCAAGAACAACAACAAACAAAACAAAACAAGACAAAACAAAACAAAACAAAACAAAAAAAACACCAAAAAGCCCACCGGGGTGGTTTCTGTGCGAATGCTGTAGGTGGCGCTATTGCTCCGCTATTCCAGAGCCACGGCCACGTCGCTCCACACGGCCCTTTAAATCTGTGGCCGGGTGAGAATGGATGGGAGGCTGTTGAAAGAGAGGGAAAGAAAAAAAAGAAAAGAAAGGGGAGAAAAAACAAAACAAAACAAAACAAAACAAAAAAAAAAGCCACCGGGCGTGGGTTCTGCGCGAGTGCTGTAGGTGGCGCTGTTGCTCCACTATTCCAGCGCCACTATAGTTCTAGCTGGGTTGGAAACAATGGGAAGCTGTTGATCTCCGTGAGGGTCTCAATGGCGGGCACTCTTTCCCAGTCGCCAGCTACGGGGTCCAAAGCTCCCCAGGACTCCCAGCTTGCTGGGCTCAGTTCGCGGGGCTATCCGGCCCCTCTACTGAGCTCCTGTCTCTTTAAGACCGCTGGGGTAGAGCGCGCGCTTTTCTTCCCCTTTTTCTCCTTTCTTTTTCCTTCCCGGAGCCTGCCGCGGGCAACTTGCACGTTCCCGGCTGGGACCCTGTGCCCTCTGTCCCTCCAATCTCCGCTACACCGCAGATCTCCACCACCGGAGCGCTGGGGGAGAGGGGCGCTCGGTCCGCTCGCGGCTCCGTACCTTACCCGCCTTGCCGGAACTCCCGCCGGAGTGCTGGGGTGCAGGGGCGCTCTCGTCTCGCTGGATCGTGTTTCCGTCCCGCCTCGCCGGGTGCCGAGTCCTCTGTCCGGCGTGTCTGGCCGCTGGAGCTCTGGGGAGGGGAGCGCTCGGTCCCACCGGATCGCCGCCCGTCTGCCTCACCGGCTGCCAAGTTCTCACAGGTGTAGCTGTACGCTGAGCACTTTCCTGTGTATTCTGGTCTCTCTTTTAGGGATAGTTGTATTTGCTGTATTTTCGTGAATAAATATAATGTTGGGAGGAATTTTTCTGCTAGTCCGTTCAAGACGCCATATTCCCGGAAGCTCTGGGCCGCTTTCTGAATGTCCTCTCCTGCTGTTAGAGTAGCGTACGAGTCACCAGCCTTTCAAAGAGCTTGGAAGAGCAAGGGTAACTGTGTCGGGGAAGGAAAACAGAATATTTCACAAAAAGCAATGGGGAAGCACTTCTGAAAGGGGGGATGAAGGTACATAATAATGATAATCATGACATGGAAAAAGTGTATTTTGACAAAGGAAGAATATAATGCCTACTGTTTCTATTAATTGAAGTGTAAAAGCATAACTATGGATTCTGATGCATTTTTCCTCCCAAAGTAACTGGCAGGGTTCTTGTCTATAAGGCTTCATTATGGCACAAGAGAAAGAAATGGATTCTTCAGTACATCCAGAGTGAAATGTATAGATTGGTGAAAAGAAGAGCTTCAAAATTTACAGACGTTTGTGTGTATTGAACAATTGGGTTTTCCTGGCTATTTGTAAATTGTAGCATTTATAATTGTTCTTGTTTCATAATCAGAAGTTATGGGAGAGTAATTTTTAACTGTTCTCTCTGACCTTATTAGTATTGCATTATGCTGTGAACTATTAGTTGATAAATTCAAAGACTCTGACAAGAAAAGACCCTGTTAGTTGTATATTTAGTTAGCATTCATGAGGACGTCGCCTTGTATGGGTCATTGCTTAGAGCATTACTGACCCATATTAATAGGATCAAGACTAATATATCTTCTGTGAAGAAGTTTTGCATTGGTGAACAATAAAGCAAGACAGCATAGTTCGTGGAAAAGAAGATTTAGAACCACATAGAACATTATTTCACTTTCTGTAGCATTTGTAGTGAAATGCAATGAATGAATTCTTGAACTTGTAGAGAATGTGTAAAATATAAAGACCAAGGAAGTAGTGACGGGGGCTAATTGTCAAACTGTTTCCCTTCCCTCATCCCAGCAAAGGCAGTGCTTAGTTACCCCAGTGTTGTCATTTAGCCACACCGGCTGGGAGAGGACGGGAGGAAGTCCGGTCTTGTGTGTTTCTTGTGAGTTACGTCCACAGAGCCTACCTCTATAGCTCTCACACACGGAAGGAAAGGATCAGAGAGTTAAAATAGTTTTTGCATTAACATTGGAAGAACAGTGAGACTTTATAGAAACGTACATTATACCCAAACTGTGACTATCCAGAAGTTTGTGCTTCTCGGCATAGTTTGTCCTGAGTTCCATTTTGACTGTGATGGACAGATTCGCTCATTCATTCAGCAGATGCTCGCTGAGCCCCTGCTGCTGAGTCAGGTATTGTCCTGGGTGCTTGGGGCACGTTGACAAAAGGAGCAGCAATGTTTCCATGTGTTGAGCTCATGTCCTAGAGGGGACTGGAATGGACCACAGACAATGCACAGTAAAGGGGTAATATATATAACACAGTAGGTCAGACACAGACAATAAACAATAAATGAGGAAATATATAGTACAGTACAATAGCAAGTGAAAACAGCTGAGGAAAAGGAGAGCGTAGAGCAGAAGGACAGATGTGGGATGTGTGTAGGGTGGGTAGCATGTGGGCAGTTGTCAGTTTGATTTCCCAGAGATCCAGTCCCTCTAATGGGACCTCCCCACCCCAGGATGCACCAGGTAGAATAAGTCTATCCTAAGGTACAGGTAGATGCACAGTGCTTCTCAAAAAGGTTAAGTAACTACCCCAGATCAAACTGCTGGTAAGAAATCTGTCTGCCCTGGAACATTTCCATCCTGCACCTGCCTCCTGGCTCAGTGGGCTCACCGCTCCCATTCCAGTTGCTTTCTTCCAGGCATGTTTCTGGGCCAGGATGGTGCGCCGAAGATGTTTAATTCACTTGTCTCTTTTCTAGGCCCCTCAGAGTTCCCATGCCTGACCATGGTCATTGCTGCAGTCGTATCCTTGGGAAAAGCAGCTTATAATGACCGGCAATGAGGCATGCATGGGGGGATAAGCAGGCAAGGACCGAAATGTTAAGATGGAGCAAGCAGATCAAAGGGCAGGGCTGCTGAAGTCATGGGAGATAATTACTTAACAAGAAAATTGTGTCTGGGGTTGGTGCTGAGGACAGTAAATAACTCATAAATCACAAAGGAAGTGAACTGATGTGAACTGTTCGAGCTGCTGGTTCTCTGCAGCTCATGCGCAAATACCTCATTCAGTCCCCAAGCCCTGCAGAGCAGGTTTCATGCTCCCCATTGCATGGAGAAGTAAACTAAGATTTTAAATGATTCAGTGGCTTGCCTGGCAGTTAACAAACGTGGGATGAGAATCAGATCCAGAGGATTTGGCCTAGAATCTTGTCTTCCCAGCACTCCCTGGCATGAGAAAATTAAAAGGGAAAGAAATGGAAGCAAAAGAGAAAAACACAACGATGTTGTCCCCTGTCAGGTCCTGCTTGACTACCGGTCAGGCTCTAACTGAGTCCTGATGTAAGAAACGTAGATGGGGTATAGCCAGGTGTGTTCCTACCCCGGCTAACGGCTCCTGGAGCAGCCCTGCCCTCACAGGAGACGATTCTCGGGTCCTCTGTGGCGTCTCTTACAGCTGCAGTTCAGCTGTCTGTGGACAGGAATAGCTGATTTTAATAAGCACTTACTACCTTCCAGACTCTTCCAAGAGCCGTGCATTTGATTCATTTAGGCTCAGTAGCATCAGTATGAGGTAGGGTCTATTATTTTCTGCATTTTAGAGATGACAAAATCGAAGCAAAGAGAAATGAACTTTCCCAAGGTACCACATTAAATGGAAAGGCTGTGGCTTAACTCCAGTGAGTCTTTACCCAAAATTCTGTCCTGCCTCTCAAATGGAATGCGAGAAGCTCAAATAAAATAATAGTGCCCAGTGCTCTGCCAGGGACTGGATCACCACAGCAGCCCTGCGAGGCATTCTGCTATTACTGTGTCGCTGTGCAGGGGGGAAACGGAGGCACAGGGGGGCCCAGCTGATTTGCCCAAGGGCGCACTGCTGCCAAGGGGTGGAATTGGGGTTCAACTCCAGGCAAACTGAGGCAGCTCTCAAACGGAATGGCAACTGTATAAAAATCTTCATTGAAACTAATGATAAACCTGTTGGAGAACTTGGAGGGTCAGGAAAGTCTGAGCCTCCTCCCACCCTGCAGAGTAGATTAAATAAAAGCAGTTGGTCCAGCGGGAAAATGCTTTCCATATTAGACAAATAATTAGACTTGCTACTGGAAGAAAGGAGGGAAGTTATATAACACCTCTTGTAACTGTCGCCAGAGACCCCCTCTGGTTTCAGGCAGGAACTGGCCTGGCCCCATACCTGCCATCTCCGCAGTGCTTCTCAAACTAGACCCCACAAAATACCACAAAACAAGGCCATCGAAGCTCACAAGCTCTGCCTTGCCTCCGACTGTGGGACCCTCAGCAAATTACTGCACTCTCTCTGTGCCTCAGTTTCCTTATCTGCAGAATGGATAGTA
>JAQQAC010007117.1:17437583-17552291 GCA_029783875.1 Phataginus tricuspis | reverse complement strand
ATGTGGTCTATTCTGGAAAATGTTCCATGTGCACTTGAGAAGAATGTGTATCCTGCTGCTTTTGGGTGCAGAGTTCTGTAGATATCTGTTAGGTCCATCTGTTCTAGTGTGTTGTTCAGTGCCTCTGTGTCTTTACTTATCCTCTGCCTGGTTGATCTATCCTTTGGAGTGAGTGGCGTGTTAAAGTCTCCTAGAATTATTGCATTGCTGTCTATTTCCTCCTTCACTTCTGTTAGTATTTGTTTCACATATGCTGATGCTCCTGTGTTGGGTGCATATATGTTTATAATGGTTATATCTTCTTGTTGGACTGACCCCTTTATCATTATGTAATGTCCATCTTTATCTCTTGCTACTTTCTTCATTTTGAAGTCTATTTTATCTGATACAAGTACTGCAACACCTGCTTTTTTCTCTTTGTTGTTTGCTTGAAATATTTTTTTCCATCCCTTCACTTTTAGTCTGTGTATATCTTTGGGTTTAAGGTGAGTCTCTTGTAAGCAGCATATAGATGGGTCTTGCTTTTTTATCCACTCTGTTACTCTGTGTCTTTTGATTGGTGCATTCAGTCCATTTACATTTAGGGTGATTATTGATAGATATGTACTTATTGCCATTGCAGGCTTTAGATTCGTGGTTACCAAAGGTTCAAGGGTTGCTTCTTTACTATCTAAGAATCTAACTTAACTTTCTTGTTAAGTTATTGTGTGCGCCGTCTGATGTTTCTTTATCTCTCCCTTCCTATTCTTCCTCCTCCTTTCTTTATATATTAGGTGTTTTATTCTTTGCCTTTAGTTAGTATTTGGGTGGTCTGCTTTCTTTGCTATGCTTTTATTTTCTCTGGTGACATCTTTTTAGTCTTAGGGGTGTTCCCCTCTAGATCAGTCCGTTTAAGATATCCTGTAGTGGTGGTTTATGGGTGGCAAACTCTCTCAACTTTCTTTTGTCTTGAAATTGTTTAATCCCTCCGTCATATTTAAATGATAATCGTGCTGGATACAATATTCTTGGTTCGAGGCCCTTCTGTTTCATTATGTTAAATATATCATGCCATTCTCTTCTGGCCTGTAAGGTTTCTGTTGAGAAGTCTGATGACAGTCTGATAGGTTTTCCTTTGTAGGTGATCTTTTTCCTCTCTCTAGCTGCCTTTAATACTCTGTCCTTGTCTTTGATCTTTGCCATCTTGATTATTATGTGTCTTGGTGTTGTCTTCTTTGGGTCCCTTGTGTTGGGAGATCTGTGGGCTTCCGTGGACTGTGAGACTATTTCCTTCCCCAGCGTGGGGAAGTTTTCGGCAATTATTTCTTCAAAGACACTTTCTATCCCTTTTTCTCTCTCTTCTTCCTCTGGTACTCCTATAATGCAAATATTGCTATGCTTCGATTGGTCACAGAGTTCTCTTAATATTCTTTCATTCTTAGAGATCCTTTTATCTCTCTCTGCCTCAGCTTCTTTGTATTCCTGGTCCCTGTCTTGTAATTCCTTGATCGTGTCTTGAACCTGATTCAATCTGCTGTTGAGCCCTTCGATGGCTTGTTTCATTTCTGCATTGTCTTTCCTCACTTCTCTCACTTCCTCCCTCAGCTCTTGCACATTTTTCTGTAGATCTGTCAGCATGGCTATGACTTTTATTCTGAATTCTTTTTCTGGAAGACTGTGAATGTCCATTTCTCCAGATTCTTTCTCTGGCGTGGTGTTTGTCTGAAGCTTTGTCTGTATCATATTCTTCTGTCTTCTCATGACTGTAGAATTGGTTGTTGGTAGCAAGGAGAGATAAGAAAGGAGAGACAAGAAAAAAAAGAGATTTCTACTAATAATATAAAAGTATAAGGAGAGAGAGAGAAGGGAAAAGAAAAGAAAGAAAAAGAAAAGGCAGCAACACCTAAAAGAAAACAGCAAGAACAACAACAAAACAAAACAAAAAAAAACAAAAAAACACCAAAAAGCCCACCGGGGGTGGTTTCTGTGCGAATGCTGTAGGTGGCGCTATTGCTCCGCTATTCCAGAGCCGCGGCCACGTCGCTCCACACGGCCCTTTAAATCTGTGACCGGGTGAGAATGGATGGGAGGCTGTTGAAAGAGAGGGAAAGAAAAAAAGGAAAAGAAAGGGGAGAAAAAACAAAAAAAACAAAAAAAACAACAAAAAAAAGCCACGGGGCGTGGGTTCTGCGCGAGTGCTGTAGGTGGCGCTGTTGCTCCACTATTCCAGCGCCACTATAGTTCTGGCTGGGTTGGAAACAATGGGAAGCTGTTGATCTCCGTGAGGGTCTCAATGGCGGGCACTCTTTCCCAGTCGCCAGCTACGGGGTCCAAAGCTCCCCAGGGCTCCCAGCGTGCTGGGCTCACTTCGCGGGGCTATCCGGCCCCTCTACTGAGCTCCTGTCTCTTTAAGACCGCTGAGGTAGAGTGCACGCTTTTCTTCCCCTTTTTCTCCTTTCTTTTTCCTTCCCGGAGCCTGCCGCGGGCAACTTGCACGTTCCCGGCTGGGACCCTGTGCCCTCTGTCCCTCCAATCTCCGCTACACCGCAGACCTCCACTCCCTCCTGGCTCTGAATCCTCTCCTCCCGCCGGAGCGCTGGGGGAGAGGGGCGCTCGGTCCGCTCGCGGCTCCGTACCTTACCCGCCTTGCCGGAACTCCCGCCGGAGTGCTGGGGTGGAGGGGCGCTCCGGGCGCAGACTTCCACTCCTGGCTCTGAATCCTCTCCTCCCGCCGGAGCGCTGGGGGAGAGGAGCGCTCGGTCTGCTCGCGGCTCCGTACCTTACCCGCCTTGCCAAGACTCCCACCGGAGTGCTGGGGTGCAGGGGCGCTCTCGTCTCGCTGGATCGTGTTTCCGTCCCGCCTCGCCGGGTGCCGAGTCCTCTGTCCGGCGTGTCTGGCCGCCGGAGCTCTGGTGGGGGGAGCGCTCGGTCCCACCGGATCGCCGCCCGTCCGCCTCACCGGCTGCCAAGTTCTCACAGGTGTAGCTGTACACTGTGCACTTTCCTGTGTATTCTGGTCTCTCTTTTAGGGATAGTTGTAGTTGCTGTATTTTCGTGAATAAATATAATGTTGGGAGGAATTTTTCTGCTAGTCCGTTCAAGACGCCATATTCCCGGAAGTCTCCCCCTTTGGTAACTTTTAGTCCATTCTTGGGTTCTGTGAGTCTGCTGCTGTTTTGTTCCTTCAGTTTTTCTTTATTCTTGTACTCCACAGATGAGTGAAATCATTTGATACTTGTCTTTCTCCGCCTGGCTTATTTCACTGAGCATAATACCCTCTAGTGCCATCCATGTTGTTGCAAATGGTAGGATTTGTTTTCTTCTTATGCCTGAATAATATTCCATTGTGTATATGTACCACCTCTTCTTCTTGGCTATTGTAAATAGTGCTGTGATAAACATAGGGGTGCATCTGTCTTTCTCAAACTGGGCTGCTGCATTCTTAGGGTAAATTCCTAGGAGTGGAATTCCTGGGTCAAATGTTATCTCTATTTTGAGTTTTTTGAGGAACCTCCATACTGCTTTCCACAATGGTTGAACTAATTTGCAGTCCCACCAGCAGTGTAGGAGGGTTCCCCTTTCTCCACATCCTTGCCAACATTTGTTGTTTGTCTTTTGGATGGCAGCCATCCTCACTGGTGTGAGGTGATATCTCTCTGTGGTTTTAATTTGCATTTCTCTGATGATTAGTGATGTGGAGCATCTTTTCATGTGCATGTTGGTCATCTGAATTTCTTCTTTGGAGAAGTGTCTGTTCAGCTCCTCTGCCCATTTCTTAATTAGCCTATTTGCTTTTTGTTTGTTGAGGTGTGTGAGCTCTTTATATAATTTGGATGTCAACCCCTTATCGGATGTGTCATTTATCAATATATTCTCCCATACTGTAGGTTGTCTTTTTGTTCTACTGATGGTGTCCTTGGCTGTACAGAGCTTTTTAGTTTGACATAGTCCCACTTGTTCATTTTTGCTTTTGTTTCCCTTGCCCAAAGAGATATGTTCATGAGGAAGTTGCTCATGTTTATATCCAAGAGATTTTTGCCTGTTTTTTTCTAAGAATTTTATGGTTTCATGACTTACATTCAGGTCTTTGGTCCATTTTGAGTTTACTTTTGTGTATAGGGTTAGACAATAATCCAGTTTCATTCTCTTACATCTAGCTGTCCAGTTTTGCCAACACCAGCTGTTGAAGAGGCTGTCATTTCCCCATTGTATATCCATGGCTCCTTTATCTTATATTAATTGACCATATATGCTTGGGTTTATATCTGGGGTCTCTAGTCTGTTCCATTGGTCTATGGGTCTGTTCTTGTGCCAATACCAAATTGTCTTGATTACTGTGGCTTTGTAGTAGAGCTTGGAGTCAGGGAGAGTAATTCCCCCCACTTTATTCTTCCTTCTCAGGATTGCTTTGGCTGTTCAGGGTCTTTTGTGGTTCCATATGAATTTTAGAACTATATGCTCTAGTTCATTGAAGAATGCTGCTGGTATTTTGATAGGGATTGCATTGAATCTGTAGATTGCCTTAGGCAGGATGGCCATTTTGACAATATTAATTCTTCCTATCCATGAGCACGGGATGTGTTTCCATTTATTGGTTCTTCTTTAATTTCTCTTATTGAGTGTCCTGTAGTTTTCAGAGTATAGGTCTTTCACATCCTTGGTTAGGTTTATTCCTAGGTATTTTATTCTTTTTGATGCAATTGTGAATGGAGTTGTTTTGCTGATTTCTCTTTCTGCTAGTTCATTGTTAGTGTATAGGAATGCAACAGATTTCTGGGTATTAATTTTGTATCCCGCAACTTTGCTGAATTCAGATATTAGATCTAGTCATTTTGGAGTGGATTCTTTGGGTTTTTTCTGTACACATGTCATCTGCAAACAGGTACAGTTTGACTTCTTCCTTGCCAATCTGGATGCCTTTTATTTCTTTGTGTTGTCTGATTGCTGTGGCTAGGACCTGTAGAACTATGTTGAATAAAAGTGGGGAGAGTGGGTATCCTCTTGGTCCTGATCTTAAAGGAAAAGCTTTCAGCATTAAGTATAATGTTGGCTGTGGGTTTGTCATATATGGCCTTTATTATATTGAGGTACTTGCCCTCTATGCCCATTTTGTTGAGAGTTTTTATCATGAATGGATGTTGAATTTTGTCGAATGCTTTTTCAGCATCTATGGAGATGATCATGTGGTTTTTGTCCTTCTTTTTGTTGATGTGGTGCATGATGTTGCTGGATTTTTGAATGTTGTACCATCCTTGCATCCCTGGGATGAATCCCACTTGATCACGATGGATGATCTTTTTGATGTATTTTTGAATTCGGTTTGCTAATATTTTGTGGAGTATTTTTGCATCTATGTTCATTAGGGATATTGGTCTGTAATTTTCTTTTTTGGGGGTGTCTTTGCCTGGTTTGGGTATTAGAGTGATGCTGGCTTCATAGAATGAGTTTGGAAGTATTCCCTCCTCTTCTACTTTTTGGAAAACTTTAAGGAGAATGGGTATTAGTTCTTCACTACATGTTTGATAAAATTCAGCAGTGAAACCATCTGGTCCAGGTATTTTGTTCTTAGGTAGTTTTTTGATTACCAATTCAATTTGTTTGCTGGTAATTGGTCTATTCAGATTTTCTGTTTCTTTCTGGGTCTGCCTTGGAAGGTTGTATTTTTCCAGAAAGTTGTCCATTTCTTCTGTGTTATCCAGTTTGTTAGCATATAATGTTTCATAGTATTCTCTCATAATTCTTTGTATTTCTGTGGTGTCTTTAGTGATTTTTTCTTTCTCATTTCTGATTCTGTTTATGTGAGTAGACTCTCTTTTTATCTTGATAAGTCTGGCTAGGGGTTTATCTATTTTGTTTATTTTCTTGAAGAACCAGCTCTTGCTTTCTTTGATCCTTTCTATTGTTTTATTCTTCTCGATTTTATTTATTTATGCTCCAATTTTTATTATGTCCCTCCTTCTACTGACTTTGGGCCTCATTTGTTCTTCCTTTTCTAGTTTCATTAATTGTGACTTTAGACTGCTCATTTGGGAATGTTCTTCTTTCCTGAGGTCAGCCTGTATTGCAATATATTTCCCTCTTAGCACGGCCTTCGTTGCATCCAACAGATTTTGTGGTGTTGAATTATTGTTGTCATTTGTCTCCATATATTGCTTGATCTCTGTTTTTATTTGGTCATTGATCCATTGATTATTTAGGAGCATGTTATTAAGCCTCCATGTGTTTGTGGGCTTTTTCATTTTCTTTGCATAATTTATTTCTAGTTTCATACCTTTGTGATCTGAGGAGCTGGTTGGTACAATTTCCATCTTTTTGAATTTACTGAGGTTCTTTTTGTGGCCTAGTATATGATCTATTCTTGAAAATGTTCCATGTGCACTTGAGAAGAATGTGTATCCTTTTGCTTTTGGATGGAGTGTTCTGTAGATGTCCATTAGGTCCATCTGTTCTAATACATTGTTCAGTGCCTCTGTCTCTTTATTTATTTTCTGTCTGGATGATCTGTCCTTTGGAGTGAGTGGTGTGTTGAAGTCTCCCAAAATGAATGCATTGCATTCTATTTCCCCCTTTAATTCTGTTAGTATTTGTTTCACATATGTAGGTGCTCCTGTGTTGGGTGAAGATATTTATAATGGTTATATCCTCTTGTTGGATTGACCCTTTTATCATTATGTAATGTCCTTCTTTGTCTCCTGTGACTTTCTTTGTTTTGAAGTCTACTTTGTCTGATACAAGTACTGCAGCTCTTGCTTTTTTCTCCATATTTGTTGCATGAAATATCTTTTTTCATCCCTTCAGTTTTTGTCTGTGTATGTCTTTGGATTTGAAGTGAGTCTCTTTTAGGCAGCATATAGATGGGTCTTGTTTTTATTATTCATTCAGTGACTCTATGTCTTTTGATTGGTGCATTCAAACCATTTACATTTAGGATGATTATCGATAGGTATGTACTTATTGCCATTGCAGGCTTTAGATTCATGGTTACCAAACATTCAAGGGTAATTCCCTTACTATCTAACAGTCTAATTTAACTCACTTTGTATACAAGCACAACCTAAAGATTCTTTTTTTTTTCTCCTTCTTCTTCGTCCTCCATTCTTTGTATGTTATGAATCATTTTCTGTACTCTTTGTCTATCCCTTGGGTGACATCTATTTAGCCTTAGGAATACTTCTATCTATAGGAGTCCCTCCAAAATGCACTGTGGAGGTGGTTTGTGGGAGGAGAATTCTCTCAGATTTTGCTTATCTGAAAATTGTCTAATCCCTCCTTCAAATTTAAATGATAACCTTGCCGGATAGAGTATTCTTGGTTTAAGGCCCTTCTGCTTCATTGCATTAAACGTATCATGCCACTCCCTTCTGGCCTGTAAGGTTTCTGTTGAGAAATCTGATGATAGCCTGATGGGCTTTCTTTTGTATGTAATCTTTTCTCTCTCTCTAGCTGCTTTTAAAAGTCTTATCTTTATCCTTGATCTTTACCATTTTAATTATTATATGTCTTGATGTTGTCTTCCTTGGGTCCCTTGTGTTGGGAGATCTGTGCATCTCCATGGCTTGAGAGACTATCTCCTTCCCCAGGTTGGGGAAGTTTTCAGCAATTACCTCCTCAATGACACTTTCTATCCCTTTTTCTCTCTTCTTCTTCTGGTACCCCTATTATGTGAATATTATTCCATTTGGATTGGTCCCACAGTTCTCTCAATATTCTTTCATTCTTAGAGATTCTTTTTTCTCTCTGTGCCTCAGCTTCTTTGTATTCCTCTTCTCTAATTTCTATTCCATTTATCGTCTCTTCTACTACATCTAATCTGCTTTTAAAAATCCCTCCATTGTATGTTTCATTTCAGATGTGGAATTTCTTAATGATTAAATCTCCATCTTAAATTCATTCCTGATTCTTGAATATTTTTCTATACCTCCATAAGCATGTTTGTGATTTTTATTTTGAACTCTCTTTCAGGAAGATTGGTGAGTTCAGTTTCATTTGGCCCTTTTTCTGGGGTTTCTGAGATTTTGGTCTGAACCATGTTCTTTTGACATTTCATATTTCTGTACGGTGCCCTGTAGTGCCCAGAATCTCCAGTCTCTGGAGCTGCTCAGCCCCTAGAGTGAGGTTGGGAGTCGTAGGAGAGTGGAGCTGGTGCCCTGTTTCATGAGGTCTGTTCGGTTCATGAGGTCTGTATGCAGCCTGGTGCAGCCTTCTTTCCTGTTGCTATTTTAGGGTTAGTTGTATTAAGTATATTTTCCCACTATCTGTGGTTTTGGGAGGAGTTCTCTGTCTCACCTCTCACGTGCCATCTTGAATCTCTGCCTGATATTTTTTGTGCTTCTGTCGAACAGGAATCCCATCCAAATTCCCTATTTCCTCATGTGTACCACTTCCCCACCTTCCCACCTGGTGACAGCGGGTGGCTCAGAACCTCCTCTCTTTCTTGAGATCTGTTTTAGAGATTTGAGATGGAGAGTGCACCTAGGCTGTTCATTGGGTTAGACAAGGGGTCTGCCAATGTTTTCGGTAAGGGGCCTGGTAACGATTCACTGTAGGCCATCTGGCCTCTGCCCGGGCAGCTTGACTCTGTGACCTGAAATGGCCTTACCCACCATGTACAAGATGAGGAGGAACTTGTTCTGATAAAGCTTAATCTGGGGAAACTGAAGTTACGTTTTTATGTAATTTTCGTTTCATGAAATAGTCTTCTTTTGACTTTCTTGTTGTAATTCAAATATATTTTTCCAATAATTTATTTGTAACTTGAGGGCCTTATGAAAAGAGGCAGTGGACAAATTCTGCTCTGGAGCTAGAGTCTGCCTGCCCGTGGGTTAGACCCTCTTTCGCCCTGTGTGTCCCTGTTCCCTCTGGTCTCCCATCAGCTTTCTGCGCGCCAGCCCAGTGCCGTCCCCGCTCTCCTTCGGTGGCGGGCTCTGTACCATGTGCGGGTTTCCGTTTTGTTCCTGTGGGGGTTGGAGGAAGGATGGCTGAACCTCTTTTGTCTGTAGGAGTGAGACTAGCACCACTGATCTATGCCGCCTGCTAACAAGGTTAATAGTTGAGACACACAGAATGTGTTGCTGTTTCTGTGGCTATTTTTATTTTTACAAGAAACTCAGATGCCTTAACTTTGCTCATGGAAATGGCCAAGATGGTGTCTGTGTGTGTGAGTGTCCTGCGTCTGAGACTCATCTGTTTGCGACTTCCGTACACCCTAAAAAATGCAGATCCAGTTGTGAAGGGATGACGGGCTGGCCGAGGGGTTTTGGGCTCTGGCTGCCTCCCAGTCTGGTCGAAGCCCTTTTTCCTGAGGACAGAGCCGAATGGGGGTAACCACTCCCTGCAGGAGCTGCTTTAGCAAGCCACCTCTGGTAATTTGGAGAATGCAGAACATTTCTTTGTCCCATGTGGCCTTGGACTTACTCATCTTTTGAACATCTGGTTTTGGAATAAATTGAATCTTATTCACTTGAGTCCTGCAATATTATTTTACTAACGGGTGAAGAAGTTAATGTGTAACCTCTTTGACTAGTAACTTCAGGCACTTGGAAAATGCCTTTGATATTTAATCTGCAGAGAAACAAAGTGCATTTTAACAGTGCAGGTCCTTTTCTAGCAATACTTTATTTTCAGCAAATGGTCTGAGTCATTCTTTTACAATCTTCTCTGTATTTGAGCTCTTTCCTTCGGGATGAGATGGAATGGGACCATTAGTGCAAATCTGACTCGCCTGCGGACCTGCCTCAGTCACCAGTGAGAATGCATTTTGAGGTTGTTCACATCCCCACCGGCATCTGTTGCAAGACAATGTCCTGGGCTTGGCTCAGCATCCTTCTGCACCTCACGGGCAGGAGACAGTGAAGGGTTTCAAGGACTGTATGCAGCGGTGGTAGGGGGCCGGCGATCTCAGCAGCAGAGTCCGGGAAGCCCAGAGACACAGCTGCAGTTAGTGGCTGTGCTGGCAGGTGGGGTCTCGGCGGGGCATGCCTTGCATTGGAGTCTTACATTTGCTTTACTCAGGTTGTACCTACTTACCCTGCTGTGCAAAGTTCTGACTGATAAAACCTTACCATTTGCTGGCATGAAATAATTTACATTTCTTTTTTCACCAAAGACTACAGTTTTCATTAAAAAGAGATGCTTGACATATACCCACCCAAAAAAATTGCACACAGTGTTCACAGCAGCATTTCCCACAATACCCAAAAGGCAAAAACCCGAATGCCCATCACCTAAGCAATGGGTAAATAAAAAGGCGGACATTCATGTAGTTAAATGTTGTTTGTCCACTAGAAGGAGTAAAATACTGACAAGCTGAATAAAACTCGAAAACGTGATGGAGTGAAAGAATTGGATATAAAAGACCACAGATAGTGTGATTCCATTGTCATGAAATGTCCATGATATGTGTACCAATACGAGCAAGAATTGACTAGGGATTATCAGGGCTTAGGGAGACAGAATCAGGAGTGGCAGTAATGGGTACATTTGGGGGCTGAAGAAAGTGTTCTAAAATTAGTGATGAGGGTTGCCCAATTCTAGGAATATACTAAAAACTGCTGAACTGTAAAAGGCTGAGTTATTGGGTATGTGACTATGTCTCAGTATGTTATAAAAAATTATGTCTCAATTATAAAAATGATGCATTTGAAAAATAGAATATGTTCATGTAGCTTTGTCATCGCTGAAAACTAACTAGTTTCTTCAGTCAGACAGTTTGTATAATTTTAATAAAAATCTAATTGTGTTAATATTTATTCATTTATTTACCTGATGGGTGTAGTCTTTGCCACTGGGGATAAAGATTATCTGAGGAAGCTAAGTCTTGTCCCATGGAGGACAAATTGAGTTTATTCTGTATATTGTGATTTCAGTTATTTGTAAGTATCAGGCCCCGTTTTATCAGCTGAGTGATTTTGGTTGCAGGGCACTCACGTGAAAAGGGAAACACTGTCTGAGATCAAGATATCCCCCCCCCACACACACACACATCCGCAAACATCTTAACTGGAAATTTCTGAGTGCACGGCATCAGGGTGCAAACCTGGTCAGCAGGGTCCCTGCGCTGTACGGATCTGGGCTCTGGGGAGGCCGAGAGCTGGTGCCGCAAAGTGTGGGCAGTTCAGCATGACGCCCTCCCCTGGGAGGCCCCGTACTTGAATAAAGCAGCTGAGACACCTCCCATCTTGGTTTTCGTTTTTATGACAGCTGAAGATAAACGCCCTGTAACCCAAATGTTACCGTCTGGTGCATCTGCCTCAAGAAAGACAAAACAAAGGTCAGGTGGTCCCCATTTTGGAAGTGTTTTTTAGCTGAAATACAAAAGGATATTGTGGCTTAAAATAAACTGAACAGTGACTCTGGGAACGGGAATGGGAAGAAAGCCCTTGGGCCCCTGGAGGGGGTCAGTGTAGCAGAAACACCAGTTGTCTGTGGCAGGAGAAACTGTTCAGAAGGTTGCTATTTCTGCAATTCTGGGATGTTCCAGCTGCGTGCATTGGACTGGTAGTTCCTCAGTCACTAGCCCATCTGTTTCTAAAAGTATCCAAGGAAATGTGTAAAAATGGCATGCAGAGTGGAGGCGGTTGTGTGCTGTGGACGGCAGCTGCTTCGGCTTTCTCCTGACTCCTGATGGCCTGGAACCAGAGTTCTGTCTGTTTTACACAATGATTTCTGAAAGTATGTGCGACTTTCAGTTCAGTTTGCTGAACGATTTAATGTTGAAGATGAGCATTAAGAAAATGATTGTACTCTGAAAAGAAGCTGGGTGGGCTCGACCTTTTGAGCACAGATGTGTAGAAGGCAGAAATCTTGGGGGTAGGCGAGGGCATGTGGTTTATATGGTGTAGTTGAAAAAGGCTGCATTTTAAATTTAGGAACATCAGACTTCCCTTTTCAGCTCTGCCTCTTACTAGCTGTGTGCTCAAAGCCAAGAAACTTGACCTCTCCATGTGGACTTCGAGGGTCCTTGGGGGTTAAAAATGCTAATTTGATCGGTAATGAGAATTAAATGGAGTAGTATGTGCAAAGCCCCAGGCTTTTTGAGTAGCACTCAGTAATTGCTTTTGAGGTTTAAGAAAGTTCTTCCTGCTGCTCCTAGAAATGTTACATTGTGGTGTTGAATGGCATAAACTCGGGCAGTGGAGTCCTCTGGAGCAGTCCTCAGGATGTGGCCCAGGAGAATTCCACAAGGGGCTGCAACTTTTGTGTTTTTAAGCCTGTGTCACACTTTTCTCAGAGATTATTAACTCCTGTGTGAAATTCAGAATTTTCTGGAAATTCTATGATCGTTTGGAGATAAGTTTCCCCAAGCAGGCAGAAAATAGCGTGTGTTCATTTGAGTCAGTTGAAAATGAATTGACCAACATTGTCCATAAGTCCCCAAATTTTAGTATTAGACTTCAAAGGTGAATTTACAGGAAGTGAGCTCCAACTTAAGGAATATTTTCTGCTCTGTGGATGCCAGTGTATGTATATGTTTTAATAATATAAGCCTCGGTATGTCATCTGTAAAATGGGTTAGATATAAGGGACGGGGTGGGCAAAGGCAAGCAGAGCCGCCCAGGAGGTAGCCAGGGGGTGCTGGTTGTCTCTGAGTGGGGCGGGGAAGGGTGCTCCATGTTTGTTCCTCTTATTTTTAAATTTTTGACACTTTGAAAAAGAAGAGAGATGTCAAGTAGGATGAGCACTGTTCAAAGCTCTCTGACTTCCAGGGTAATTGCTTTATCAGATTTTGGGAGGAAGTTATCCCTCGAGCAGGTACTTGACTTGGTAAAAGAGGAGACTTGCATGCTTTCTTGATTCATCTTCCACGCAAGTTGTTTAATTGATTATGATTTACAAGTTATCTGTGATTAGTTTTATTAATATCTGAACAAAAATTCTAGGTTAACCTGAAAGCATATGGAAGGCAGATAATTTCTTCCCGCTCTTGTAAATTCCATCCAAGCACTCTGTGCCATACAGAACAAGTTTCTTCTTAAACCCTCAACACACAAATTCTTTTTTTTTTTTTCTCTGGAGTTGGGTCCAGAGATCCATGGACTATCTGATGTGTCCACTGACATTTTAACGAGGTTTCAAGAGGACCCAGGAATTGCCAGGAATTTGAAATTAGAGTATTACCAAAGTCACATTCCTGGACTGCTCAGCTATTGCTCTTATGAGAGCAAAAACTGATGACTGTATTAAAATAAAATAAAACATTTATTCATTTCATTCAGAACGTTTATATTGAGCCCCTAATTTGTACAAAGTGCTATGTTAGGCACTGGCTGGTGGGGGGGATACAAATAAGAATTGTCCATGGGCCCTACTTTCAAGGAGCTGTTTGCTCTGTTGTGGGGAGAAGACACATACATAAATACTGAATCCAAGGAGAAAGGAGGTCATTGTTTCTGGCGTAGGGAAGCTGAGAAGGACTTGATGGAGCAGTGCGCTTCACCCGCACCTGGAGTGACAGGTAGGGTGTGGAGACAGTAATGTCAGCTGCGTCTGGGGAGGTCCCTCCCTGTGCATTAGGTGAAACCTCATCCTGGACAGGGAGGGTTCTTGACTGTGATCGGGAAAGAATTCTCTGGCAGGTCAGACGAATGTAGGTAAGGAAGGAATTCATTAAAGCAAGAGTAGCAGCAAATGGCAGCAGCTGTGCAGGCAGCGGAGAGCAGGGAAGAGCAGAGGGAGGAAAGTGAGGCTCACTGGACTCCTGCTCAGCACAGGGCAGATCCCTTGGCAACTCCTGAAGCCAGGGTCACCTGGTGCCCAGTGTCTGCTTGGATCTGCATGGGGTGCGAACTGAGCCCCCACCACCCCAGGATTTGGGGGAGCTGCAGAGCACTGGGTGGAATGAGATTATGTTCTGAGAACTTCCCAAAGGCAAGAGAAGGAATTTTTTGTGCAGGCTACTAAAAAGCACGCTCATACACTGCACTCCTGTCCAGGTCCCCCAGGCAGTGGGAACTTGGAAGTCCAAATCAGAGCTCTGAGTAGCCCCTCCCTACTTGCCTGGAGTACAACAGAGACAGAGTGAAGACTTGTACTTAAGTCTGGAAAATAGAATGAAATAGCAAAGTGACAGAGACACTTTACCACTGGAAGGGCACAGAGACAAAACACAGTAAGTTGAGCAGAGAAAAGTATTTCAGGCAGCAAGTACACACTCAGAAGGGGAGTGCTGGCAACCTCAGACAGGAGGCACACTCAGAGGCTTAGGATTCTGTCTTTTAAGTCTTTCAAAAATGGGGCAAAGGGCGGGGGTGGTGTGGGGGTAGCCTTGACATTAGTCTCATGATGTGCATCTCCAGTGGGAGACATTATGTCACAATCCACCGTTAGTCCTCTAGATAATTCTGTAAGATAAACTGAACACAAGGAATTTATTGATTCATTAAATAAATAAATGTATTGATTTAAGGTAGTGGTGACCCCCAAGCAGGGGGACGTACCCTTTAGGACTACTTGCGCTGCCTTAAGATAGGGTCAGTTATCGGCTGATTACCATATGTTAGGGTCTTAATTCCTAACTCCCTGGTTTTTAAAATGAAATCTTAGCCTTAAGATGAAGTCCCTCCTGTTCTTATTATACTATTTATATCTTAGCATTTTTCCTCATAGGCAGGAGAAATTAATCATGATGTTTGTCCATGTTCCTCCCCTACCTCAGTGAATCCTTCTGGACAAGGGAACCACATCTCCTGTTTTAAGCAGGTATCTGATAGAGGGAGTCTGGAGCGAGGGAGATCATTCCTTGCCCTGTGACATTTCTCAGTAATGTATGTTCCATGAACATTTTACATAGATACATAGGCACACGTACATACAGAGACTTACACACAGGAATGCCTGTCTTCAGACTTAACCGTAATATGGTTGCAATCGTTTCTTGGCCAATGTGAGTGAAGCCAATAGTCCTGCTTTTAATATATGCACACATTTGGCCAAAGACAGCAGACATGTTTTTAATTCAATTGCCATTTATTATGAAAAGCCTGGATTGGTTCATGAATTATGAATTCATCCTGAGGATGAGAATTAAATGAGATGTTCTATTTCAGTCAAAACATTTGGGAGCTTCCCAACAGAGATAGACTCATTTCCTGGCCTGTAGTACAGTCTTGGGAAGATGAAGGTGGGTCATACTTGTTTTTTATGAACTCCTTGTCATCCGAGTCTCTGACAACTGAAAGCCTTGCATAGATGAACACCTGCAGTTGCACGGTCGTGTTGCACACTGTTCCTAAGTGCTGTGTTCTTGTTTAGACTGTTGGCTTTATATGGAAATGGCTACCATCTTCCCTAAGTTTATGTAATGGGGTAAAGGCAGGCATGTTACAGGGTTTGGGCCATTCCTGTGAGATGGGTTGGGGGGATTAGATGAATACAAATGTGCATGTTCACCAAAGGATCTCTAGGTTCTAAGTAGGACGAAAATATGGATTAAAGTTGTAAGGGTGGCTGGTCTTTGCTATTAGTATTACTTCTTCCAAGGTACCTTGAGTAATGAGCCATTACTTTTAGAATTCCAAGAATAGAAGACCACAGGTGTTTGAATGTGCTCAGAAATAACAAAATGATGAGAAATTTGTTTAAAAGAACCAGAAGCTTTATCTTCCCTACAGTAAAATGTCTGGAATGTAGTTTTGACATTTAAAGCGTGAGCCTGTGGCCCTGCCCGCCACCATTCGCCCCTGCCTGCCACTCCCTGCCTCGTGCTCCTCTCCTGCGCCGGGAGCGCCCTTTCCTGCTGGGACACCCCCCCAGGTCTTGTGGTGGTTGTAACAGTGATAAGAAAAGCCAAGGAAACAGTAAACATAATTTTAGTACTGACATTTACCAAGGGCCAGGGGCCTACGTGGCCGATCTCATCTGATCCTTCTAACAACTTTATGGGAGAAGCACTATTTAAATCCCTATTTTAAAAAATGAAGCCGTGGAAGCTAAAAGACGATAAGTAACCTGCCCAAAGCCACACGTGCCGCCGGTCACACAGCTGGGCTTCCACCGGCCCGGCTGTTCCCTGCTGCCTCTCCGGTTCTTTGGTGAAAGAATTTCTCAGTTTAATATCTTTGTGCAACATTGGTTCCCACATGGGCTCTCATGGTTTTATCTGCTTACTGTAAGGCTGATTACAGTTAATTAGTTTTTACTTTTATTTTTCCATTTTTATATTTCAAGTTGCAAAAGCAATTATGTTTTTAATGAAAAATTGGAAAATGAAGCAAGATAACAAGAATAAAGAAATCATCACCTATTATCCCAATACTCTAGGGAAAAAAAACCACTGTTAATCAAACGTCTACTTACAGTGTGGTTCCATTTGTAGGATAGTCTGGAATAGCAACATGCTAAAGGGAAGAAAACGGGCCATTGATGGCCAGGGGCCGGGGTGTGGAGAGGGATGGACTGCAGGAGGACTCAACGGGGTTTCCTGGAGATGTTTTAGATCTTCTTTGGGGTGGTGGCTACATGACCATATGCATTTGTTAAAACGCATGGAACTGTATACAAAAATAGTGCATAAATCCCTCCTCTGTAAACGTGACTGAAAATAGAAGCCAGTGTGGACACCTCATGGGTACTCTTAGGCCCATTTTCCTGTGCATTCATGTTTAAAAACATGTCAAATAGAGTCTACTCTCTTGTAACCTTTTTTTCATTCGAAAATACATCAAAAGCATCCTAATTCATGATCAGTAATTTGCTCTGTCATTAAAAATGAGCACTATTATTTGAGTGAACGTACTTAAATTAGCTTTAGTCTGAATTTTCTTATAGCAGATCTTGTTTTTCGGCTTTTCTGTTATGTCACTACACAGAAAGGGAATCTTCCTCCCAGAACAGAGCTGCTTTGACTGAAAATAACAAAACTGGTGAATTGTCCAGATAACCTCTTTGGGGATATTCTGGCTGTGTCAGACCGCTGATCACTGGTAGACCAGCAGAAGACTCCTTTTCAGAGCCTCTTCTTGACCTTGAATGGGAGTTCTGGCTAAGGCAGGGCCGGCCTGCAAGTGGGCAGGAATGACACGCTGCTCCGTTTGGGAGCGGGGCTAATGTTAGTCTTTCACAACTTGACTTTTAAGAATGAACTTTTTTTCTGCATTTTGCCAGCAGAAATACTTATTCTGTGTGGAACTTACATTTTTGCGAGCATAATGAATGTTATTTCTAAAGTACAATAAATATTTTCCTTCTGACCTCGAAGTAGACGACTGAAAATAAAATCGATTGTTTCCCTCATGAATCCAGACAGCCATAGTACGCCTCTTTCAAAAATGACATCAGCTAGATCACTTAGCAGGCTAATGACACTTCTCCTGCCAGACAGAGCCCTTGATTTACCACTGTCGTGAAGCCGCTGTTTTCCATTCACGCTGCACGCTTGAAGTATTTTGACACTTAATGCTTCCTATAATGAAAAATATGGAAAATTTGACAAGGCTCATTATTTACCATTATGTGGAGAAAGATCTCTCCACAGATGTTATGAGAGCTTCTGCGTGGGCCTTGCAGAGTGCTGCCGGCTTCTCTGTCCCCCCCAAAGTTAACATGCCTCTGCCTCTCCCTCATGGATTTTTTGAAAGCACATGTTCCTTCCATGAAAGCCTTTCTGGCTAAAGGAGTAGGATTGGAACAAGAAGCCACCTTCTAGGCAGGATCCCCAATGTTTGGAGAGCATTTTAGATTCTCAGTGGATTTCATGAGCTGTTGTGTTTCGTATCTCTTCTTACCTAAACTTGCTATCACCTGACCTGGTGGTAGCTCTGTAGGAGGGGTCTGGGCCTATGTTTTCTTTTTAGATAAACCCATAGATTTTTTAAAATTAGATTATCAGTGAGTCCCTGTTGACCACTTGCTGTAGACTGGGTGATGGAAGGAAATACACCAGTACTTCATCCTGTAGAAACTTGTCACTGTTCATTTGAATTTGTTCCCTTTGTCTCTCAAATTATATATAATATCCTGTATGCTCTGATCATCACCTTAAAACAAACCTAAAACAGTTTCATGTTGACACCTTGCAATGTCCTATTCTGTGGCTGCTCAGGGGTCCTGTTCCGTCAGGAGGCTCCGGGAATGTCCTCCACAGGATGTCTGCGGACTGGCAGGCTCTGTCTGGGGCTTGGCAGGCTGTAAATACACAGGAGGTGGAGAGCGTCTGGTATTGCTTGTTTCAGCAGCCAGGGAAGGAAAATTCACTCCCCAAAGCTCTTATTAGCTAAATTACACTTACATCTGCTGCGTTAGTTTGGGGTTGTTTTATTTTAAGTCATGATGGAGCTTAGATCGTCTCTCGGATCATCTTTTCTTTCAGATGGTGGGGGGTTTTGAGGCGGACCTTATGATCTGTGTGGCCCACAGATGGTGACCCAAGAGGTGAATTGGTCCCCCACGTCTGTCCTCTCGAACTCCTGCATGTTGCTCTGCTGCAAAGCCTCCTCCTCTGTGATGAGGGATTAGAAAGGGCCACCCATCTACTTGTAAATCTTTGTGTTTTGATGTTCACTGCCTCACACAGTTGCCTTTTTTAGGTTTAAGTTTGTCTGGAGAAGAAAGTGGAAACCTAGACTATTAAACTTCTGTTGCCACTCAGTGATTTGATGTTGGTTTTGTGGAGCCTTATTTGTTCTTAGGTGAATCACAGCCCAGAGTTTGAGTGAAGTCACTGCAGCCACCGTGCCAGGCTAAAGCATTCCACGAATGATTCTTCTCCCCGAGTTGGAGACACAGGAGCCGCCAGAGCACAGCCATAGGGCTTGGGGTGGTCTGGCCAAGAGCATGCTCCCTCCTTGTTAGATGAGGCCTCTGTGCCGGGGCTCAGTCGCGCTAGCAGCCAGGACACAGGCAGCTGTAGAAGACGGGCCGGGCGGCAGAGGAGGCTCTGTCGCTGACAAGCCCCAGACGCCACCATGGCAACAGAAGGAAGGTCTGTTGGGCTTTGTTTAGTTGTGGCATCTATTTCCACAGGCCTGCAGGACTTACTCTTCATTTGGCTTTGATTTAAGTTCCTTCCTGCTGTGCCTCGAGCTTTCTGCTTTTTCCCTGCCGGCACCTCCCATGGCTCTGAACCCCGTGTCCTCTGCTGGTGGCGGCACCCTGCTGCCTGTGTGAAGGGCTGGTCCCCAGAGCCTGGGGTTGGCGCACCTCAGAGACCCCATTGCCCTGGCTGGGACGTGCCCTCGGCCTGCCCCACTTCCAGATTTCAAGGCGTAACTGGTCAGCCAGCAACAGGTGGGTCTTGACTGACTATGGCTGGAGGGACAACAGGGAACTAAGCTGAGTCTCTACCTCAGGCCTGTATTCTAGTAGTGCATTAAAATGTTGCATCCATAGTGCCTAAGTGGAGATAAGTGCCCCCTCTTCATTAGGAAGAAAAAAGAGAAAGTTTTACTCAGTTTGGTGAACGCTACCCACCAGTGTCTCCTTTGCATAATAGGGAATTTAGAAATTTAAAAAGGTAGTGTCTTAGTCTGTCCAGGCTGTTAAAACAAAACCATAAATGGAGAGGCTTATAAGCAGTAAACATTTATTTCTTACTGTTCTGGGGACTGGGAAGTCCAAGACCATGATGCATGTCTGGTGAGGGGCTGGTTTCTCCTTGATAGCCTCCTTACTCTAACCTCACATGTCCAAGGGGTGAGGGAGCTCCCTGGGGCTCTTATAAGGGCATAAGGGCACCAGTCCTCATCATGAGGGCTGCACCCTCATGACCTCATCACCTCCTAATGCCATCAGTGGGATTCTAGCCCAGGAGTGTTGAGGACACACAGTGTTCAGACCACAGCAGACAGCGATAAACTTAGGTTATCTTACAAGTCATACAAAATGAAAAGGTGCCTTGAGAGGAGGCTCCTGTGCAGTCAGCAGCCTCTGAGAAGAGAAGGGCTTGGGCCAAAGGTCCACCTTCTCTGTCCTCTGAGTTTGAGTTGCCAGTATCTTGGCATGTTGCCCGTGGCTCCCACCACAAAGTACAGAGGGAGTGTGAACAAAACATCACTGAACCTAGATGGCATCGTGAAGCATCCGAAATAGGTGATGCGCAGCAAGTTTTATTATCAGCATGATGTTATCAGTAGAAAGCCATATTTTGCCTCCACATTCCTGATAAATGTTCAAAATATGCAAGCAGAGTTTGTAACAAATGTGAGCTTTCTTATTCCCGATTCTGTGTTAACAAAAGGCCTACCAGTGATTTCAGTTTTTATAGTTTGTGAGCATCCACATGGAGACTTAGGAAAGAAAGTCACTCCCTCACCCCACTGCCGAGAAGTCAGCAATGCTTAGGTTTGCAAGGGTCATGGTGACCAGGAAGCGGGGACTAATGGACTCTACCGTGAGCCAGCTAATGAGGTGAGTTTCCAGATTGTTCTAGAAATGAGAGCAGAACAGGGAAGTGCAACAATGAGGTCCTGTTGGACATACATTCTTGGGGATCCTTCCTCTGTTTTGTGGCTGCTCTGAAGAAGACTTTCTGTGCAAGGAACAGTTGAGAAACAATTTTTGTTTAAGACAAATAACAAATTATTTCTGTTTTTAATTTTTGAGGACCCTCCGCACTGCTTTCTGTAATGCCTGCACCAGACGGCATTCCCACCAGCAGTGCACAGCATTCCCTTTTCTCCAGACCCTCACCAATACTCACCTGATTTTTTTTTTTATATTAGCTATCCTGACAGGTGTGAGGTGATACCTCGCGGTGACTTTGGTTTGTATTTCCCTGATTCGTGATGTCGAGCACCTTTCCCTGTACCTGTTGGCCATCTGCATATCTTCTTTGGAAAAGTGTCTGTTCAGATCCTTTCCTACAGGTATTTTGGATGTTAGCCCCTTGTCAGATATGAGGTTTGCAAATATCTTCTCCCATTCGATAGGCTGCTTTTTCATTTTGTCAACGGTTCCTTTGCTGAGCAGAAGCTTTTTAGTGTGATATAGCTGTGGGAGGTAATGTGATTTCCTTGTGTACACGCATATATATTAAATCATTATGTTGTACACCTTTAAAAAATAACATCATACAACCTAAATATATACAAATTTTTATTTGTCAGTCATACCTCAGTGAAGCTGGGATAAACAAATAAATAACAACCAAAACAATAATAATAAAGCCTGGCAGAGATTCTTTCCAGCCAAACACTGGATGATAAGAGTGGATGAAACCCCTAAGTCAGGAAAAACTAGAAGGTGCCACCAGTGGGACAGGAGCCACCATGGATCTCTCCCTCTCTCTTTTTTAATTGTGGCAAAATACATATACCATAAAAGTTACCATCTTAACTACTTTTAAGTGTACAGGTTGGTATACAATCTCTTATAAAGAGGAATTATGCTGCTAAGAGAATAAAAATTTTCCTCATCCCCTCATAGAAACTGACTTCTAGAGTTCCCGGGTAGATGCAGGCACGGAGCACACAGAGAAATCTAGCTTCAAAGTGACAAGCGGGAAGCAGGTGGCTTCTGTAAAATTCCTGGGCATATAAATGTCTTCTTGTCTGTAGCTGATATCTGACCCATCTCCTTCCCCTTCTAGGTGGTGAGATTTTTTACCACAATTCATATCCTTTGTAGCACTTAGCACATGGCCCAACTCTGAGGTGCTTGAAAACTATTTGTTGTTTGAGGGTCACATTGCTTTTTGTAAATAATCTTGTCCGTTCAGGCAATGTTACTTGCTCTGAAATGTTACTACTTTGTTCCTTTATAATGGGAGGGGAAAGAAAGGTGACAGCGCCAGGGCCCTACGGCTGCCACCCCTTCTCTAAGGGACCTCTTACAGCCCCGCAGAACCGCCACTGGGCCGGAGTGACAGCAGAGCAGACGGGGTGAACCTGAACCCGGCGCCAGGCTGGTCTGCTGGCACCTCTTTTCAAGTGATTCCAAGCGATCTGCATCAAAATGACTGGAATCATTGGAGGTTTGGAGTTTTTAAACTTCACAACTAAGGTTGAGGAGGGCTGGTTTTCCCTGTAGGTGAGCAGACAATCTGCTCACCTCCAAGGGCAAGACCAATAGATAAGAGATTTTACTCAAGAAGGTGCTGGGGAAGCTGACCCCAGACAGGGCAGCAAATACTTGCTCCCAGTACGTTAGGCCGTGCAAATGTGTCTTTGATTCAGGGTCTTGTTATATGTTTCGTGGCCATTTTGAAAAGGTAGCAAGCACTGTGTTTTGGGCAAGGGGCCAAAAAGCAGAGTAAAATCTAGTATTATGACTGGAACCTTTTTAACAATGTGAGATTTCATAGAAAAATGTTTGTAAGAACGTGCCTCTTTATAAATATAGAAGATCACACTTTCTGTATTTGGTGAAGTCCAGTGGGCACTCCTGGTAAAATGAATTCTGTATTTTCTGCTTCAAATCCTTTTGAGAATGAGTGGAGAATACATAAATTACAAGTTTCTCTTTGCAAGTTGGCCTTCAATATTTCATGTGCCAAAAAAATGTTTCAAAATTAGGGCAACATTAGTATCTTTTTCCTAATGCTCTCTAAACACAGTTCTTTGCATTTCCCCTCGTCTGCAAAAGCCCCCTGGTAGCTAGCAAAGCCTGTGGTCAGTGCTCAGGTCTGACTTATTACCAACTTAGTGTCCTTCCCCCCTCACGGGACCTTCTGTGTTCTAGAAACCTGATTAACAAATCTCCTATCCTGCCCTCTGGCTAGTTCCACTGCTGCTGGCGAACAGAACCATCCTCTCCCCGCAGCTCCTGGGCCCCAACCTCCCACTCAGCTGAACCCCTAGCCCAGACAATCTGCCGGCCATGTCAGAGGCCTTCCTGGTGGCGCTGCTTTGAAACCGACCAGAATGGCTGCAGAAATTTTAGTGACCATCCAAAAGTTTCTCTCTGTGGATTTTAGACTTCGGGGATAGTGCAACACAGATTTTCCTCAGACGCTTTGTCTGGCTATATTGAGGGAAAACCAAATTGTGCGTAAGAATTTAAATTGGCAAAAACAACTTAAATCCTGGTAAATTTCACATCCGTTGTAAACGGGTGAGACTCTTAGCTTTCAGTTTATAGTCAAAACAGTACAAATAAGCTGACCTGTGAAAGTCAAGCAGTTGCCCATCATTTTACCATCACAGTGAACTACTTTGTCTAAAAATATATTTGGTGGGGAAGAAAGATGACAGATTTTTAAATACACACAATAGTATGAATAGGCACCTCAGGCAGTCATTTGCTCCACATTTGCGAGAGCACCTGGACTATTTAGTCTAAGAGTGAGTAATAGCGACAATTGTACGAAGGTGTCCTTAAGTCCATTATTATCTGTTATTTCAATCGAGTGTCATGAGGTTACAATGATACTTACCTGCAAAAAGGCTTTGCCATATTTTTCCAGTTCAGTCTTACTTTCTTTGAGGTTTCTTTTTATCATCAATATCCTAGGTTCTTAGGACCTAAAAATAAGTTAGTTAAATCTTTTCACCCTCTGTGTCCTCTCAGAGGGCATCATCTTGTTTCTTGAGCATTTGTTCCTCGGCCCATCTGTGAGGGAGAAGAGTCCTGCTTTTGCTCAGCTGTTATTCTAGCCCTGATGGGCGGATGAAAACCCTAAAAGAGCCCAAATGATTCTCATGCAATCAACAATGGTACCTGTTAAATGTCTCAGAAAAGACCACTGCCTTGGCTGGGAAGGATCGGGGGCATAGGGTGCTGTTTTCACTGGGATCCATTCTGTGTCTTGACAGCGCCTCACTTACAGCCCTTGATGCCTTCCAATGGGAGGCGAGGCCGCCCAGCTCCAGAGCCCTTCTGAGGGAAAGCCAGGCTCCCAGTAGGCTCCGCAGCGGGAGCTGGGCTTGAGAGAGAGACAGGCAGGCAGGCAGGCAGAGGTACAACAATGGCATGAAGCGACAGTGGCAGGAAAGTGACGGAAGAAAGTGCCATGCCGGGGTGGATGACACAGAGGAATCACCAATTCTCAATAAATGTGACTGATCAGATAAAAGGCAAGGAAGGGGGTTACATCACTGTTTCCCAAAGAAGATGAGTTCTCATTTCCTGGCTTGTTGTCCCCTAACATTCGGTAGATACACTGGTCTTACACATGTAGCCAGTAGTTACTCTCCACTCTTTGTGCTGTTACCATTCTCCTTATAATGTGACCTAATTTGTTTTTAAAAATAATTGTGCTCAGAGAAGACAAGTAGTGATTCTCATCTCACTACACTGATGGACAGTGACTGTAATAGGGTTGGTGGGGGGGACCTTATGAAGGGGGTAGTTTAATCATCACAATATTGCTCATGTAATTGTAGGTTAATGATACTAAAGTAAAATAAATTGTAAAAATAATAATAATAATAATAATTGTGCTTTGTCATTTCATGAAATAGTTCAGGAAACTACTGTACGCGTGTCATTATTTCAGATTCTCACTAGTGACTGCTGAGGACAGCTATGTACAGGCAGGAAGCTGCTACTCCTGATTTTTAGCAACTAGATGGGTATGTCATTTTACAGTTGGGTTGATTTATATGCCTTCAGGACTCTTTGGGTTCGTAAAGGTACTTAATGTCCTGGCTTCTTTTGAGTGGTGTTCATTTGGGGCATACACTGGCTATATTGGTGTGTTTTGAGGATTTAACTAGTAATTTGGTCTTGGAAGTCCAGAAAGTGCTCTGGACTTGGAGTCATGAGTTCAAATTCCAGGGGGTGATGTGTGAGGAGAACTATTTTAAAATTAGGCCATGCCACTGCCCTGCTTAAAGCCTTTCAGTGCCCTCCTAGTTCCCTGGTGGATAATGCCCAAGTTCTCCAGAAGCGCCCAGCAAGCTCTGGTCTCTGCACTCTCCAGTCATGTCCTCTTCCACTTTCTTCCCTTTTACTGGACCCAGGCACACACGCTCTCGCTAAGTTCCTGGAAATCCAAGCTCCTTTGGGCCTCGGGGCTTCTGTGCTTGTAGTTCCCACCCCTGGAATTCCTTTCCAGCGCTTTGCACAGCTGGGTCCCTTAGAAACCGGCTCGTGGAGATGCTCTGACCCCCCATCCCTAGAGGCCTCCCCTCCTGCTTGATCTAGCACAGCACCGGCTCATTTTCTTCATAATACATATCATCCTGTCTGAGTAGCTCATGTTTTTTCCGCTTTACTTTTTAATTGTTTGTCTCTCCTTCTGGAATGTAAGCTGATTGACTTCTTGAATGTGAATCCCCAGTGCCTGTCCCTATGCCTGGCCTGGGTAGATGCTCAGTGATTGGGTGAAGGGCAGTTTGAGTTTAGAACTTAAGCACTGAACTTATGAACCTACGGAAGCAAAGGAATCAGCCCCAGAGACGTGCCTGCTGTATTTTAGTGTTCATTTGAAGCATACAGAATGAAAATAAATCATTAAAAGACAGAAAGAAAAAAATAGAAAAAAGAAAAAAAGATATTTATATTTAAAGCAAGTCAAGAATAGCAAAAGTTTAAAATATCAAAATCTCATGATGAGTTTAGTTTCTTTTAAAAAATATTTTTAGAAATAAATATAAAATGTTCCAGTCACCTTAAAACTACAGGAAGAATGTTAAAACATTAGGCAAATACCAGGACACTCTTCATGGCCAGTTTTAAGGTAAAGAAATGGAAGGAGAGGATGAGTGGAAGGTAAATTGGAAAAGGGGGTGGGGAAAGGGGCCGACAAAGAGATGGGGAGATGCCTAGAGAAAGGAGGGGACAGGAAGATACGCTGAAGGGCTGGAGTGAGCCCTCCCCTGGGACACTCTAATTAGCTGAGATTCTGCGGGTCAGGGCTCTGCTGCACCCCACCGAGGGGAGCTGCCTTCCCAGCTGCGGATCTCCAGTTCTTGAGCACCAGCCTGCCAGAGCCACGAGCCACAGCCAGACTTGGCCAGGAGGCCGGAGGTGCCAGACAGTGACCTCTCCACCCCTGGTACTGTGACTGGGAGGCCCTCCCATCCCCGGCTCAGTGAGACGGAACGTGGAGCCACTAGCAGTACATTGTGGTGCTTGTCAGAGTGGCTGGGGCAGTGCCCTGGAGTCTAAGACTGACCCAGGCCATCCTGATAGAGGCCTTAGCGGGGGCGGAATTTGCTTTGTTAAGACTAATGCCGGCTCTGACCTTGGTGGAGGTAGTGATATTTAATGTCACATAAAACCAGAATGAATTATTCTCTAGAGCATCGTCTGGCTGGCATTTCTTTTCTAATCTTCTTCCTTCCTAGGCCAGCTCAGTTCTATTAAAAATTCTGTTAGCTAAATGTCAATGGGTTCAGCCTGTCTCCTCTCTGTGCCACACATTGAAATTTTCCTATAAAATACTATTTTAATGTATTAGAGATAAACAGAATTTTATTAATGTCAGCCCCATAGATCTACATGGAACCCAGTCCTGTGTCTGGAGTTACACTTAACCAAGGTCGGTTTGCCATTTTTCTTCTCAATTCATGATGACAAAATACTTGGTTGGAACACAGGAAAAGGAAAGCTTTGCTGCTTAAACTAAATTGCTGAAGGATGAAAGTTTTCGTTTAGCAGTCTGGATGTTGGGCTTAATTAGGCCCCACAGTTTCCTAAAAGAATTCAATCTGGAATGCTCTTGGTTGTCAAGAAAGAATTAGCTAGCCTTAACCGTGCCAGGCTGGACATTTTACTGGTTTGTTAAGGAGAGGCATTTTACAGAAACCACACTAAGGGATTCTGAGTGGTGCTGGCCCTTTGGTTAATCCCGTTTGCTTTGAGGAGCTGCCCTGGGCCCCTGCGCCCTGGGGGAAACATTGTCCATGGGCAGTGTTAAAAGTGAACTCATTTTGGAAAGCTGGAAGGTTTCAGGGCAGGTATGTCCTTATCTGTTTCAGTGCTCAGCCATTTAAGAGTTACTGCTGTCATCGCTACTCTAAACAGCCAAGAACTGAGGCCTTAGTGGACAACCTTTAACATTATGCTGGGTAATAAGCCACCATTAAACAGAACTGTAGCCCAGGCTCATTAAAAACACCACAGGCCTCCTGCGACCTGGCTGCAGTCATGCTTGTCCTGATTCACTTCTTGGGTGGATTTTATCACCCTGGGGAGGTAAAGCTTGGCCCAGATGCTGCACCAGGGATGGAATCGGTGAAGGCAAACGCAGCCCTGCGGGAAGAGGCTCCACCCCGAAAGGGGCTGCGGAGGACAGCGGTGACCCACTCCAGGAGGGAGACTGGAGCAGAACTCACCGTGGGAGTCAGAGTTGCCATCCACAGCCCCTGAGGGTCCATGTTTCCTCCAGGCTTCTGAGTTATGTCCCAGCAGGCAACCCTCTGGTCATTCTGGGCGAACCGACTCCCTCCCGGGAAGGTAGAGTCATACTGGACACTAGGAAGAGGGAGAGAAGAGAGGCAGAGGAAGGGGAAGAGGTATTTGAGATGTTCATTTGCTGTATGAATAATGTCTTTCTCCCTAAGGAGAACTCCTTAGAAAACAGTCAGACTTGCCATGGTGTCGTTCAAAGCAGATCTCAAATTCTTTTTTTTTTTTAATTTTTATTAAGGTATCATTGATATACACTCTTATGAAGGTTTCACAAGAAGAACAATGTGGTTACTACACTCACCTTTATTATTGAGTCCTCCCCCGCCCCCATACCCCATTGCAGTTACTGTCCATCCGTGTAGTAAGATGCTACAGAGTCCCTACTTGGCAGATCTTAAATTCTTATCTGATCCTTTTGTTTCAGCTGATCCTGGGTGCCCTTAAACCTCTCTCAAACCCTCAGTGCCCTGGGTGTCCCCAGCTTCCCCCCGCCCCAGGGTATCCTTGTAGGAGAAACGGACCACATCTCAGCCTGGGAAGCCGCACCGTGGTCTCCCCTGAGAACACTCAAAGATTCGCTTCCTACATACTCTTGCCTTATTTTGCTAGTCACTTCTTCCTGTAGCCTCCTGTCTGCCTCTTAGGTAAACTTTGAGTCCCTGGGCACTTAGGCAAAAGCAATGTTTTTCCTGAAGGCAACACTTTTCAGAAAGAAATTGCTTAATCTTTGAAAGCTGTTGAACTAGTGTGTTGGCCCGACCTGGCAGAGGTTCAGCCTCTCTGTCCTTTGCTCACTGCTGTGAACCACGCTGGTTAAATGTCCTCCTCACTAGTGGCAGGAGAGGCAGGGGCTTGTGTGTACTGGTGTCACTGTCACCCAAGGGCCTCGTGCCTGGCACTTAGCAGAACCTCAGAAAAGGCTTATTACATTGAATATCTTTGCTGGAATCCCAGTTGTGTTCATTGGTTACATGTAAACTCAGGATTGTCTAGGGTAAGCAGCAGCCGCGCTTGCCTTGTAAATCTGTCTTCTCCCCTCCCCTCCAGCACTTGCCCTCTCTGGATGGAAGCGACAGGGAAAGGGGCTGGGCCTGGCGCCGCCTCCCTCTCCCTGCCTCTCTAACCCCTTGGGGAAGGATAGAGGAATGTGCTCTAGCTCTGTGCATGCTTAGCTCTCCCCTTGCCTCATTCTCCCCTCTTCCCTTAGTTAGGGAGGGAGGAGAGACCAGCGTCCCTCCCATCGCTGGTCACGGCGCTGCCTCTCTCCACAGGGTGGCTCTGGTGCCCTGGTGGATGGGTGCCTCCGGGTGGCGGACACGCAGATACGGGCCTTCCTGTGGTGCCCTAGGGACGGTTCTTCAGAACTCCTTTAGGGGACCTCGAGTGCATGGCTCCGGGTATGGGACATCCCGTGTCGGCTGCGTGATACTACGACCCACGGCCTTTCCGTCCTGAGCCGCCTTTACCCACAGTCTCTCTTCTTGCTCAGAGTCCCGCTGAGGGGCCTTGGCCTCCGGCCTGTGGGAAGCGCCTCCCCGCGGCAGCTACTGCCCCTTTGCCCTGCCATGCTCAGGTGGGCGCAGGGCAGATGGGCAAGTGTGCTGACCGAGCATCTGGGGGGGGCCAAGGTGCCAGGTGCCCCTTCACACAGGCCACTCCAAAGTAATTCTCTCAGAGAAAGAGAGAGGATAATAGTTCCAGGGGACAGGAGGGGAAAGCCATGGTTTCTTCTCCTGGCCGAGCAGAAGACCCAGAGCCAATGACCCCTTGCACACTTCCTGTGTCTCTGGTCGAGTGGGGAGGGGAGGGAAGAGGCCGGCGGGCAGCGTGTCCCCAGCCGCCTGAACTCTCTAGAATGGGCCTGCATCTCTGACCCCAGTGGGCTGCCTTGGTCACCAACCTGGGCCCACGGCCCGCAGCCCTTTTCTGAGTCCTCTGCCAAGCAGGGGCCAAGTCTCTGGGCAGTGAAGCGGCTGTTGTGTGCCCCTCAGATTGCAAACTGTTGAATCACAAGACATCTCAACATTCTTTGGTTTTAGTCTTGTTCTTTTAAAGCTCATTACATATGGGAAACAGTGGTTTATTTCATTCTTCAGTGTAGCTTCTGATGGTAATTTGTTTTGGAAGAACTTTCTAGTAACTTACCTGAAGACACAGGAGCCATGAGGTATATAATACTTCAAATTCTTTTTAACTCCCCATTGTTCCTCTGTGCCCACATCAGGTTTTCACTAGTGTTGAAGTCCAGCATGAGACACATTGACTGACAGCTGGATTTCTTGCGACCTGGTGGAAGAGCATGAACTGACCCTCCTGTTAAGGTCCTCAGCAGTGGTGGGACGTGTGTTTCATTTGTGTTGCAAAAGCATATACAGGTCGCCCCAGGCTTTCTGTCTAAAGGCCCGGGTTCCTGGATCCCATAGCATCAGCTGTCACACTTGTGGTTCCCCAGATATGACTGAGGAGGGTTTTAAATGAGCATATGTAATGTTTGTCATTTCTGTTAGTGCTCTAATTAAATCAGTCTTCTAATGAGACAACTTATAAAATTTTAAGTAATATGATTACAGCAAAACAGAATGCAGCCCTCGGATGTCTGAGGCACTTAGTTGGGTAATGACTTCTGGCAATGTTTTGCTGAATGGATGACTTTGCTCCATAAGTGCGCAGTTCAACGTTTGGACACGTCTGGTGAGGCAGGCTTCCTTTCAGTCCTCTATGGATTCCAAGCAAGGTTGTTTTTCACCGGTATACCTATTAAAAATAGACTGCATTTCTTCTTCATTGATTGTTGTAACACCTTAGTGACGTCTAATCCCTGTCACATGTCATGCTGAGAAAGACGGCTTATTCCATTTAGGAAAAGTAGAAAAATTGTTGTAAACAAATCAAGAGAAGTCTCCATTATCTTATTAATGGAAGGGATTGAATTAGACTGACTTTTCTTTTCCTCTCTTGATTATATCAGACTTCCAGCAGAGACTGGCTGGGGGGTGACGACAGTGGCCCTTTGCCCCCTGTTGGCTTTGAGCAGACAGGACTGTCGGCGGGTCTCCTGGCAGCTGGAGTTTGCATGTCTTCGGTCTAGAAAGTGCTATTTAAATCAGGCAGAAGTAGACTGTCTGCTCAGAACCACCTGGCCAGATTGCAGGTAATCAGGCTGGACACAGGGCAGGGCTTCAAGGGTCCAACCCATCTTTCAAATTTAAAATGTGCATTAAGACCATGGGTGAAATCTGTGAAACTGGCTTTTGTCCTCCATTGCAAAGCTTGATCCTAGATCTTTCTGATCTCCTCTGTAAACTGCCCTTCACAAGTGACAGTAGCAGTGACAGTAGCAGTAAAAAGCTCCGCACTTACTCAGGGCGGCTGTGTGGCAGTGTGCTTTCCTGCAGTAGCTCTCAGCTTTGCACCACTCTGAAGGGGAGGCTTGGTGGGTTTGTGTGGGGTTTGCTCGGGGTTGGACGGCTCCGTCCAGCAGTGAAGCCAGATATGAACCCAAGTATGTCTTGATTCCAAGACTCAGAGCTGTCTGCCCCGCCTCCACCCCGGGTGGAGCTGAGGGCCCAGATGTGTTTATATGGCCGTGTTCCCCGGCGCTATCACGCTACTCTTACTGCTTTGTCTTTAAGTGATACGAAAGATCTTTTGTATCATTACAGCTCCTTTTGCTCACAGATGTATCCCCAGTGGATGAGACTGACCCATGATCGAGCCTCTCTAGTCTCCCTGATATCCTTACATAGTTTCAGAATGCATTTTAGGTTAAAATTCCCTCATAAAAGGCAACATTGCTCCTTTTCAAAACTCTGCTCCACCCCCAGCCTCCGCTGCAAGCAGAGCACAGTCCATCCTACAGCACGGGGAGAGAATAGGAGGTTCACGTGGAGTGGCTCCGCCCCTAGCAGGCCCACTGGCGGAGCTGCTGCAGGTGCGTGTACCCCACCACATCCCCCACATCTCCTTGAAGCTTGTGACTTGCTGCAGATTAACCAGGCAGAATTTGACGCGAGGGACACAGGTAGGCTTCACCTCCTCTTGCGGAGAAAGCCTTTCTCGGGTGTTTTCTGTGCCTCCTCCCGCCTCCCAGTGATGGCCTGGCCATGCAGATGCCTCCTGACAGGGTTTCTGCCACTGTTGAACCTTGAAGGAAGCGGTGGTTTTTTTGTAGGTTGTGCGCATTACAAATTGTCTCTGTTCCATTACCACTTGTGTATTAGTTGAATCTGTGATTCCTAGGCCACCTTCCCTAAAAAACTCACCCGAGTGCTTATTAAATACACATTCTAGGGCTCCACCCCGAATCTCCAGGGATGATTTTACTAAAGCTTTCCAGGTAATTCTGTTATTACCTCAGCATGATTCTCCTGCCTCAGAATAACAGATGGAATCTGCAGTAAACAGGGGCTTGCCAGAGTGGTGGCAGAACTGCCAGGTCCGCCTGGCCGGCCACAGCGAGCCGCAAGGTGCGTGCATGCCTCCTCCTGCCTCCCAGTGTGCAGGCATTTCGTCCCTTTCCCTCCAGGAGCCGTTTGAAATGAACCTTTATTGTTCTTGGTCTGACAGCGCAAAAAAGAAGGGGCTGGAGATCATAATAAATGGATGCATAAATGCAACATCCTTTCAGTCAGGGGCTGCCTTTTTAGGGGTAGCATAAAATTTCCATTGCTATTAGCAAAATTTGGTGTTGCTTAAGTAGTGATAGGAGGATAGAAATAAAAACATCAATATTAAGAGTTACAAAGCATTAAAATACTGTAACTCAGTCTCCATGCAAAGAATAAGTGATTATACTAGTGGCAAGCTAAGTGATGGGTGCCCAGGCCGGTGACCAGCCTGGTGAGAGAGATTGGGGCCGTCACCAGTTTCAGATGGGGCAGACTCAACAGGTGGTTGTTGACTGATTAGAACTTACAACCTCTTTGCCCTTAGATATAAAGTGACCTCTCCTTTGTCGGGTGGGGGCGTATCACTCAGGGGTGGCTGAGCGGTCATTTTTCCCATGTACCCCCTGTGGCATGCCTACCCAACTGCCTGGCAGTGAAGTGTGGTCCGTCTGTCCCTGGATGGTCTCATGCTTTTCTTCGGCTGGGGTCTGCTTCATTACTTAATCCATGTGCTGTTCACCTGGACCTTTGGCAACCAAACTTGTCCTGTGAGCGACATTAATATGGCATTGCCCATGTGTTCAGTGGCCCCTCATCGCACGGGTTCCGAGTGCAGGGACAGAGGGGCATGGCAGAAGATGTGGGAACCTGGCAGACTTAGCTTAGTGTCCCAGGCCTGTGACTGCTTGGCTCTGTGAGCTTGGACAAGCAGCTTCAGATCTCCAGGCCTCAATCTGTTGTTCTTTGGAATGGGAATAAAGCCCCCGTGAGTTATCAGCCAGTGAGATCAGGTTCATCAATGTCCCCTGCACAGAGATCCTTCTCCAGGAGCTTGGCATACACGAGCCAGTCATAAGCAGTCCCTTCCTGCAGAGTGTTCAGTCTCATGAGAGAGACGTTTGTGTAAAAGGAAGAAGTCACAGTGCAAGACGACATACCCCTGATGGAAACAGTGACAGACTCTGTCTCTGTACCCCCACAGCAGTGCCCTTTGCCCCCGCCCCCCACAGACTTCCTCGTTCTCAAGGGAATTTGCTTGCATTTCTGCTGCCTGGCCTTAGGACTGAAGCACCAGTCATACGGTCATATCCCACCTTCCAGCAGACCTCCCGCGACCAGGGTCGGCACTGCCTCCACAGAGGGGAGTGGCTGCTGCACATGTGCATGTGGGGGCTGGGGGCGCAGTGTCTGCACTTGGGGTGGCCTGTGGTGATTGACAGTGTGTGCCCCACAACTGGAGACTTAATGAAGTCACGCTTCCTCCAAGTGTGTGTGTGTATATGTATGTATGCACATACGTGCATGCTCATAATCTCTCCCACACACACAGTTTGTCAAGAATTCACCCCCAGAGGAGATTACAGCAGAAAGGAGGGCAGAGTCATTAAACAGAACTGCACAGTTTGAGGCAGGCCTTTGTCTTCTCATTAGACTCCCTCTCAGAGCGGGGCTCTACCTTGGGGCGGCAGCTTTCCTGTTAGTTCTGCTGGGTGTGAGGACCTCTCCTTTCAGAAGAGGACCTTTTTGTGGACAAATGAAGATACTTTCAATAAAATCTAGCTTGGTATCTTAGCATCTTTAACAAGAAAAAGATGAAGAAAAGACAGACTTCCCAAAATCACATGTTCAGTTCTGCCTCAGCCCTGGGTAACAGGTGTTCCTTAGGCCCTGAGGGGGATGGGGCCCCCCTGCTCTCCTTTCCTGGCTTCTGCAGAGTATTTTCTTCCCAATGTAGCAGGGACGCCCCTCCCTGCTCCTAAGCTCAGCCACACAGCTGGAGGGTGGGGATGAGTTTGGCAGCAGGCATGTAAGACCCTGTGTATGTGCGTGTGTGTGCGCGCTCAGCCACTGCTGGGGAGTGAGGACCTCTGTCTGTGTCCACTGCCCAGTGTTGCAGGAATCGGAGAGGTGGTCAGCCTTACCACCCTGTAGAGGGCTGCCCTGTGCCTGTGAGACTGGAGGCCAGTGGCCACCCTTGCACAGCCGAGGCCTCTTACACGGAGGCCACGTGTCCTGAATGCCTGGCAGGCACTCCTCAGATGTGTTGAGGCATGTAGAAGGGGCCGTGCCTGTGTGTTAGAGACAGGGTAGGGGTGGAACTGCTTCCTTGGCTTCAGGAGGCATTGCAAGGAGCCACTGTGCCCACCGTGTTGAGGAGGGAGGAATTCTGTCTCGCACTTTTAGTAACAGAGTCAGCAGTAGGAGGAGACAGCTCCGAAGTACTGCGGATTAGCTGGCAGGTCTGCTCTCTTCTTGGTGCCAGAAGTGAGTGTCTAGTGATGGCAGGAAAGGGGCTGGTAGGTGTGGCACCAGGTCAGACGCCCTCCATGCCACTATGGGCTGCGTTCTTCGTGCCACAGCACCAGTGCCTTGTCCTCCTGCAGAAGCATCTTTGCCTTCTTTCCAAGGGCATAAGCTGATGGTTTTCTTCTTCCTTTTCTTTATCGTTTTTCCCTCCAACCTGCTGATCTGCTGCCGCGTCCCCTTGCGATGAACTTCGTTCCTCTGCTCCTCGTGGAAACACACAGGTAAGGGGCTGCCGACGGCATTGAGGTGCTTGAGCAGATTGATAAAGGCCAAGAGCCACACTCTGGCCACCGGGGTCTTTACTTTAGGAGTACTGTGAGGCCCTCAGTTCCAGGGCCAGCACTGGGCTGCTGATCCCCTGTCTCCTGTGGCCTGGTGAGAACAGGGGTCTCTGAGTTTTTGTCAGCAGCCCTCAAACGTGGGAGCAGTTCACAGATGTTTCAAAGTCAACCTTTATAAAGACTGACATATTAAGTGAAAAGGAGGTGAGAGGAGTGCTAATATTGCTTTATCTTTACAACTTTTATTCTAGACTAACCCATCCAGCAATGGGTCCAATTTGGGGTTTTATTAAACCTGTGGGATGGGAGGGGAGAGACCATTTGAATTCTCTACCCAACGGGAATCTCATACTTATGTAGCTGCAGACACCCCCTCCCCCCCCACACCTACGTTGCATTTTGTTTATTGTGGTAAAAACATGTTTCCTCACGCCTCCTGTTATTTCCTTCCCCCGTGCACGGTGCAGAGATGTGAGCATGTTCGCCTTGCGGGGCAGTGTCTCCAGAACACTTTCATCTGTGCCTGTTGGGCAGCAGTTTCCCTTCCCCTTCTCCCAGCCCCTGGCGACTGCCATTCTGCGATCTGGGCCCACGGATTTGGCTCTTCCGGGTGCCTCACTGAAGTGGGATCCCACAGTGTTCATCCTTTACCGACTGCTTGGCATCACGTCCTCAAGGTTCATCTGTATCTGCTGTAGCATATGACAGGATTTCCTCCATTCATAGGGCTGGATAATAGTCCATGGTGTATATATCTGTATGTGTATGTATATGTGTCTGTATATGTATATGTATGTGTGTATGTGTATGAGTGTGTATATATGTATGTAGCATTTCTTTTTACCCGGTCATACATTGAGGGACCTTTGCCTTTTGTTCACTTCTTCACTACTGTGACCAGCTGTGGTGTGAACAGCACTGTATCTTCTGATTGGCTGGATTTTACTAGAGGGCATATCCATTCCCAAAGGAATTCTCACTGTCTCTTCTATCACTAGGTTTTCAGCCCGGCCCAGCCCAGCCTCTGGCATCAGTGACTACAGGGGCTGGCCGTTACTTCGCCTCCTTCCCTCCTGACTCCTCTTGCCTGTGGACGGTGGGCAGGAGGCCGTGACCGGCCTTGTCCCTCCACGCTCCACGCTGTCACGCTGGGATCGCTGGTCTTAGTAACATACAGCTGCAAGTGCTTTCCAAGTACTCAGTATCCTCCCATGTAAGTGATGTGGCTGAGGATCATGAAATCAGATCTGTTCCCTCATAATGTGGAAAAAGCCTGTTCTGTTGTGGTCATTGATGCAAAGAGTGAGAGCACATGTGGTCTTAAGGGGCAGGTTTCTGTCCTTTTCTACCAGCCCCCTGCTGGGCACACAGGTCAGATTCTGTGGACGTCACTGGAGCTCTGTTTGCTATGGGCCTGTGGGCGTGAGACCTTGCCTGTTGAGGGCCTGAATTTCTGATGACAAAAAAGATAGTTTTGCCAAAGTCCCCCTGAGTGCGCATCAGAGTGTGAGAACAGCGGAAAGTGTGGGACTGAGGAGGCAAGTTGGCAGGGAGGCGGCTTAACTACTGTCTCAGACCACATAGAACAGCACCTGCAGGCAGAGAAGTGCTCACCTCTGGTGGGCATGTTGAGAAGAAATAACCATTTTCTGATGTTTCCCAAAGGGTTACTATGTCTATAAGACAATATCAAGAATATGCTTCCAGTGATATTTTAATGTGATTTTCATGACTTGTGACAGCCAGTTCATTGTTTGAGGAGGTCAGTGGATGGGCATAATGGAAGGGCAATACCAGCAGTTCTGAGAGTGCATCCTGGACCCCGTTCTTGAGGCAGAAACGACCTTGGGCGGCATGGTCTGCAGGTGTGAGAAGACTGAACCCATGGAGGCGCCAGGGGAAGATGAAGAGCCTCCTTCACCACCCGGGTGCGCCAGCCAGGCCGTACATGCCCTGAGCAGGTGCATATCCCACCCCTTAGGCCTCCCGATCCAGGAGTTCTGTGTCTTGAGAGCAGTTGGGGAACTATTTTCCTTACCGGATGTTTGGTGTGTCTCCCTCTGTGCTCTGCAGGGGAAATCAGGGATGTGGTGGGCTCCGCACAGCGCCCGGGAGTAAGCCTGCCCTGCTTGCAGAGGCACATAGGTCAGTTTAATGATTGGCACGTTTGAGGGGATTCACAGGCCAACTATTTCTCAGCGATCCGTAATGAGTTTTGAAAGCAGATTTTCTTGCATGTTATGTGGGTCTGGGGATTACCTCTTATTTTTCTTTTTGTCCAAAAAATAGTATAATCAACAGATGACAGTGAATCTCCCTTGTGGTTTCATTGCTGTCACGTCAGTTTAGAGGTGAGCAAGGTTTGACCTGGGCATTTTATTAAGGGTTTTTATTGTGCAGTTTAAGTTGAAATTAAAAAAAAACATACAGAGGAGTACTGGTGATAAGAATGGGACAGAGGAGAAGGGATGGTTTTAGACGTTGGATCATTTTAGTCTTCAAATCACTGCAAAATATGCAGGGAAAGTGCTCAGCAGCCGCACTGGGGACTGAGTGTTAAGTTCTGGCCCAAGACTAGGTCTGGGCATTATCCCCCTTGGGAGTGATGAGGGACCTACGGGAGGGGAAAGGGAGCAGGTGTGGGGTGGGGGTGTCTGCTAAGGGACAGGAAGCGGAAGAGACGACGGGGAGGAGCTGGGTGAGCAGAGAGGAGGCTTCAGGCCCAGAGCAGAGATGAGAGCTTTCCAGGCGACCCTGATCGCCCGCATGCAGTGCAAGGCTGAGGCCAGGGGCACGTGGGAGCCACCTGCCAGCGGTCGGGAGCCATACCGGTGTCTGAGCCCTGCCCCAAAGCAGGAAAGTCTGAATTTCTGCAGGTGGGGCCCAGTCCAGACTTCATGTTTTGTGAAAATTTTGTGAGTGGTCCTTGTGTCCAAGTAGCACTGAGAACTGCTGCTGAGGAGGGAAGGGAAACGCCATGTACTTGTCAGGAAGCAGGTGCCTGGTACCTGTCGGGGTTGTGCCCGTGGGATAGTGAGGCCAGACTGAAGAAGGCTTTAAAAAGCCTACTACTGGGGAGCATATAATCAAGGAATTTGGCAGGAAATGAAAGGTGAGAGATTGAAGAGGGAGAAATAATAGGGTCAAAGGCAGGGTTTGTTTTTGGTTTTGTTTCAAATGATAATAAAGTGTCAGCAATGCTGCTCAGTGGAGAGATTTTGTACATGTAGGAAGAGATAGCATTACCAGTCGGCTGGGCTGACCTGGAATTCACTGGAAGAAGCCAAGGAGGATCCTTATGTAGGGAAGAGCCGGAGGCGAGAGGCATGGCAGGTGAGCAGTGCACATGCCAGGGGCCTGGCCTTGGGTGCAGTCTGGGTGGTGAGGAGACAGGGAGCCCGAGCAGACAGGAGGCAGGCAGGAGTAGCTGCTGTGGGGTGTGGGCGCTGGAGGCCACAGGCCGTGCCTGGGGTCATTACTGAGCAGCCTTGATGCTTCTCAAGCTGGCCATATTTGACTTGTAACAAACCAGGTTTGCGAGGATCTGTCTTCTATCTGTCTCAGCCATCTGTGACCCGGGACCAAGAATGGGCAGAATGAATGGTGGCGATGGCCCCTGGCTGGTGACTGACTTGGGGGGCTAGGAAGTTGTCAGGGCAGTGTGGGAGGCTGGGATACTGAAGAGGAGCGTTTCCAAATCATTAATCATGAGTCCCGGAAAGGAAAAGGGAGGCCAGACAGACAAAAGAGAGATAGCAGACCCTGTGGAGTTGAACATCCAAAGGGCTCTGTGGGAGGGGTCAGACTGGGGACATGGACTGCAGCTGGAAGGGACACAGAGGCAGGACGCCAGCGGGCTGAGGCTGGCCAAGCAGACGGCAGCTCCCTGCCGTCCCCAGGGCGGCACGAGAAAGTGGGGGGTGTTTGGACAGGGCCACGTGCAGTTAAGTCTAGGAGGCGAAGGCAAGGTTGAAAAACGGACTTGAGATAAAGGGCAGCTTAGTTGTGCTAAAGCAGAGCAGAGCAGAACAGAGCAGAAAGACACCATTGGTTCAAGAAAACCTTTCCTTTGGGAGGAAGAGGGTGTGCACTTCAGTGGGCGTTAGCAGTGGGAATGGCGTCAGCAGTGGGAATGGCGTCTTTCCCCCAAGACCAGCAAATCAAAGAACATTAGCAAAATGTAGAAATCACTTAAATAACATGTATATTTTATGTTCACTGTACTGTCTAAAAACCCAGCTGTTTGCTGACCATTAGAGGAGACAGTTATAGACCTGGTAGTAAGTTATTTAAAATGGAACTCTGAAAATATATTTGTTGAAAGATGTTTCATGGCTTGAATTCTCCATTATGTTTTTGGCCTTTGCAGAAAGAAGGAAGTAACATTATGTACAAATGTCATTAATTACTCATTAATCTGACATTTTGATGACATTAAGCAACAAACATTAACTTGAGACTCAACACTGTGATTGTTTCTAAGACGTGTGCCATCTCCAAAAATATGAAACCTGCATTTCAAAATTACTTTCTTCAAGGACTGATGGTGGCAAAACTCATTATTAGAGCCTTCTGTACCTTAAAAGCTTTAAATGAAACACTGCAATTTACAGAATTCATTACTGTGCACAACTAATTAGAATTTTAGAGGAAATCACAGTAGGGAATTAGATATTTTAAAGAGCACTTCCTTGAGCTGAAATGTTCTTAAGAATAAAGGTTGTTTTCCAGCAAATGAGGCACTTGAATTGTATGTACACATATAGACGCACACTCAGAAGAGCAGCACGTTTGACCAGCCGCATTTGGAAATCATCTTGTTTTCCATTCAGACAAAAGAAAAAGCAACAAAGGCAACCAGGAGGGGCGAGACAGGCAGGCAAAGGGGGTGTCCGTCGGTCCTCAGGAGCCAGAGAAAAAACACAGGCATATCTAATTCGTTTCCAAAGCCAGCTTTTACCCTAGGAAAAAAAATTCTCATCTAAGAAGACAGCAGTGAGAGCTGTGTGAGTCCCAGGTGTATGCGTGATTACAGCAGAAAGCAGAAAAAGCCACTGCTGTTCAGCTCAGCTGCCTCTGTATTTACAGAAAGAATATAAAATCGACCATGGGTAACTCCCTCCCTTTCCCCAAACTGATTAATTTCTCGACGTGCTGGCAGATTTTTACATGGACAGGATGGAGTTTGAGAGATGAATGTGTAAATCAACAGCAGGTGGGAAGTGGAATTTGTCTGGCCCAGCTGCTGTTCCGCACAGTCCCTATTCTTTCTGGTTATCGCAGTCCAGCGTCTGTCACTGAGCAGGACTCCAGGCTTTCTGTCATCCTGGGGCCTGGAGAGCCACAGTGTTGCCTCTGTCTCCTGACAGTTCAATGCCCTGGAATAGCAAACGGCAGGAATGACAGCCCATCGCTCTTAGTAGGAAGGGACAGAGAGTTTGTACTGCATTGTGACGCTCCCTCCACCCCACCTTGAATTTGGGTACTGCATTACCTGGACTCTTTGACAATACCTCCTTGCTTGATAGTAAAACTCAGATTAGAATTTGCTTCTCTTTGTATTTTAATCTTGGCGATGGTAAAGAGCAATAAAAAGTAACCTGCTTTCCTGCCCTTAAGATTATGTCTTGAAGGAACAGTGTATTTTCCACACACTCCAGAAATCTCCGTGGAATTTAATCATCCAGCAGACCCACACTGAAGCATTCCTAACATCATAGAGCTTTAGAATGGGGCATGGCATTCACAGGTATCTTCTCAGCTCTTCCAGCGTAGGAACCCATCCTCCTCCCCGCCCCGTACAGATGGCCCGCCCACCTCTGTCATGGGGTTGAGGTTTACTGTGATACTCAAATGGCAGGTGCCTCTTTCTGACAGCATTTTCCCACGTGGCGTGTTGTCCCAGCAATGATGAGCCCACCTCTCTTGGGTAATCGTAAGGAGTGATGTTTCTGTAAGGCTTTCTCTGAAGACCAGCCAGACTTTCATCTCTCTTAGGGGCTTGCTTTGGACAGATCTCATCTTCAAAATAAAATCACAAATACTAGTGTCATTTAAAAATGTTCTACGGAAAATATTGACTGATTATTGCTGGCAGACAGGAAATCAGATCTTTGATGTTTACTTTAAAAGACATGAGCAGAACTGTTTCAGCTTAGCAGCAGCCCAGGACCTTTTGTTCAGGGCTGCTTTAGGGCTTGGTCTCTGAGCCGTTCAGCTCACGCATGATTTTTATATTCGTGACTTGGGCTGTGATTTCCTTTGCCATTTATTTCCACTTGCAGTTTTTTTTTTTTTTTTTAAGGGTTCTAATTTCTAGTAAGCTGAAATGGTCATGTCAAGTTGCGGGAAACATTAAATACTAACCCTGTGCTGATATGAGTTTGACATATGACCAGGTCTGCCATCTCTTCAGGCACATGCATTTTCGTGGCTGTTAATTATTTTTTCTTCCTTAAACCTTGGCTGGAATATTTTGAAGCTTGTTACACCACTTTCATTTTTGTATTTATTTGCAGTCTTTTGGGAGAGAGAGATAAGATAAAATATTATTGTTTACAAATTCCTGACAGAATTGACTTTAATCATCTCTCTGTACATTTTCAGTAAAAGGTTGTTAGAAAAGAAAAACAAAGATAAAAAAGAAAATCCCAAATTTGGAAAAAAAATCAAAGTTAATCTGAATAGAGAATCACCCACAGAAATGTGTGGAGTGTTGAATTAAAAATTTGTAGACAGGCTCAGAGATTAATATATTAATCTGTTGAGGAAAAGGTTGTGTGCAAATATAAAACTGTAGCATTTTAGAGCTGGAAATGCCTTGGAGGTAAAGACCCATGCAGCCCCCTTGTTAGTACCTAGAGTGACAAGACACTCCCTACCTAATAACAGTCACTTACTGGACACAGGTTAGACACCAGGCATTGTGCAGGGTGCTGGGGTGCAGTATTGAAGGAGAAAAGAAACAGTCCTGCTGTCGTGGGCTTACATGTCAGCGGACCACCTGCTGTGATGGGAGGCTGAACGACTTCCGTTCTGTTCCTCGTGTGCCAGATCCTGTCTCCACGTCTCCACAGACTCAGAATTCAGAGTCAGGGTTACCTGAGAGGTCTTCTAGTCTCGCCTCCCACCAGTTCCAGCAGCCTCTCTGTGGAATGTATGTTTCTGGTAAAACCGACCAGTCTTCCACCTGCAGGCACACAGAAGAGGGCGATGTCCCGTGTCCCTGCTCCTAGACCCCAGACGTCCGGAGGGAGGAGGCCTGGGGCAGTTGGCTCACTCTTTTGTTAGCCGTGGCACAGCTTACCTGGCATAAAGCTGGTGGTCAGCTGCAAACTGGAGGCCTTCTTAACATGAATCTCCTTAGAGCCAAGTCTCCCACTTCTTGTATGTTGGGTTTTTCTGACCTGAAGTGTAGGATTATTGCTTTGCATTTATCTCATTTATATTTCATTATGGTTAAAATGGGCCATATTCCAGCTATTTTGAAATTTATGAGTCCTGATTATTTTCTCTAAATGTTTTTGATTACTTCACCTGTAGGCTTCTGAGTATTCACCTTTGATACATGTGTATTCCTTATTCCGTAAACTATATGTATGTGCCATTAGCTAGTATCTCAAACCGTAATATATACTTAAGGCAAGGTTCAAACTGGGAATCAAATCCACACTTCAGATCCCTTAGAGGACTTAAACCTTTTTATTGACCTCTGGTCAGATCTCATGAGATCATTGTTTCCATCCCCTGTGGCTGGCGCTGCGCTTACAGGAGCAAGAGGAGGGCCGCCTGCCCTGCCGCTCTCTTGCCGCCTGCGCCGCCTTTTAGTATTATCTGCAGTCAACGATTCTTTTGTGGGAGTCTTTTTTTTTTAAGCCAGCTGTCCATTTTGTTAAGATGGGTTTAGTTAGAACTGAGTAATGTCACCCATAAATCCACTTACAGAGCTCCATGAAATGACTGTGTGGTGATGCAGCGGGAGCAGCGAGCAACAGGGGGGCCCGCACATTGTCTGTCATCGGAGAGACCCTCAGGCTCCCGTCTGCCTGCTGACCCAGCCGTGCTCTCGGCCACAGACGGTGTGGTCAGGCAACAGTGCTGCTGCCACTCGGCGCCTCCGAGCCATCGGTGAGGCTTGGCATCATTTAGGCTAAAGATGGCCAGAAATAGTTCTGTTGTCTCTCAGACACCTTGATGGGCCCTCTCAGAAAAACAAAGTCTCTTTGAATTTTTTTGTTGTCCTTATTTTTGGTAGCTCACCTGTAGATATTCACTCCAGTCTTACAGAAAGTAGAAGTGAAAAAGGATAAAGGCGAATTCTTGGAACACCTAAACCTCTCTCTGGGTTGACATTGGTTTGCTAATCAACCCCCCTTAGGTTCAGTTTTTTAACTAGGTATGAATAAGCCCAATGGTTTTGCATTGACAGCCCACCCCTAATTTTTCCACGTTGGCTAGAAAAATGTGTCTTCCCATAGAAGACATGCAGTCGAGGGCTTTGCTGCTAGAAAGCCACGTGGTATTCATACCTGCCCCTTCTTGGGACCTTCTCCCCCGACAGGCTCAGTACCACATTCCTTACAAATGTTACTGCGTCTGATTCTCATGGGAAAGCTGTGAGATAGGCATCTTATTCCTGTCTTACAAATTAGAAAACTGAGACCTAGAAGGGTTAGGTTCGGGGCAGCTCAAAGCAGGAAACCAGTGGGCTTTCTGATACGTATGTCAGTAGGAAAATGGACTTGGGTGTGTCCCCCGCAGAGGTCTAGAGTGAGTAAGATGGCTTCAAAGTTTGCAGAAGCTTGGGTTTTAATCATTGTGCTCCTGTGAGTACATATAACTTTACGCCCTCCTGATATTGGGACTTGGCCAGTCTGCAGTGTTCTAGCATCTTCCTCTTCATTCACCACAACGCCTGTGTGTCCTGTCCACAGCTGCAGACACACGCTCCTTGGACAACCCAGGTAGAAGTTGCTGGGGCAAGTTATTTGTTTTAAACAATTTTCAAAAAAACCAAAAAATTGAAAAAAGTAGCATGATGGATATCTATATACCAACCATGTAAATCCAAATTAATGTCACACTATTACTCCATCTCCCTATCACTTCTGAACTGTTTGTAAAGAGTTGCAGACATCACAAATACTTCATTTTTGCATCCTAAAAGTAAGGATGTTATCCCTAAAATCAGGTCCTTCTCTGACATGACTGCTGTGCCATTTTTATACATGAGAAAATTAACACTAATTCTCTGGTATTCTCTGATACCCAGTGCAATTATCCCTCCAAAATATATCATATATTTTTTGATTAGGATTATAACTATGATTCAGTTAATTTTCATATATTGCATTTGGCCTTTATGTGTCAAATACTTTTAGAGTTTAGACTCTTTGTTGTGAAGAAGGCGGGAAGAGAATACTGGATGATTTTCAAAAAAATATTTAAGTCCCATTTTACATGAATGATGACCTTTCAGATTAAATAGACTATTGATCTAGGCTGTTCCGGCGGTTTTTCACTTGGTAGTAAATGGCGCCGGATATGTTAAAGTTGTAAAGTATAGAAGTCTCTGAAGTGTGCACACGAGCCACGTCTTAACAGAGGCAATCCGTCATCTGTAAATGTCCAGGGATGCTTTGGACTTTGCGGTTGGATGTGTGAGGCCGTCTCATAAGCAAACAGTGCATCAAAGGTGTGGACTCAGCACTGCTAATGGATTATAATAGATTGAAATTAAATATGATTTAAGTGGCAGGAAAATGGGGCCAGCTGAGTAAATAATTGATTGATCATCCCCCCGTTAAACCTGGCATGTTAAATTGCAAGGCTGGAATTAGAAGCTTGGTAGAAGCCCATCTCCACTTTTCAATCCTAATGAAAACTGTGTTAAAGAAGAGAGGAAAATCGGACTTCTCAGAGAAGGGGCTTATCCCTTGCCGTGCCCCATTTGCAGCGTGACATCACGTGGGCTGGGTGTGCTGTGAGGTCACGGGAGGAAGTGAGGCCCAGGAAGCAGCTGTCGCAGAAAACAAAGTAGATCCATGGCTGCTTGGAAATCAGCAAACTCAGAAGGCAAGTGCCAGCATATCTTTTCTTTTTTGTTTTGTTCTAAATTGTAATGAGAGAAAAATAGGGTCAGTATGGCTTTGACGTGTCAGCTTAGTAGTGCAAAACTGGTCACTGTATCTTCTGGTGACTGTGCACCACCACTGGACTCCTGCGTGACCTTGGGTCAGTCTCCCTCTGCTAATCCATAAATAAAAGGCCTGGACAGAGGGTCTCCAAGGTGCCTTCCGGCTCTTCCAGTCTCAGATTCTAACAGCTGGAAACCTGTTCAGTAGCGCTGCCCTGCCTCCCTCGTGCATGAAACTGGTCTTGGTCATAGTGAGCCTACGACATTACTGTCTCCTAGGTGGTTCCCGAGTCGTCAGAGGTTGTGCTCCATTTATATTAAGACGTGTGATTTTGTCCTACTTCTTATACTAGTCTCCCCCTAATACTGTATTAGCCAGAATGTTCTATCACTCCGAATAGTTCATTCTGGATCCACACAGAATACGATAAATTTTATTATAATTAGAAAAATATTTACATATTGTAAAAATGGTAGAACCACTAATACGTTACAGTTACTGCTTAAAAGCCCTTAATTCACAGTAATTCAGCAACCTAAGAGAAAAAGAACTGACCTCACTCATTACCCAAGGCAATGCTGTGTTGAATTTTAATTATAAAGGTTGGTTCTGAAAGGAAAAGAGAGGACGCGAACTCCACAGTCCAAGCAGGTTTATTGCTAAACCTGAGAGGGCCCCCTCTGTCCTGGCCAGCAGAACAAAGAAAAAGGGATCTCTTACAAGCCAAGAGGCTTTATGGCCAGGTTTTTTGGTGGGCTTTTTGAGGGGACAGGTCAGGGAATAGGTGGGCTGTGGCTTGCTGACGTGACCTCTGGAGAATGCTTGTAGCCTGGGTAAGATGAAACCTGCATCTCTCTCAGATGGCAGGTAGGCTTATTCAAAAAGACGGTCCTACTGTCTGGGCTCTATCAGGTTCAGTATTTGTATCATCCAGGTTGGCAGAATGTCCTATATACCCTTTATCAAGCTTCCTAGAATTTTGAAGCTATGTTTTCTCCTAAAATAGGAATAGCACCTATTTCAGAGAATAATGAAGGTGGGGGAAATGAGGTGTGTGACGTGCCTGCTGCAGAGCAGGCACCGATAACTGTCAGTGATCGCAGACGCTACAGCACACCAAATCCTTGGCGATATCCCGCTCGGTAGGGGATCCGCCAGCCGGTATGCTTGACAAAGAAATAAGACTTACTGCATCGTGTCTGTCATCCTAAATGTCTCACCACATCGGCCAGCTTGGCAGCACTTCTCTAACTTGTGACCTAAGAAATGTAGATACCTCCTCTTAGTTTATTATAAAAAATATGAATGCTCTAATTCACAGTACCTGGCTATTCTCTCTAGAAGACGCTGGCACCCGTTCACTGGCTCTTTTTGCCTGACCCCAGGAGCACCAGTAATAATAGCTGCCTTATCCTCAAATGAAAACATATGCTAACAGGAACAATGAATCTGGAACAGACCTTGGTCATAAATGTTATGCTTTATATTTGAACTTGGGCTGGATCACAGCATGGTCCCTAAATATAGAAACTACCATGGCAAAACCCTGATAAACTTCAGGAAACATGCCCAACACTCGTATAACAGAACGACCACTCACAACTTCACAAGAGATTTTAAGTGATTTAGTGTTTGTTTCTATAATAGTTGGAAGAAAAGGTGAATCAGAATGCTCAATTTTTTATCTTAGAAAGTTGAAAGTATCCTTACCCATCTTAATGAGGTCACCCCAACACCCATAAGAGAGAAACGTGGGCGTCGCTGTTCTGCCCAGTCCATCTCTCCCTTCTTTTTGGAGGCCTGTCTGTCCATTGTCTTCTCCTTTGCTTTACAGTTGGGAAAAGGTGAGCTTGTAATTTTCCCAAGTCCTTATAAAGAAATGTCTGTATTTTGCTCCCTGTATGTGTTAACTGAGGCCAGAATGGTATCACCTTTTGTGACCAGGAGCACAGAGACCCACCCCCTCCAGTCCCGGGCCTTGGCACCTCCACAGCCTGAGTTTGTGGGGCGTCAGACACACCTGGGAGACAGGTCCGCCTGCATTGGCATCAGGGTACAAACGTTGGCTAAGACACTGGCTCTGGTGACACTCCTTGTTTGTTTGGAAAATGACGTGTTTGTTTTTAATCAAAATTACTCATAATCTGGCTTAATGATGCCATAAATGCCTTAGTTTACTCTGCCCAAGGTGAATTAAAATATTTGCTGTGAAAAATAGGTTATTAGTTTTTTAGCCCTACTTACTTCAATACCTCTGTCAAAAATATAAGAAGAGATATTAAATCTCTATTTTTAATAAAATTATTGACATCATTGGGGAGTTTTATAACACTTGACATTTGCTTTCAGTGTTGGGGAAAGAAGAAGAAAAGTAAATTGATTCGGTATTTATTTCCTAGGTTGGAATACAACAATTTACTTTAAACATGAAATATGTGTACTGCCTCTGAATGCAGTGAGCAGAATGGGTTGTTGGTTCTGAAAATGAACATAAGTTCTAGAATAAAATGGGTGCTGTGGTAAATAAGATGATGATGTAACCCGATTGGTGAGTGAAGCCGCTCCATCGTGTTCGGCATCCGCGTCCTGTCGCCCACTAGGCACCCTTCAAAACTAATGTAGACCCAGAAAACAGTTCATGGGTGAAAATACAGATCATTCAGTGAAAGTTAACTTCAACAGCGTTCTCGGTGTCACTTCTGCTGCAAGAGTAAACAACTCTCAGAAAAAAGCGTTTGAATGTGAACTTCCTTACAGAGACTCTCTGTCCGTTTTCCAATAGCATTTGCTGCTAGTTAATGACCAGAGATCAGGGAACAAGACACTCTCAAGTTGGTGACAGTGTTTGCTGGGCACGGGCGACTTGGGAGCTTCAGAACGGCCTGGGCAGGCACACTGGGGGCCAGGAGGGACAGAGGAAAGCCGCGCGTCCAGATGCCCCTCTCTTCCTGCCTGAGCGACTCAAGGCCTGGTTTAAACTCTAGGCAGTCAGTGCGGAAAGGTTCCTAATGCAGTGTGATGAATAAGGTGAGCCCACGCCGTTAGCAAAAAGTGCTTATTAACATGTCTGCTCTCTGACCCCATCTGTCCCTGGTCTTAAAGAGAACTGGTCTTTGAAGACATGAGACCCATTTTCCTGAGAGTGAGCTCAGTCAACAAGTTTCCTGGTTGGGCCATTGAATTGCTACCAAATTTTCTTGATAAATGGCCATTTCTGTCATGACCACTTGCATTTTGAGGAAAAAGCCTACAAAATTTGCACACAGGCCAGCTGAAATATGGTTCATTTTACCGACTGTACCTAAACCCTGTCTGAGAGACTGCCTGGGTCCTTCTTGTTCTCTTGCCTTACTAAAGACGGTGCCCGCTCATTCACCCAGCAGTGTTCTTAATGTAGATGTTAAACTGTGTGAAAGATTTTTAAATGAATTTTTAATTACTTTCTGCTCTTCTGAGCTCATTGCAGTCAGCAGCCATCTTGCTTGAGGAGAACACAGAACAAAACCAGCTCCCGCGGGGGGCCAAGCCTTCCAAACAAAGCTTTCGCAGGGATGCGGTACAGAGGCCCATTGTCAGCCACAGCTGCTGGACGCCTTCCCCCAGCCAGGCCCCACTGCCAGAGGGGTCAGGAGGCTTTGAGTTTTCCACTAGTGGTTCCTTTCCTCTAATGAGGTCACCTCTCATCCCAGTGGGGGGGATGCTTCTGCTAATGGGGCTTCAGAAATGCAGATTGCAATTCAGTTTCCAGATAGCACCCATGGTTTCCAAACAGCCTAAGGAGCTAGAAAGGGGGACGGCGCCTGCAGAGATAGGTACCATGGCTGGGGAGGGCCAGTCCTTCCATGAGTATCACCCAAGGACTCCATGCTGTCTCTTCTTAGGAGCAGAGACGCGGGGCGGCCCCCCCCCACAACGCTGGCCCAGAGTTCACAATGACATTGCTAACATTTAAAGCTGTGTCATGTACAATTCCAAGTACTCAGGGTAAATTACATTATCCACATTATGCCAGGGAAAAATACATAGTTAGGAGGCTTTAGGGGACCTGTCCATGGCCACCACGCTGGGCTCCATCAGCCACAAAATGAGGATAAAACCATCATACTGGTGCCGCTGTTAGAATTTTGTTTGTGAAAACTCTTTGCAAATGGATGAATCCTCTATAAATTCAATGCCTGATTTAGTCCTGAAATATGAATCTCTGAGCGAAGCATACAGACAGTGCAGTTTCCCAACCCTCCTTTCACTGCTCGTCCACAACCTGCGAGGAGAAGCCAGGGCCTGGCTCCTGGACTCACATCTAGGGCGACTCTGCTGTCACCATGACGGCAGGTGGCCAGACCAAGAGCCTGGGCCGCCACCACTGGCCTGCTCACTTTCTGTTGCTTTGGCTGGTTCCTGGTTTTTGTTTTGTTCTTTAATTAAACAGAGCAGACTCCGTGTTTCATCTGAATTTGCTGTCATCCTAATTCCTGAATATTTCTTGGATCTGAATTATAACCTGATAATTCTCCTTACCCAGATATTTCTGCTTAGTAAGACAGGCTGGAGTGTAGAACACAAGATTCTGCTTGAACCCCAGCCCCAAGCTGTTGAAGTGGGCATTCATCCAAGTGAAAACATTTGCTGGAGGCTGGTCAGTTGGAGGCTCTGACCAGAAGCTCTGTATCCGATTTAACTAACGCATACCCGTCTGTGCATGCATATGTATCAGGCCCAGTTCCAGGTCTGTCCAAGCAGCCTCCCTTACTCCTCACAGCAGCTGTGGGGAGAGGGCACCGCTGTCTTCTCTGTACAAAATAAGACACTGGAGAGTCTCAGGAAAGGAGCTTTGCCCCCACGCAAGGGCTCGTTCACCCCCTTGCTGCTTTTCTGTACAGTTGTAATATCCTGCTGGGTCTGTTCGCTCTGGTCAGGGTTCAGTGGTGGCCAAGATGGACAAAAGCCAGTGGGTGACCGGCTCACCTCCCTGTCCTCCCGTCTTCGGCTGAGAACTTGATTCCAGCTGCTCTCTAAGCGGATCGCGCAGTACCCTGAAAGGCTTGGGGGTCGCATGGCTGTGACTAACAAAAGTCCTCTAGGTCTCCATAGTCTCCATCTCCCTGGCCTCTAAGTGAAAGTGCTTTTCTTCAAATATTAACAAACAAGATAAACTTATTTTCTTACATTCACTTTGTAGTGTTCCATTTAATCACTCATACTGTTACCATATTGCTCACTGCTACTTTTCATTGCAGATGGATTCGCTAAGTTTTGTTTCCCAGCCAGAGAGAACTAACTGAATTACTATTTATAATTCAGTTTCTATGGAAAATGAATTATAAATTTAAAGCAGCCTTGCAAATAGAATTTTGGAATGCAGACGGAGTTTATTGTGCTTAATTTGAACAAGAGTTTTTCTGTTAGTAGATGTGGAATCGTCTCTCAAAAGAAAGGTGACATTGAGGAGCATATATTTGGGAGTTATTTGCGTAAACAGCAGGATTTTTTAAAAGATGGGAATGACTGAAAGGGGACTCTGGGAAAATTTGTTCAGCTGGTTTCATTCTGAAAGGCAAGACAATACAAGGCCAGCTTCATTTAAAACAAAAAATGTAAAGTTTGAATCAACTTTGCTGTGGTAAAAATTAATTTAAAAAATACAAAAGTAAATATTTTAGGAAGGATCTGTGTAAATGGACATATCTTGACTTGTAAAAATATAAATTAAGCTACCAAGAATATAACGTACTTTTTGGAAAAACAGTGGACAGAATCACACATACTCCTTTGATCTAATTTAAACTCAGCCCATTTGGCTGCAGCAGCTGAATGGGCCGCATGCGGGGCCCGTCTGTATGGGATCCGGAGGGGTCGCTAGGGAGTTCATGAGGCCTGACACCAGCCTGCTCACCTGGTATTTCCTGCTGAGAGTATCATTTGTGACCCAAGTTGCTATATTGGATTAAACTTAGCTGGTGTTTATTGAGCATCTTTCTTATGCCAGCACCAACATAACCACTGGGAGGGGGAACAAGCAGGTGACTCTTTCCCTTCCATTAAGGAATTTGTCATTCAGTTAGGGAGGCAGAAGTTTTTGCTTTGAGGACACCAGGAGAGAAATCTCTGTGAACTGAAGCAGTCTAGAGAGACTTGGTGAAGGAAGAGGGATTTGGGATGAGTTTCAATGGGTTCAAGATAGAATATCATCATTAGACTCAGAACACAGGGAAAGGTGTTCTGTGTGGGGAGGGAGGGTTAATCAAAGACTTGGACCTGCGGCTGAATGAGGCTTACAGATGGAGTGTGTGCAGGTGTTTTAAGGGAGAAGATTGAGGTGTGAGGCGGTTTTGAATGCCTGGTTAAGGGATCTGGTCTTGATCAAATAAATAATAGGAGCCGGATGTGACCGACAAGTCAGTCAGTGGGTATTGAGCACAGAATTGTAGAGGTCGGAGCAAAGCCAGGTGGGGTGCTGCTCGCTCATCAGGACATTGCCGGCACACTGAGCTCTGAGGTGGTGAGCTTAGGTGCAGTGGCTTTGATGTGCCTCTGGCTGGCTTTGAGATCGTAAACACGCAAGGGGAGTGGGCTTAGCCCCAAAATGCCAGCTGAAACCAAATTGAGAGAAATGTAGAGTCCAGACAGAAAAGCTCTTGCAGAAGACAGACCTTAGCTGAAGGCCCCTTGTCAGTGTGCAAAAGTCAGGCCCAGTCAGGAGGCACACGTGGGGCTCTAGAGAGAAAATACAGCCAAGTCAGTGTGGCACTTTCATCGTACTGAAATCATTCCTCGTTCGTGAAGGTTATATGGTCTGCTGGGGAGGCTGAAAGTGATTAGACCACTGGATGTGGTCAGGAGACAGTCCACTGCTTGACAAATTCAGTGAAGTTTTCACTCTAAAGCCAGCTTGGCATTGGGTAGAAAAGCGTCAGTGACTAGGGCATTTTCCAAGACCCCCACACTCAGCCTGCTGCAGAGTACAGTGGCAGTGGTGGGACAGGGACATCTGTCCTTTTGTCCTTGCCTTCTGCTTCCACCGTCCACCTTCATGCGAGGCTCTCCATGCAGGGCCAGGACTGTGCTGGAAGACCCAGGTGCACCCCCATGGCTCTCAGCTGTCAGCTCCGAGCTTTGTCACCCTTGTGGGCCACTGTGCTCTGTTCTCATCTCCCAGGGCACAGAGCCCATGAGCCCAGCACTGTACTGGGCTCAGCAGCTGACTTGGAAAGGACTGAAAATGAATGTTGAGAGGCAGCCATGCAACATAAGGCTCCTCAGAGAGCAGCAGGCTCAGGAGTGGGAGGCTATGGGCACAGAGATGAGGCACTGGGTATTTGATTGCCTCTATCTCTGGGCAGAATGCTCTGCAGCACGCTCCCCTCCAGCAGAGTGCATGCTAGACCTGATCCCCCAAGTGCAGGTTTGGCGTGGGTTCAAGAGAAAGATAAGGGAAGGCTGGGAGCAGCCCCAGATGAAGAATCTTTCTAATGAGCTACAGGAAAGCATCCATCCCTCGTGCCTAGAGGGTCGGAGCCCAGGCCTTACCCTTGGCATAGTGTCTGTGGGGTGACAGGCCCCACCTTGGCAAATCAAGCCCAAGTAGAGCCTGCTGGGGCCTGGCCAGATTCCCACTGCGCTGCACTTGTGCATTCCTGCTTCTGGCCTTGCGGTTTCCCTGTCTTTTTTTAAAAATGGAAACTACAACTGCCACATATCCCGTTAGCATCTTCTGAACATATGAAATAAGTCAGTATCACATGTTCTAAAAATATTCATGGAATGCTCAGAAGTGCATATTTCCAACTTGTTCTCCACCGGAGCACTTTGTCTGCGCCAGCAGGCTTTCCCTTTCTGTGCATTTGCTACTGGTGTACTGGGGGGCCGCTCGCTCTCATGGCCTGGGCCGCCTGCAGCCAAGTTGATTTTGCTTTTGCTCCGGTTTTCTGAGACGCTGGCCCTCACTCATAGGAATGTAGAACTTGGAGCATCTGTAATTGCTATTTATCCAGTCAACCAAAAAGCAATATCGAGCATCTATTGCAACTAGGTGCTGAACATAAAAATACAAAAGTTTTGGTCCCTCCCTAAAGCAACTTAACAGTATAGTAAGGAAATAGGCAGCTAAACAAATAATGGATGCACAGCATGATGTATCCCATGTAGAAGCCATCACGTTCAGGAGGGACTTGGAACGGGGCTATAAGGACCCAGGAAGAGTCGGTTGTGCAGAGTGGGTTTTGCGGTGTGTATAGGAGTTCATGAGGAAGCCTGCAGTGAAGTCAGGCACTCCTTGCAGGAACGAAAACGTGCACAGAGGGGCAGTGATCTGAGCAGCACCATAGCTGGAGGGAGCTGTCAGCCAGGCAGCAGGCCCCGGCAGAGAGCGTGTGCTAGGGGTGACTGGGGACCCAGGCAGAGTGAGCCCACCGAGGTCTTCATGGCCCATTTGGAGCTCTTACCTGCTCATCTCATTGGCTTGGATGCCAGCGGCTACAGAGTGTAAAGAAAGGAAGCGACATCGTCATATCTGTGCTTCTTAAAGATGATTCTGTTATGAGAGGAGAACGACTGGAGGGTCCAGCCAGAGAGATTGAATTGCTTGTGGACCAGGTAAACTCTGGGAGGCCTAAACCACAGCACAGAAACTTAGATAAAAGGATGGATGGAGAGGGAGGACAGAATGTCAGGTGTGGGTGGGTGTGTCGTGAGTGTGGTGGGTGTAATGGAGAAGGTGTTCCCAGGATTCTGGCTTGGACATCTGGGCAGTTGGTGAAACTGTTAAGAATATGAGTGAAAGACCAGATTTAGGAAAGACAAATGAACTGAGTTTGGTTAGAGGTAGATTGTCAGGGGGGAATTGGAAGTGGACATCATGTGTGAACCTGGGGCTGAGGAGAAAGGCCCCTAGACCTGTCAGTCTGGGAGGGCGTCCTGACTGTGCAGGAGGCAGTGAGGGAGGGGGTGCCGCGGCAGAGGGTGGGGAGAGCACTGGTGTCTCTCACTGGGTCCACGTCCTGCCTCTGACGCTGTGCTGGCTGTGTGACATTGCAGAAGGTTTTGGCCGCTCTGAGCTTCACTCTTCTCATATATTAAGTGGGGACAGGAGGACGTACCTTCAGGCATTATTTGGTTATTTACTCAGCCATTAATTCAACAGTTATTTATTGAGTTACCACTGTGTGCTTGGACCAGGGAATACAAACGTGAGAAAGACGGATGTGGTCCGTGCTCTGACGACTTTCAGTCTGTCTTTCGTAGCGTGCAGACATCAGACAAACAATTGCCTGTCTGACTGATTGTTGTCGGGGTAGATGCTGGCAGAAACTGCATGGCATAACAGGATACGGGGCACGACGGTGCAGCACGGTGTAGGCCCTCCCTCAGCTGCCCCAGGAGGAGTGGGAACCCCTGTAGAACCCTTCAGGGGATGGCGCGGATAGATGCGGCTGCCAGAGAGAAACTGGCAATAATGAACAAAGATTACCATTTCAAATGTTTGCTTTTAAGAGAAATACTGGTTTAGAGACTAGTGGTTGAGAAGGGTTTAGGGTTTTCCAGATGAAAACTTGACCATTTTGACATGCTAAGGGGAAGGAGCTGGAGAGAGGATAAAGTTACAGGAGATAGGGACACATCTCCCAGGACAAAGGGAGATGGAGGGAACCGCACCCCCTCTGAACTAACCAGAGAAGCCGGTAAGAGGATCAGCGGAGATAACGCATTACCCAGCGCTTGGCCCACTGAATGGAGGGTGCTTCAAAAATTGTGTTGTTCATGGCTGTGAGCATGTATGCACACGCACCTATGCTTATACATATACCTATACATGTAGATGTACATGCATATATATCTACCTCCCATGCACACACACAGTTAAACATTTTAATTGTGGGATTGAAGGAGAGACGTTGGAGTTCATGGCCAGTGGCCTCACTTTTCTTTGAAGAGAAGGAGGTAAGGCATCTGTTGAGAGGTGGAGCAGGAATGTAGGTTAAAGGAAAAACACAGCGGTTTATTGCTGAGTGATGTAAGGGCCTGCTGAGAACCCGAGGTCACAGGTTACAGGCGCCAAGGCTAGGAGTTCCCTCCAGCAAGCCCCGCTCACCTCTGCCCCATCACGTCAGCCCTCAGGGTTGGGTGTGCAGCTGTGGGATAACAGAAAGCAGCTAAGAGGCGAAGGGTGCTGGCAGGGCAGGAGGCGAGGTGTGGCCGGCACAGGAAACAGGTGGAGAGTGGGTGGCAGAAGGTGGCTCAGTGAGGCCAAAGGGCGAGTAGAGGGAACCCCGGGGTTGGAGGAAGGAGCACAACGGGAACTGGTGGCTAGGGAGTTGTGCTTTGGGATTTCGGTTTTCCAAAGAATAGTGACCTTAGAAAGTGCCCTAGATGAGGATCTGCTGAAGGAGATGGAGGTGTGGCCATAGGAAGTTGGGAACTTGGAGGCTGGCCCTCCACTCACACTAATGAGCTGAAACTTCTTTCTCCAAGGACGCCGTGACCTATATTGCTAACTTAAATGTCCTCATGTCTATTCTCAAAAGCCTTGACCCCTCTAGGCATTTTTTGCCATTGACCGCCTCCTCCTGGTGCTCACACTGAACGACTGGTCAAGGGACAGAGGAAGTGAGGAGGCCATGAGAAACTGGCTCTGACATCCAGACAGCTGATGCCCAGGCCTCAGTGAGGGGAGGAGTAGCGGGAAGGGGAGAAGGGAAGTGTGGGAGGTGTTCCCGAGCCTGTGACAGATGTCGGCAGGACCGGACGTCAGGGAGAGTCACAGGTGAGACAGAAGGACGAGTGAGGGGCGCTGTGGGGGCTGCTGGGGGGGAGGCACGGAAGGAGGAGCCTGGTGTGAGGAGACGGGAGGTGGTGAGGTCCTTCTGAGGCTGGTGATTCTAGGGTGCCAACTGCCCGTTCAGGTAGGATGTGCAAAACATGGGGATTGAAAATGGTGCTTTTAAGGGAGAGAGAGAGAAGTGCTCAAAGTATGTATTTGAGAGCTAGTGGTGTGGGTGACTTACTGTAGGAGGGGAATGTCCTGCCAGCTTAGAAGAGGTGGAAAGAAGCTCCAGGTGGAGAACCTCAGGGACCCCTTGGGTGGGAGGAAGAGGCTTTCCAATCCGAAGTAGAAGTTCACCACACAGTGGGCAGGAGAAAGCAGAGACAGAGAGGGACAGAGAAGGCAGCATCTCAAGGCCCAGACAGACTTCTCAGGAAGAGCTAGAATGTCTGTGGCTCAGTGCAAGGAGACAATAGGGAAGAGAGAGAGAATACAAGCCAAGAGCTGCTCGTTGGATTAAGTGGGGGTCAAAGAAGAGCATAGACTCGTATCCCTATTCCTCAGAAAAAGGGAGGCTGGAGAGAACAAGGAATAAGGAGATGGCTGCGAGTGGGGGGCTCGGAGGAGAGGCTGCGGGTGGCGGAGGGGGCACTGGGCGCTCGTGGGGGTGGCGGCCCGGGAGGAAGGACAGCCACGTGCCCTTGTCTGCCCAGAACAGAGAACAAACAGAATACTGTCCCCTGGCACATTCTGTTTACAAACTTGAAGCTTGCCCTGTTGGGTCCTATAGAACATCGCTGGGCTCAAAGGGGTAAAGAACCTAGAACATTTGAAATTAGTGAAAACTTGATTGCCAAGTAGAGGCCCACAACCAAACTGACGATGTTACAAGCTTTAGTTTCAGTGACAAATGGCAGTTGTGTGTTCATGTTGGTCACGTTGGAGCAGGTGTGCACACGTCTTCCACCCTCCTTACCCCTTGGCACAAACACTCTCACTGTTCAGACACTTAGTGGCGAATTGTTGCTTGGAAGTCTGCTTTCTTTTTTCTTTTCTTTTTTTTCCACCGTTTAGATCATCAGTTTTTAATCTTTTTGGTCTCAGACCCCTTAACACCCCTAAAAGTTATTATACTCCCCCAAAGCCCTTTTATATTGGCTATATAAATCAATATTTATGGTTACAAAAATAAAATTTTTTTAATATGTATTTATTTATTAACTCATTTACAAAATAGCAGTAATAGTCCTTCTATGTTATCATGTTTTATGAAAAATAACTCAATTTTCCAAAACAACAAAAAATTGAGAAAAACAGCATTGTTTTACACTCTTTCAAATCCCTTTCATATCTGCCTTAATGGAAGATAGCTGGATTCTCACATCTGCTGCTGGATTCAGTCTTGTTGAACTATATGAAGAAAATCCAGCCTCACACAAATATGCAGAGAAGAGTATTTTAATTGACTTGTAAGATAATTATGGTATTCTTTAATACTATACCAAAACTTGACAAGCAGTGGCTTCTTAAAGTCAGTGGCAATGCAGATTAAAGTCCATTGGTTCGTGTAGCACATTGAGTATTACCATTTACTCATGCAAAAAAATTCTGCAGTATCTATTGGGCAGTTAGAAAATACTGGTTCACTGAGTTATGCAACCTTCCAAATATTGGCACATTTTATTATGTAGTATTAGAAAGTGTTTATGTGGATATTGCTAGGATTTCATCAGAAAAGTCTTTAATTATTGGAAAGCTATTAAACTCAGGTTGATGGATACAGGTTTTCCAAATTCTTAGTTTTCACTTGAAAGCTTAAATTTTATCATTGGCTGCAAATAGAGCCAAGTATTTTCCATAAAATGGCAGGCTCGTTTCATTCATTTTTGAGAAAATGTCTCCCAGATAACTGAGTCTGAGTCTTAGTTTGTCTGCCAGTAGTTATTTCAAGTAACAGTGATGATCCATGAAAATGGAGCTCTCTGAGCTCCCGGCTAGTCAGACAAACCCATTACCTTCAGCAGCAGCAGAGGTACCTTCTGCCCTCTTCCCATTTTGTCACACAGACGTGTGTGTGTCCTTCCATCCTTCTCTCCGCCTGCCCTGTCTGTAGCTCTGCCGTAATAAAGCGATCATGTGTGCACTACATTATCTTGGTTGCTTTTTAAAATAATCTCTTTTCACGATGGTTCTACTAGCCACCTTATGGAGTCTTCCTAGGGCCGCAAGCCCAACTTCTCATTCCTCCTCAGGACGCAGGACATTGTGACTAGATGTGCAGTAGCTGCACAGTGTGTAGTTGTTTGAGTGAACGTTGGATGAATGAAGTTCATGAATTTCTCCCCTAGTCATTGGGTTAATTATGGCCATTTAGGATGTGTTTTTGCTAAGCCGAATTATTAGTACAAGGAACGGCACCCAAAATAGAAGCTTGGGGGAGCTCCATAAGATTAAGGCTCTAATATAACCAATGGCTTGTTGCACCTTATTTCTACAGTGTAACAAGGTAAGTTTTAGAAGTTTGCATTAGTGTATTTTCTCCAATTTGATGGTCAGGAATACTAGGTTATAATTAGAAGTTACAATTGATGTTTCACTTAAATTTGATATATCTCTTAAATGTTTATATAATTTAATTGTTCACTTCTTAGGTATGTAAGCATCAATTAGAAACAAAATGATACTTGATAATTGGGAAATATTCAATTTCAGAAATGTTTACAGTAGTACCTATTTTCACATCACACATCCAGTGCCATTCCCCTGAGTATCTACTACACAGCTTGTGAAATGTACTGGATGCTGTGAAGAAAATAGGGACGTCTGCAGCGTGACCTTTACAGTTAAGAATTTCACTTCCTTTTAGACTCTTCCCATACATATATGGGAAATATATATTTCACAATACACAATATACAAATGTATTGAGTTATTTATACCAAATGAATTTTAAAAGAGAAAGTCCAGCTGAATCTTTTAGTAAACTGATTTTTTAAATGTTTTAAATGCCTCCTAACAGCAATCAGTTAACAATACAGTTATTGCCACTGTTTGTAGCTCCCTCCTTCCCACTGTGCCAGAAACATGTTCCCCCCATCCCTGCCATCAATACCGTGTGGACAGAGGCATGCCTGGGGAGGTGGGGCTGGCAAGAAGGTTGGGTTTTGCGGCGGATGTTATTTCTGCAGCCTCTGAGGTTACACATTGGGGCAGACCCTGCTGGGTTCGCTCAGGCAGCCTTTGAACACCAAGCTTAGAAGCGCGGCCTTGGACAATCCCTCAGCACATTGGAATTGACAGTATGAATGTGGTCATGGAGCTAAATGGTGTTTCAGAGAATGAGATTGCACCTCCACATTAGTTCTGCGTCACTCTGTCACCAACTGCCCAGTTTCCATAGGACTGTTCACTTGCAAGACGGGAAATCCGAGGGCCCCTTTTATGTTGCCCAGTTCTCCTGGCACGGTACGATATCCCAGATCTTGCACAGTGGGAGTGAACTTGGAACTACGGAGTTCTGCAGGAGTTATGACAGAATCAGACACAACCAGCGTTCCTGACCTTCAGAGAAGAGAAGCTCTAGTACATTCCTTCCCCTGAACTGGCATTATTTTCTGCCAGCAGCAGCCGGAGTAGAGCCTCAGTCACCCTTGGCACTCTGCATGTTTTGTTGGAGCTGCTCACATTACGGCGCCAGTGGTCGCCCTGGTGCTTGTCCTGAGCCCTCAGAGTGATGGCTTTGCAGCTGCAGATGGCGGTACTGGCTCCACACAAAGAGGGTCACAGCGTTCTGCTGATAAAGCGTGTTTTCTGGAAGGAATTCATTGCAGATTGTACAGCTGAGGCACGCCGGGCTCCGCTGACCCAGGCATTTTTACAAGGCTAAACCAGCCATAAGTCCTGTCTGGGCACCGTCTGCTTCCTGCTAAGGGCTTCTCTGAGTTTGGGTTAAACTATGTGTTCTTATCTATTGAGCTGTGCAGTTCCCGCCTCCAGTGCATGCATCTGCAGGAGTGCCATCTCGGGGATACGTGGGGCGTCTGGCAGGCATACTCTGCCTTCACTTCTGCCTCATGGAGAAGAGTTGACAGGATGGTTGAATCACATGTGCTCTTGCTCTACACAGACACTCTGTGTTGGAAAATAATCTATGCTCCCAATGACAAAAGAGGACAGGGAAGCAAAATAGCCCCCAAATAGATGATTACTTTCATCTTGTCAAATAAAAATTATATACTATAGGGGGTTTCTTTGCCAATATAAAAAAATCTTAATCTAGTGTTTTCTTTCTTCAGAATGTTTCATCCATCCCCTATCTCCCTACGTGGCATTTTAAGTTGGTGGGTATCATGCCTTAGGGTCAGAACCCACTTGTTTTCAGGCTGTTATCACTCAACCCTGTGTCACCAAAAGGGGGCCAGGCGGTGTGAGCGGCCCCAGGAGCATGCTTTGACTGCCAAATGGATGGTTGCTGAGTTATCAAAAATACGTGGGCTTCCTTATCTTGGCTCTGTTTCCATCCCTGGACAGCTCATTTCTGAGAATGATCAATCTTGTAATCAGGTTAAAGCTCCTTTAAAAAAAATATATTTAGTGCATTTATCTCTGATGTAATCCATAAAATCAACTGCCTAGTGAGTGTGCTCGTGTGTTAGCCTAGCGAAGAGGCGCACATTGAGGCCCAGGAAAAGGGGCTCGTGTGGTTGGCCTCTCCCACTCCTGTCCTCGCTCAGCAGACGCTGGACACTGATTTGGGGTTGCTCGTGCCAGAATTGAGGGACGGAAGAGTGAGGAGCGGGCCTGTGGTTGGGTCCTGCCGCCCTCTCTGCCAGGGAGCAGCTTGTCCTGCTTGTCCATCCCCCCTAAGACCTGGGCTTGCCTCTTTTGTGAAATCACTTCCTGCGTGCAGCATGAGGTTGTCATGCGTGCCAGGTGAACTGCTGTGCAAGATATTTTCGGAATTCGAGGGTGTCACACTAGGGAGTCAGGATCATTTAAGTAAAACAAACAAACAAGCGGTTATAGGGCTTCATTCAGATGATCTGTAATTCTGAGTTGTAGTTCCTCGGGGAGGCGGAGCAGCCTGTGATGGTTATGGTGTGTTACGAGGCAATCGCTAAAGGAACGGGTCCAGATTCCTACGGTAATTTAGCCTTCGCACACAGAGCTAAAAATATCAAAACATTACATTATAGCAACCCCTTTGTCTACTTGGTTTCCAGTCATTTGAAGCATATCCCTTGTCTTTTCACTTGTTAAAAAACAAAAAGCCCAGCCTGGGCTTGATTCCCTCACTTCAGGAAAGAGCAGAAGCTCACGCAGAGTAAGCAGCCCTTGCCGGCCGCACACACACAAGCCAGGAGACTACGGCGCTTGCTCTTATGTGTGGAGGTGGCTTTCTCGGTCTCATCCCATCCTGGCCTTGGTTTCCACTATGGAGGCTGAAAAAAGAATCCATTTTTCTTTTCCAAATTACACAGAAAGTGAGCTCATGACATCACTCTCCTTGAACAAATAACATGGGGAGAAAAGGTTTTAATGGCTTCTCAGAATAAAGATTCATTGCTCTGGAGACTAGCTGTAATGTGACAGGGAAAGAAAACGGGAAAGCGGGACTTGAAATGGGTGGTTGGTTTCTTGCCCTGCATCTCTGAGAGACAGGCTCTTTGTCCCACTGGGGGCATTAGCAGCCACTGCACCCCCTGTCCCTGCACACTGGGTCCGGCTGACCATGGACCGGTATTTGTCCATGCTCACAGTGGCCCGTAGTTGGGCAGAGGGCCAACCCCCTCCTGCAACCCCACATCCCTGCCATGTGCTCCAGCCAAAGACAGGCTACTTTCCTTCCAAGAGAAGCACTTGGAGACTGCAGTCAGGAAGGTAACTTCCTTAGGCTGTGGCGAGTCTTTTTCTGCAAAATAAATGCCACAGAAAAAGTGCTGGAAGAGTCTGGGAAAAGCCGCTCGTGCTGCCGTGCCGCATCAGTATTGGCGGAGCATCCTGTCAGCCATGTGTATGGGGTGCCCTCTGTCTCCCAGGACCTGTTTCTTCCCCCCACAAGAATAGGATGTTGCAGGTTTGACTTCTCCAGGTTTCTGTGTTGGCCTGGCCACACAGCCAGGAAGCTCAGGGCTGGGTCTGAGGTTGCTCTGCTCTAGGAAACTGCCAGGAGCATTGGGGAAGGTGGCCTGTCTGAGACAAGGAGTCTCCTGCGAGGGCGGTGCTATGGGAGGAAGGGCGGGGCCAGCCGTGGCCCAGAGAGGCTGGACGCCATGCCCCTCGCCTGCCAAGGGGAGGCCATATCTTGATCCTTCAGCCTGTTTGGACCACAGGCTGGATGAGCAGTGAAAATCTAGAAGAGTTAAGGAAAAGCTGTGGTCAGACCTGGCTAAGATTTAAGAAAGAAAATGGCAGGGTTCAGTTTCCCAAGAGTCGTAAGTTCCCTTAACATGCTGGGCATGGTGCCAGTGCTGAGATAGAAATCTGTGCCAAAGTTTGTGGCCTTGACATCCTGGAGCGTACTGCCGGGCAGAGAAGCCAAATGGTGAACCCGCTGGTAGTTCCCCCGGGCCACTGGACAGGGTCAAAGAGCATCCCTGCACGGGCTGCCCTGGACCTGGGACTGGCTCTGGCAGACCTCAGTGTGAGGTCAGCGGTACCGCACTGGGCCAGACGTCTGGGCACCGCACTGTGAGTGCGTGGCCAGGACCCTGCTGCTTACTCGCCATTGGCAGCAGGGCCACACACGTTGTGGAAGCTTCTCTGAGAGCAGCGAAGCCGGACAGAATGGCAGTGAGTGACCTATGGACAGAGCAGCAGTGAGTAACCCATGCTGTCAGCCTCTCAGACCCCAAGGGGCCTTCCTCCCCCAACTAGAGGGTCAGGGCAACAAAGTATGTGGAAGTAACTGAATAAACACAGACCCACCAATGGGAAAGCCTGAGACATTTAGAGGTCAGAGCCGTGCAGAGTAGTTGGTACGAGGGTTTGTGAGGAAAGTCAAGTCAGAAAGATGACACACACCAGGCTGGAGGAGGCCTGGGGGCTCTCAGGGCTGCCACGGTTTGGTTTGGCTTTTACTCATGTTTGTTGACCGCTTGTTTCGGAGGCGGTGAAGGATGACCGGTAATGGTGGGACGGAGACCAGAGTGGTCAATGCCACAGGCACATGGAACGTGGAGTGGGAAGACCAGAGGCAGACCGCTAGCTGCGCAGCTGTTATGACTGTCCACACCTGGGGCTGTCAGGGCTGGCGCAGGACGTGGATCCCTGCGGCTTGTACAGCGCCCTGTGTTCATCCTCGGTCGGCAAATGAGGGCAGACTCGAGTACCTCCTTTGTGCTGCCTTTGTGATTCCTGATTTGCACATTGGGTCTTCCACAGAAGAGGGCACAAGACCTAAATCGATAGTCTGAAGAAAGTAAATAGAATGAGGTATTTAAGTTGCAGTGATAAACAGTAGTTTATGCTTTTACGTGTTCAAAACAAAAAAGAAAGGAGAGGCAAATTAAGCCAAACCAGCTGCCCACTTAGATGGGTCTGTGCAAGGCCCGTGGCTTTCAGGAGCACAAGTTCAGAGGGTGATTTCTAGGGTCTCTTTCGAGCTAAGACCCAGAATCCCACATGGGTCTCTGGGCCTGTACTGATGCATTGTCTGTTTCGATTCAGACACAGGCTCTCTACCTGTCCCACAAGCAGTGGCTTCTGCCACTTCCAGATCTCTAGTTAACTTAACACAGCTTCCCAGAGAATGGCGTCTAAGCCTCCAAGACATCTGGTCAGAGCTGGGCTCTGCGCAGCCTTCATCTCCCGCCCCCACTGGACTGTCATCTGTTTGCAATAGTTCCCCATCTTTAGGGGCCTGTCATCCGCCACCACATGAGTAAGGCAGCAGCTGGTTCCGCCCACGTGAGAGATGCCCCAGCTGCCCGGATTCCTCCCGGGTAGCTCAGCTCCGGTGTGGAGACCACCGTGAGCTGCACCGGCTCCGTGCCTGCTCCCAGCTTCTGTTGCCCCTAAGTAGCAAATTGACCGTTCAGCTCCATGCCTTTTCATATTCGCCACCTTCCCACCAGGAGAGGTGATAACAGCCAGAAAAACAGCGGGAAGGCGGTATCAGGAACGAGGAGGCGGGGAGCACAGGCCAGCCTCAGCCACGGGCCTGCCTGCCCTGCTGGGGGTGCTGGGGCCCGGTCTACCACCTGCAGAGCCACACAGGAATGGTGACAGCGGAGAGGCCTGCCATTGAGTGGTGTGCATCTGCAGGCGCCCAGGGGCTGCGCTCCAGCTGTGAGTCCTGGAAGGGCTGCCTCCCCCTGGGTGCCCCTCTGCCTTGTCAGCCTCTCTCTCCTCGCCTGGAGCAGAAGGAGGCCTGTGTCACGGGTGCTGTGCTACAACAAAACGCCGGGACCAGGACACCGCGTTGTGGGGTTGGTGTTTCCTGTAGTCGGCTAAACGGTGACAACAGTAATGACTTTGTTTGGTGATGAGGGATGCTTTCGGCTCCCAGAAATGCAACTTGTAACATGGCGTGGAAGGAAATCTGGAGCTCAGCCTCCAGCAGACACAGTCTTAACCAGACAAAAAAGTTCGCTCTGTGCTCCTCACTATGTGTGAATTTACAATACATATCTTCACCCAGCTCACAAAAGCCCACTGTAATCATTTTAAGGACTTTTTAGTAATGCACAAATTCAGCTGGATTAGATCAGATTTGAAAGGGTTCACTCACCCACTGTCATTCAGTCACCACACAGTTAATTTCTGGCCCGTTGGAATCTGATGTAATGGGCTTTGCCTTGCGTTTAGTGGGGGCTGCAGTACTGCTAACTGTACCCCGGGGTTCAGGGTGTGGTGAGCGCTCAGAATTGCTCATCTGTATCAGAGGAGCTGTCGAGGAATGCAGGCCTATCAGGGTAAAGAAGCCAGAGCTCTGAGCTTTCCTGGTTCATCATCACTGGACTCAGATTTGCCTCCCTTCTGGAAAAGGCTTAAGTGTCCTTTGTATGTATGTATATCTTTCTAAACTTCCTCACTTCCCTTCTTGGAAAAATTGCCGTGTTACTCAGTGTTTTACGAGCAGCATGATAGAGCCCATGATCTGTGGTGTCCTCAAGGGGAACCGCCATCCAGGGCCTGCTCTCCAGACCCCCTGATATGGAACTGGGTTTGGCCTTGCACTGTGGTTCAGGCCACTGCCCCACAGGCGTCCTGTGAGGTGGGGGCCGTTTTACCATGGCCGCCCCTGCCTACTATTTCAGAGTGGTAACATGATTTTTTTTTTTTAAGAGGAAATTCACCAACCCTACTCAGCATTTGGTAGTTACTCAAAAGCCTCAATTCCAAACTTCCCGGCAGGAGCCAGGCCCCAGGAGTGGGAGGCTGAGCTGGTGGAGAGCAGGAGCGCACCGGCAGCTCCCTTCTGTGTGTTCTCACCACGTGGGGGCAGCGCCTGCCCAGACTTTGGCCCAGCCCCGCGCGAGAGCGGGGCCTCACTCTTGGCGTTCTGCTGAGCGTATGAACGGACTATTCTAGAACTGATCTTGCATGGCACTTTGTTGTGTCTTGCTCACAGTGTGATGGCCAGGGGCAGGGGGCGGGTGGGTGTTTAGCCAACAGCTTGGCTTGTTCTTCATTCTTTGAAAAGTTGAAGCAGATCTTCAGGCCCGTGCTCTGTGACTTGTTTGGAAACTATAGTAATTCAGCTCGTGACTGGGCCGTGAAGCCAAACTTTCACAGTATACGTTTCCCATACTAAAAGGTAATGGAATTGGATTCAAAATTGGGTTTAAAGTGGAGTCAGACAAGTAGGGTTTCTTCCAGGCTAGGATGGATGAGTAGTCAAGTCAATTCAAATCCACATGACAACTCTTCTTGGGAAATACTGCCTTGTGGGAAGATGCTGTATACACAATGCACTCTGCATTTTGAGAACCCGAGCCTGGGCTCTGTCTGTATTTATTCTCTTGTTCTTTTGCCCAGTTCATTTCAGTTGCTATAGTAAACACAGGTTTGCAATTCTAACTCACAACTGTTCTTCCAAGCGACGTCGGACGGCTCCTCCCTGGTTGTGGTGGCCTCCCCACCAACGGCCATCAGAACTGGCTCATCTTTGAATTCCATGCCTTCCTACATAACATGCCCTATGGAAAAAGGACAGAGAGCTTCTCCAAGATCTGCTCCCACCCTGCGTACTTAGGCATGTGTAATCGTGGCTGGTTGTGGTGTTGATACCCTGTACCTGGTTATTAATGTATTTCCCTGCTTCTGTTTGAGATGTCTATTAACTTCTCAGATCTGCCCTGCTGCTCCTGGTTCAGTCTGTACACAGTGGGAAGAAATCCTGTTTCTTACCAAAAATTGCAGAGCAATTTGATCCAGTTTTTTTGTTGAAATGCTGGGTTAATTGTATTTAACTGTGGGTCACAGTAAAGTCGCACTAAGAGCATGTTTGAATCCATGGGAAATGTTTCGCTTGTGAGGTGGGGAGCTGGGAATCCAAGTGAGAGGGAGGCCAGGGAGCCTGTTCCACCTGGAAATGAGGTGTAGGCTTTTCACAGAGTTATGGCGGAACTAAAGAGGCCTTCGCTGCATGAACTTGGAGGCAGAACGTGAGTGTGCTTGTGCGCCTGGTAAAGGAGAGCAGAGATCTCTCTCTCGCCCGTCTCCAGGTTGCTTTGCAGAAATGCCAACCAGCTTGGGGAAGCCCAGGACAAGGCCGACCTAGCTGAGACTGAGCATGCACCAAGCACAGAGACGGGGGGCAATCATCTGTGGGGCTAGCGGGCAGTGGGACAGGCCTGTTTGCCCATGTTACGAGGCTGGCAGATCATTTCAACTTGCCTTTATTGGTAGAACAATTAGGGCTGAACTCTGCCTAGAGTGAAATCTGTAATACAGGTTGGCTCCACATTAGAGGAAAGCTGTTCGCTTGGAAAAAGTAGAACTTGCCTTGTCCTGTCTCTATGGCAGCTCCTCAAAAATACATTGTTTTGGCTTTTACTTCATGCAGGAGAACATATATTTATTTTCACTTGTCATAAGTTCCCTGGTTTTTCTTTAAGCTCATGGGTGTAAGTCAGTTGACCACTGTTTCTATGAAGACATCGGTCCTGGTCATTTTCCATTGCCGTTTCGGAGTCCATTGGGAAATACTCTTCACGAACTGTTTCATTAGTTTTTTTGATCGACTGCTTTTCCCAAGAGGCATGAAGTAACATGGCTAGAACCTTCTTTGATTTTCAAGTGTCTTCATTTTTACTTGTCTCCCTTCTTTTACTTCTTTTGTAGATCTAAAGCTGTTTTTTTCTGGGAAATTATATTTTTGTGGTGTCTTTCCAAGCATTTGAACATTTGCTCTCTCCCTGGGAACTCATAGCAGCCTGGAGCTGGGGAGAGTGGATGCTAGGGCTGTCCTTCCTCGGGGTCGGAAGGGCACACCCAGAACCATGGCCAGCTGGGGCCCCGGCGCTGGGCCTCACCCCTGTCCCAGCTTTTCCCGCAGGAGTCACAGCAGTGTGCTCCCCACTGGTGAAACCCCACCCACACTCACAGTAGGCAGGCCACCCTTTGGCCACGCCCACTCTGCTTTGGGTGACAGAAGGTGCACAGTGCACGCGTGGCTACGAGTGAGTGACAAGGCACAGGAGACCTGGGAGAGGGGACGGCCGTGTTCTCACATCACACTGAAAACACTTCAGCCCCAAAGTTGTGACACGTGTTTGTTCTACACATATTTCCACATGTGGTGTTGAACCCGTTGCCCAACACTTGGTAACCCTGAAGGGTGAAATGTAAGAGATGCACTGGCCAGATGTTAGGAGGATATAAAAATGCAGCCTTATGATCTCACTATTTGAAAAACCATCCAAGGATCAACATAATGTGAAGGCTCATTTTGAGGAGATTCCCTCAGGCTTGGCAGTAGGAAGGGGTGGACAGTGGAGGACGGACAGGGAGAGTCTTGTTCTGTTTGCTTTGTTTCATCTTTGGGTTTTATTATTATGTCTCCCTGGTCTATTTGCTGATAAAAGAGGGAATGAGAAAACCGAGGGCAGAAAGAAAGCCTTTTTCTCATACAACACTGAATAGGCAGTGGAAGTCATGAATCAGAGCTCTCTTGGGTGGAAAAAAAATCGTTAAGCTTGTCTTCCACCACTGCTAAAAGCTAATTGCATTAAAATAATTATGCTGTAAATAAGGGCCAGGTAATCTGAGCGATGTTGTGCTGCATTGTACTTGTGTTTATGTCTAGAAAAGCTGCAGTTGTATAATTGGAAGTGAAACACAGCAGCCTGGTGTTCAGGTGCCCAGCTTTCTGGGGGTGCAGGGCCCCGGGGGAGGCGGGGGAGGCGGGCGTGCCGCATGCCATGGGACCCAGGCTTTGTTCCTATCACCTCATCCCCCCACAGGTCTGTCAGGTGGATGGGGTCCCCATTTTAGAGAGGAGGAAACAGATGTTCAGAGAGGCTCAACAGTTTGTCCCAGAACACACAGCTCTCAAGTGGCAGAGCCAGAATTTGAACGGCAAAGATCCCTCTAGCTGTGAAGACCGTGCTTGGGGCACCCTCCCCACACTGTCCCCAGAAGGGACTTTGGGAGGCTCCTGGCTTGGGCTGTGTCATGCAGAGGGAGAGCTCTTGGCCCTCTCAGAGCCGACAGTGCATTAGGTTCGTCACCTCCTGTCCAGTTAGGTGGCCCAGCTCTTTCATGTTACGCGATCCTCACCCACACCCATGGGTATCAGCTGAATTGTGTCCCTCCCAAAATCCATCTGTTGGACTCCTAACCCTCAGAGTGTGACCCTGCTTGGAAATGGGGTCACTGTGTGCGTGATTAGGTGAGATTATACAGGACTAGGGTGGACCTCTTACCCAGCATGACTGGTGTCCTTATGAAGGGGAAGTTAGGAGACAGACACGCATAAGGGAGAATGCCGCGCGAGGTCCACTGCTGCTGCCGCCAGGGACCTCCAGGAAGCCAGCGAGGGCCTGGAGCAGAGCCTCCCTAGTGCCTGTGGAGTGGGAGTGGCGCAGCTGGCCCTTGGATCTTGGATTTCCAGCCTCTGGACCTTCCAGATGAGGAATTCCTGTTGTTTATGCCCCTCAGTTTGTGGCACTTGTTTGGGCAGTGCTGACGGGTAATCCCCTCCTATTTCCTTCAGGCCCTTAGTCCTCTTCCCATCAGTCCAGGCTGGGCTGTTAGAACTTCCTCCAAGCTGTCTTTAGACTTGTGCCAGATTCTAGGAGCTGCCGTCCGAGCCACCTGTCTCATGCATGGCATAGAGTGCGCCCCCGTGCATTCTCAACGGGTGTCCCGACCTGTTCTCCCAGCCCCTCCGCCCCGGCAGCCTTGCCCTCCTCAGGTCCTGGGAGTCCCGGTGTCTGCGCCCAGCAGCTGGGCGCCTGTGCCTGGGGGTGTCGGGCTTGAAGCCTGGGGGTCCATCTGGGTGTGTTCCTTTGTCCAGTTGTTTTGTTTTGTCTCGTGTTGTTTATTCACAAGTTTTAGGAGATTGCATATTTTGTTTAATTATGTTGGAGACAGACGGGCATCTTAGCTGTTACAGTCTGCGGAGAGGGGCTGATAACAAAAATGATGTGGGGTTTAAATTGTGTTTGGTGAAGGAAGTGGAAATGAATAAAGCTGTTTTACTATGAAAAGTAGGTATTTTGCCTTGGATCTTGGAATAGGTTTTTTTCCTTCTTAGCTGGAAATGTTCTAAAGGCTTCATTGTCTATTCTGTTTGCCTTTTGCAAGTTTGACTGTTATAAAAAGGAAATTTGTATCTGTATTTGCAAATTTGAGGCTGACAGCTGTGTTTTGAAGACTTAATCTGCAGTCAACTGAGATGCAAATTATATCGAATAGTTTTCCCTTGAAGTTATCAAGTTTTACTTTTTAAAAATACTGCCCATGGCAGTTCCAGCATCCACCTAGGGTCTATTGAGTTACAGATTTTTAAGTAACAGGTAATTTAAAAAAAATGTTAACCTGGGAAAGCAGTGGCTTCCGACTGCAGCTTCCCTTCCTCACTCATGCACAGCACCGCGCGGACAGTCTGCTCTTATTCTGTTAGCCATGTTTTTGATTAGCTGGGCAAAAAAAAATCCCTCACAAAACCACAAAGCTCTTTGCCTTCCATGTCTGTCAAAATGTGGTTGATTTAATTTGAATGAAATTTTAATTAGAAAAGTTCTGCCAAGATCCAGCCCTGATTTGAATATTTATAACTATGTTAAGAATCTCTGTAAACCTGGGGTCTAATCTGAATTGCTTCCCTGGACCTCAGCCCTCCAGGACAATAAGAAGGGACTGCATGATCGTGCAGATTGCCCACACAGTGGGCTGGAGTGGGGATCCAGAAGCGAGGCTGCTACACACAGCCTCCGTGGGTTTAATAGCAGCAGCTTGTCCAGATGCGTTCTTCAGGCTTGTGAGCACTTGGTTGTGGGGGTGGAAAATGCATGACCAGTATTAGCACATTACTTGAAACATATATATTTGAAGGGCAGCATGATATGCTGGGAAGGCTATGGAATCTGTAAGTAGGCTCATTGCTTTCTAGTCTGAGGTTGTGTTCTTGGATTTAACCTTCAGAGCTTCAGCCCCTTTATCTCTAGAACAGGAGGAAGCAGGTCCTGGGGTCAGCGGCTGCTGTGCGCTATGCATATACTCAGTGAGGTGCACAGGTCGGCCTTTGAATCTGGGCTTTTGTGGCCTCTGGCTAGCTCATTGCCAGAGGCCACTTCTCCCAACTCATCCCTTGCCCCCAGTGAACGCGTTTGATATTTTAAAAATCTCTACAGAGATCAGTTACCCTTGTCAGTCTGTGTTTAGTGTAAATGCTCTGTGCCCCTGCCACAGAATAATGCCTTTAACTGGACAATGGAGTTCTTCTTATGGTTGGCTCTGATCTAGGAGACGAGAAATGGAAGATCCTAAATATATATAAATATAAATGTATATCCCCTTCTGAAGATTTCCTGGCAATCCTATTTTTTTAACACGGCCAGAGCAACTGAGAGTACCCCAGCCCTGCAGTGGTTCACAGACTCACCGCCCCTCTGCACTTCTAGACTGAGGTCTGTGCTTCATACTCACTGAGATTTCTCCCTCAGAGCTGAGACCCCCTTTCCCCATCGAATACCAGCTATTTCTAAGCTACCTCAAGGTTCAGGAATGTTTATGCGGAGGAGCACAGGCTGGACAGAAAGTTTTCTTTGCATGTGAAAATAAAATTGTGAAGTTTTAGTGAAAATAGAAATAAAAGTAAAACATCTGCAGTAGTGATGTGTTTCAGTAAATGTCAGCAGGCGGGACTGTGCCTCCTGCACTTGAGGCCTCACATGCACAGGGCCTGGCCCTCCGGCCCCGCGGACCCCCTGTCTGTGCTCCTGAGCCCAAGAGCATGGGGTAGACCCCACCTGGCTCTAGCCACCTTTGGTTGGCAAATTTTAAAGATACTGTCAATGGGATGGGAAATTTCACGTTTAGCTTATATTTTTTCACTTGTATATGGCACGGAGAAGCCAGGTCCCATTCATATTTTCGCCACGGTAAAGAACTAGAAGTAAGGTGAAGAAACAATGGTTCAGAGAGGGAAGCAGCGTGGCAGGTGGAGGAAGGTGGGGAGGTCCCAGTGGGGAAGGCTCCTGGGCGTGGGCCCCTCCAGAGGGGCAAGTCCAGGTACCGCATCACACTTACTCTCACTCCAGGCCCTCCACCCACAGGGGCAGACAGAGCTTGCGCCTCCGGGGATAGCGGGCGTGTCTGCTGGTGGCCGCCAGCCCTGGGCTGGAAGGCTTCCTCCTGGCAGCCCCTACACCATGAAAGCCTCCAGGTGCCTGAGTGGTGCCTCTGCGGGAGATCTGCATTTCCTAGGGGAACCGGAGCCTTGGAACACTAACTTTGGTGGCTCGTTGGCCACCTGGAGGCCCTTGGCAGTTGTCCGGGACCGACTGAGGTCTCTAATGCAGCACGAGCAGCCGATGGGAGCATCACAGGGGCTACCAGTGCACTGACCCGAATGCTGCCTCACAGTCGCCCTGGCCCAGGAGACAGAGGCGGCAAGGAGGCGACGTGAGTGGTGCATTTGGTAACAATTTAGAAAGCACTTGAATTGTATACATCAGCCCTAGTTGGAAAACTTCGCCCCACTGGTCACTGTATATCATTGATGTATTCACCATTTATCCATCTTGTAGGAAGCTCTTTTGATTTAGGAGTTTTTCACATCAGCCCCATTGCTGAATAAGAGATGTGGCATCTGCTAATAATACCACACATATGATTTGGTTTTAGACCTTGGCCAGGCCTAAGCTTCTGGACAGTAGCCTATATACCGCAGGGTTTAGAACCAGGGTCTTGCTAGTGAGGCAGGTACAGCACTGAAAGGGATAAACCCTTGAGCTTTTCTCTTTGTCTTTATATGGAGAAATAATAGCATATCTTCATTTTTATGTTTTCCAAACCATTTGCCATTGTGAGAAAAAAAAAAACAGTCATAGTCCTTACATATCTGTTCACATATTTATGTCCCTGTATTTAAAACAGGGACATGTTATGCATGTATATAAGCATGCATATATAAAATTATGCATGTACATAAGCATGCAGATGCAAAAATAAAGAAGGAAGAAAAAGGCAAGAGTAATGGAACTAAGAATGCTATTTAAGTAAATTGGAGGCATACAGAAGTTGGTGACTGTGCAGAAAGGAAATGATGAGTGAGCAAAGCATAAAGGACAATTGGCATGTGGGTGGGTGGTCAACCACCCACCAGACGCTAATGTTTTTCATAAACTACAGCAGCCTTAGCAGAACAGGATCTAACCATCAGAGACTCTAATGGCAAGAGCACAGAGCTGGGGATCCAGAGATCACAGTAGGTTCTATCACACCCTCCATCAGTCGTGTGTAGCCCCAGCTCCGAGCCAAGAACGCATCTGGTCCTGGAACATAGACATCAAAGACTGGGCTAGCCCTTAACTGGCTTATAGGTTAGGACGGGTAGCTTTTTAAAAGTAAAGTTATGCAGTGAAGATTCCTTATGTTACTCTGAACTGTATTGTGCTTTGATTATCCTGAAGCCTTAGTGCGAGGCAGTGGCCCAGAGCCAGAAAGTATGGCAGGTGTCCTGCAGCTCATCAAAGCTGTTTCACCCGTAATTGACCGAATTGTTGTATTTTACAGCAGAGTAGGCGAAGCCCCTTTTGACCACCTTCTAGTTCTCTGACATCTTGAAAAACCATCTGGTGTATTATGAGGTCACATTTCCACCCACCTTTGAGAACACCCACAGGTTTGGGAAGGATAAACAAAAATCCCCCCATGGTTTTCAAGGGAGGTGATATGGATTGCTGCAAAGATTAATTTTCTTCCTGAGTTACATCTTTGGTATGAGACATCTGTAAATCGCCCCATTGTTTGTTTTTTATGTTCAATTTATGTGGTTTTTCTCTGTGGTCATTCAGATGGGGCCAAATTCAGCTTAACAGATTCCTAAAGGCAAATACAATAAATGCTTTCCAAATGTTTCCATTGTACGATGAAAAATACGCTATTCATTTACTGGCCTGTTGAGGAAAGCTTGTCCATCAACCTCTTATGAGGGTTGCATTCTTGATGAAAAATGGACATGCAGAAGGGCAGGGAAGTGATAGGAGGCAATGGGTTCCCCAGGAATGACACACTTTGCTTTGGAAGGCTGGCATTTATTGTCCTGCTTCCCCTTGTCCAACCTTCTCAGCAGGTTGTCTTGTCTGGCAGTGTGGTGGGGGTCACTGGCAAGGCCACAAACTGTCATCTCAGACATATCCTGGGATGTGCTCTCCTGGCTGCCGCAGGCTCACAGCTTGCACTTCTCAGCACACTTGCAGTTGCAGTTGGAATGTTTGTGGCACGGATGTTTATCACACTCGTGGGTGGGGTGTACCCAGATGTGACCTGTTGCCCGTGTGTGGTGCCTTGAGGACATCAAGTTTCCAGGCCTCTGTCTCCCACCGAACCACCTTCCATGGCCTGAAATGCCACCAGGAAGGAAGTCAACATACAGTGTCCCCAGAATGCCATAGCTCAAAGTCATCTGGGAGCAGGAGCCTCATGTTTTTCTTAGTTTATAGCTGAACACAAGCCTGAGGGAAGCAGGCTCACTGCAGGTCAGACTCTGTCGTGGGGAGGGGAGGGGGCCTGAGTCAGTGGGTAGACGAGGTGGGCCTGGGAAATGCGAGCCACAGCGGGCAGGCTCAGAGGGGGCAGCCACCATGCACTGCCCTGCCCATCGCTCCCCCTCTGCTTCTTCTCTTCTCTCTCGCTTGTTACCTTCATACTTCTCCCAGGGGCCTTCCCCCGAGTCCCTCAGAAGGGATGCGTGCCTACACAGTGCAAGAACGCGCGGGAGGGGTGCGTGGGTGTGGGGTTGGCTTTTGGAAGAGTAACTACATGAATGGGGAGCTGAGCTCTAAAAACGAGTTCCTTAAGGAACCACCAAGAAACAAGCACAAGAGAGACCATCCAGGTGAAGCAAATGCAAGCTCAGCCTGTGCGTCAGGAATTTCCCTCTTTCTCCTTCATCCACTCGCTCTGTGCCTTCATCTTCTAAGAGAAAAATGAAGGAGACAGAAAGAGAACCTGAGAATAGAGGAAAGTCAGGGAGACAGAGAAAGGGGGCCAAACGGAGAGAGAGAAGTAAACAACCCAGCATGGGGGGGACCCTCATGTCACACCACTGCCTTGTCAGTCAATACGTTGACTTAAAGGGGGTGCAGGGCTCACCTCCCAGCACCAGCCTGGCTTCTTGCCCTTAGAAAGGATTTGGAGTTCCAGTGTGGATTTTGTTACCAAGGCTGGTCCTTCTCATCCCCGTGGGGCTCTGATGAAGCTCCTTCATACTGGGATCCAATAAGCAAAATGCTCTGCTCTTCTTCAAGTTCCTGGCAAACGGCCGGGTTCTGGCAGCTGCAGGATAACCAGAGTGAGCCTTCCTTCAGGGGTCGGGATGAGGCTCAGCACAAACAGGGGGCCTGATGTCTGCCCCTGAGTAAGGGCATGTAGCTTTCAGGTGACCCCAGAGAGAAACTTCTGGGCTCCTGAGAGGGAAGAACCTGTGGGGAGTGCCCCAGGAGAGACGGCTGCGTGGAAGGCTGCAGGGAGGTCACGTAGTGTGATATGCTTGAGTGCGCTCGCCTGCAGCTGGTGGCAGCTGCAAGAGGCAGGCTCTTGGGGGCCCACTCTTGCAGCCCAGATCAGGGTTTGAGTGTCTGGCAAGGCAGTAGTATGCTGAAGTTGTTCCACTGGCTTTCGAGCCAGTTAGATGTATCTCTTCCAAACTTGCATCCAGAAACATCACGTGGGTGGCATGAGATTTCATGGCGGGAGGATTTACACCACAGAACTTGGCAAGCGCTACCAATTTGGGCTCCCCCACACCAAGGGCCATTTGGTACAGAGTTAGCAGCATGCCAGTGGCTAGGAGGCAGGTGTGATGGCCATGCATCATAGATTTTTAAATAATTTATAATTACACAATTACATGTTTTTTAATGGTTTTCAAACCTAGTCTTGTTTTCTGTGAGAGTGTATATTTATGTGTGTGCCCCCCAACTTGATTCCTAAGTAAAGAATTCACCATCCTTTAGCTATGAAGTAAAATGAGAACACATTTCCATTTTCAAGGTTTGTTTAAGAATTTTGCAACGAATTGAAGGAAATCATGGCTGCTCAGCTAAGCAATTTGGTGTCTGTTGATAGCCAAACAGCCTGGAAAATCATCTGCCTCAGCTCACCCACCGTGCAAGGGGATGATGCTGACAAGCTGGCTGCTTCCGAAGGCCCGTCGTGTGGCATGCGACGGCACAGGGCGAGGGCGAGGCAGGGACACGATCCAGCCAGCTTCTGCTCTGCCTACTTTGCTCGATAGGAAGGCTTCGTGTTGCTGTTCTATCAACAATCAGGTCGTTTCTTCTCTCCCACCCCAGGGGGGCCAGGGGGGATATGCTGGCACGTACACATCACCAGTAAGATTTAGGAAGAGCTTCCAGCAAACCACATGGAAACTGGGAGAAATAGGAGGCCTTCTGAAACCTCCCTAGCACGAAACGCCAAGATTTCCTTTGCTTTTAAATTGTGTCTCTTAAAATGTGGAGACACGTGGCCTTTGTAATAGTGTCTTCAAGCAGCATCTCGGAAACAGGAGAGAGTAGATTGGGAGGAATCCACATCACCAGTATTCTGGAGTCAAAGAACAGTCCCACTCGGGCTTTCATGAATAAAGAAGCTGGGGCCTTAAGGGTCATGAGGTTGGCACTCAGGACAGGACCCAGATTCCCTAGGCGGTGCAGAGAGGCAGCCATACCTGCCATCCCCTCCCCCCCACCTCCCGCAAGGGCCGCGGGTGGCGGGCGGGCCGGGTGGGCTGGACAGTCTGCCTGCTTCTCACTTTGTCTGACACGGGTGTCTTCTAGGCACAGGCTCAGCTGCCCACCTGGGGGATGGAAAGAACAAGAAGATGCCACCCCATCCTGAAAAGGCTCCCGGTCTCATCCAGAGAGAGCAGATGAGAAACACCCCCAACAGAGAGAGCATGTTAGGTGCTCTGGGCTTGAAGAGCAAGAGGTGTAAGGCCACCCCCAGGACCTCTTTGGGAAGCATTAGCTTAAGGAAGAAAATAAACCTTAGAGGTAAAGGCTGTAGAGTTTCTCTAAGCATGAGAGTTGGTGCTGAAAGAATTACGAAGCCATTCTCTGGAATGATCTCTCAGAAAGCTGAATGTCTGGGTGCCAGCCCTCGGCGGAGCAGGATCAAGGAAAACACTGGGTCTCTGGGAAGAGTGGGTGAGACATGTGGTGCACATTGCAGGGGACAGACTTCCCTGTAGCATTTAAGTTTGCTTTCTTCTCTCTACACCTAAGGATAAATGGTAGGGACCTGGAATTCAAGTAGAAAAAGGTGAAGAAATTAGCCTCTGACTTTTTGGGGGGGCCTCACTGTATTATTGCAAGCACCATAGGAGAAGAGAAAGGAAATGGAGTCTGGAGCCGACCAACCCTGAGTCCTCAAATCCCAGGTCCCTATTAGCTGTGTGATGTGGGATGAGTCACGTGACCTCTCTAAGCAAGCCTGGGTCGCCTCATCTGGGAAGTGGGTGGCAGTAGCTCCCATGAATTGTGGGTGTGGGACTCCCTCAGCCGTGAAGATGTGCTGCGTGGTGCTCCGTCCCAGAGGTGAGGATTGGAAGAGTCAAAGACCCAGCTGCTGCTGTGAGAGTAGGGTCTAGGGTGGGGACCTCATCCATAATGCAGTTTCTCTACTACGTGGCATGGTTACAAGTAAGTGTAAAAATATCCCTGTTCGAGAATAGCAACACTACTTCTTCCACGGGAGCCTCTCTTGTTTTACGTCTTGTTACACTGTTAGGTGAGGGTCTGCAGCCAGGCCGGGAGAATCCGCTGGGAGGCATCTGTGATCTGGCGTGAGGGACAGTCCCGAGCAGCCTCTGGTCCCGAGCTGCCCCCTTTGCTGCTGCCTGAGTCAGCGTGTTTTGGGGGGATTCTGACTGGCTTTAGGCAGGGCAGGGTTCAGAGGCCCAAGGACCTGCTTGAGTGTGAATAGGCCTTCCGTGATATGACCAGAATTTTCTTAGGGAAAGGGTTTTCGTGTGGTGGTAATCCAGGTAGCCTTTCCTCTCCTCGCCAGAAACAAGACCGACCTCAGAAGCAACCATTTGGCTGGCCCAGGCCTTCTGCTCTCCCATCTCTTACACTGGCAGCCACCTGAATTAGACCCATTAGGTCCATTCTTGAGATACTAGCCTTAGAGCCCAAAAATTCCTTGAGTGAGACCAGTTAGCCACTTCAGCTTCAGAAAGGATCCCTTGAAATAGGCCGCAGGGTCGGAATCCACGTGTCCAAGTAGCCTGTTGCTGCATAAACCCCAAAGAAGAGGAGACGAGACCAAGGGAGACAGCAATTTCTTTCTAGCTCTGCGGTTTTCTCGGCCCTTGTTGTGATGATGTTATTTGGCAAAATGCAGCTCCGTGGCCTCACAGTTATCCATCTCTCTTCCCCTCAGTCTGTGGGGATCGCTTAACACTTGAGGAAACATCAGGCTTTTTGACTGTAGCCCAAGGGGAGTAAATGCCTTAATGGGAGAATAGTTTGTCTTGTTCTGTTTCTGGCTCGCTCTCCTATCAGATGGTAATAGTCCGGGGACGACCGGAAATACGCTGGAGAAGCAGTCTGGGCTCAGCTTCGAGAGCTGTCAGCATCAGTCAGGCAAGAGCAGGGACGTGAGTCTTCTCACGGCCCGCTGCCATTCGGCCGGCCAGGGTGGCTGCCCTGGGCCCTCACACAATGTAATTCCCAGCTCTCAGTCACCTGTTTTCCCTGCCTGCGCGATGGTCGTGAACAGCAGTGATGATTACCATTTGCAGAGTGCAGGCACGTCTTGTGTCACTGGCGTGACCTTCATCACCACTCCGTGGTGCTGAGAGTGTTGCCATCTGTCCCCAGGGAGGAGGAACCGGGTGGTGGGGTAGGAGCAGAGGCGGTGGCAGCTGGGGGAAGCAGCATACTCCTGGCCCACGGGTGGCAGCATTGTGAGCTGGGTGGGCTGTCTGTTGTGGACCAGAACTAAGCCAGAGGTCAGCACACTCCAGGGCCCCCGCTTGAGTGGCAACCCCAGCATCAGGCCTCGCGTCTAGGTGGGGCTGGGGCTTCTAGTGAGCTACCGGGATCCGGGACTAGGTGGGTTTGTGCCACTGGGCTGAAGTGTCCCCAGCCCACCTTGGCAGGAAGATAGCAAGATTGGGAAATCCCTTGACAAATTGCCAACTTGGCCCCAGGTATGTGACTGGGTCATGTAGTTGCACAGTAGAGAGGTGGAATGGACCTTGTTAGTCTAGCCGCATCCTTTCTAGATGAGTAAACTGATACCTGGGAGATAAACCGACTTGTCCCAAACCCTGTGGGTGTCTTAAGGGCACGGCTGGAACAAGCCCTGCTTTGCTGACACCTTCTCATCTGCTTTTCCCACCTTGCTTCCCTCTCATCTTTTTTCCTAATTTTGCAGCTGAGGCCCCAGTGGGGTGGCACAAATGACACCCAAGGCACCAGAGTCCCAACCTTTCCACAGGGTCTCCCCACTTCACTTACAGGGACTGACCCAGCCATTTCCGTTGACGACAATTTCAAAATAAATTTTTTAGGCAGGTGTCTCAAGAAACACCTTGGGAGATGGGACATAAATGCCAGGAAGGCTGCTGTCTGGAAAGGGAAGCATTTACTGGAACCTGCTGGGTAAAAACCAAGTACAAGATATGTTGAAGTTGCAGAGCAGACCTGACCTCACTCGAGGGAGCCTATAGTCTAGCTACTGAGTGTGACCCCCTTCTTCCTGGTCTTCCTCCAGTTTATTACTTGCATCTTTTACAAAGGCCCAGAAACTGTCAGCTATAAAGTGTTTAATCAGCCAGAAGTTGAGTGTTGGGAGCTTTCCTGTGCTCTTGTGCTCCAGCCACTCGAAAAGCAAATGTGGTCCCCATATGGTGCCCGGGATGACCTCTGGGTTCTGTGGGTCAGTGTCCTCAGGACACTCTGGGGACAGACTCTTCTCGGTAATTTGCTTTTCTCGATAGCTTAAGCTAGGGAAACAAAAAAGTTTATAATAAAATGTGTTTATACACTTTCTTTTCAATTTCCTACATATATGCTATTTGTAGGGAGTATACAAGACTTCGAGATCCACATTGAATGGTAAGCAAAATCTGTAACTTTGGTGGAAAAGGCACCTGCATTTGTGCAGTGGTTACTAATTCCCACATCCAGGGAAAAGCTAATGAATCCCCAAAGGGCTTTTTCTTTTAAAGTGGGGCATGAGTTGTAGGGGTGGGGGGGACTCAATGAACATGCATAGAGATATTAAGAATAAATTAATAATCTTTTACTATGAGGAGAATTTGTCCTTGGGACTCTCCAGCTTTGAAAGCAGGATGAATTCAGCTAGGAATTGTTTGAAACAATTGTAAGTTTTCTTTCATCAGGTTTAGCAGGGATTGAGAGTCCCGATCAATGTAGAGGTTTGGGATTCCTCAATATAACAGAACACAGGTAAGAGACAGATGGTTGCTTATACTGTGGACCAGAGAGCTTTCTGGGCTACAAGTGCCATTTGGTGCCAGGCATCCTTTGTACCTGCCATTGATAGTGATGCCGGGTTCTTGTTCACGAAGCCGAAGAATGAGCTTAGCAAACAGGCAAGGTAGGAGAGCAAGGTACAGGCTTTTATTTAGAAATAAAGTGATAGGACAGAGCTCCCGGCTCACGCCAGGAGGGGACAAGAGAGTCCGGTGTGCTGCGTTTGTCTAGGGGTTTTATAGGCAGATGAGGATTTTTCAAGAACATGAAAAAAAGGTTTAGGGGTGCAGACCTGCTAAGTGGTGTCTGTACACCCAGAATTAACTTAACACAAGGAATTTCTCACTCCATCTCTCTCTCTGGGATACTGGCGTCTTGGTCTAGGGGCATATCAAAAGGCGGCCTGTCCAGCCCCCGAGGTGGGCTGAGGTATTGTCTGTTTGCTAAAGTGTAAGTTAAGAATCCTGCTTCCCAAACTTCCTGGGTGTTAAAATGCCATCTTATCTTTAAGGTGGAATCTTTCCTGCCTTTTACTATGTTGTTTACAGCTGGGTCTGCATGCTAAATTAGTTGCCTGGTTTGCAAAACTACCCCATCAGATCTGAAAGAGGAAAGACAGCACATAGGCCTGGGCCTTTTAGCATGCTAAGGTGAATCTTACAAATGATTAGCATAATAAAAACATGGGGTACTCTTCTTTATCTGGGGAATACCCACTGATCTTACTGAAGAATGACCCTGGAGCTTAATGTTTAACACAGAGTTTTGGAAGGGGGTTCCTTGCATGTAGTTACATTGCTCTGACTGCAAATATCCTGCCTTGCTTTTTCCGGAGGCCCTCCCCCTACTCTGACTACACCCACAGTCCCTGTCTCAATAGGACACTGTATAGAGCAGTGATTCATCTTGTTAAATGATTTGTAATGAATTCAGAGTTTCTAAAGACTGTTTTTATTTCAGAACCCCAAAATCTCCCTTTAGGAAGATATTATCTTGATGCCACACACATGCCCTCCCCACATCCTTTTCCCTTACAGTTAACAAGGTTATGCACTGAGCATCTAGGGTGGATTTCACTCACCACATCTGCTTGGTGACCAGCATGTCCATCTGTGGGAGCTGTAAATGTGGCTTATACAGGGAAGATTCCAGACTGACCTGCTTATTAGCAAGCAAGAGAAAGATCGGGGAACTGATCAAGTGACACTTACCAAGACCTTCCCTCTGGAGCGAACGAGTGTCCTAACGAGGCGGCCCACGGTGTCACACGGTGTGTTATGGCAGTGGTGCCTAGCTGTCATTGCCTGCCCCTCACCACTGCACTCATTTTGATTGCAGGGCATACCTGCTTTTAGTATTTACCGGTATTTGAGTTTTGAGTGTAGGCTTTTGCTTCCTAAAGTGCTAATGTGACAAACTTGAAGACAAAAGCAGAAAAGAGGAGATTCTGCAGAGCCTGAGGCACACTGGTTAATGTGTGAGGTGTCAAGGTAGGGCAACACAAGAATGGTTGTAAAAAAAACAAAATTCCAGGCAAGGACTTGAAGAGTTTAAATGAGTTTGATATTTGCAATTCATCCGTTCCCCGGGTAGGCCAGTGGCCCCTATCTTGGCTGCATATCAAAATCATCTGAGGAGCATTTTAAAATTACAGCCCCAGGGCCCCACTGCGGAGGTGCTGAATCAGCATCTTCCTGGGTGCAACAAGGAAATCTACTTTTCATAGGCTCTCCAGGTAATTCTTACACAGGCGCCTAAAACTGCTGCAGGGCTTGACCTGCGGCACCCCATACATTTGGGGACCTTTAGACTAGTGTGAGCCTCAGAAAAGTGTAGTCACAAAAGGATCTTCAGCTTAATAAGGCACATATCTTTTAGGGAATCCTATGTGCCAAGCCTAGATTCTTTTTGAAGACTTATGAGGGAGCTGCCTGTACTGTGTACAGTCCAGTCCGTGCCAACCCTATGAGCAGAGAGTTGAGGCCTTGGGGCTGGTCACAGCAGCCGTAGCCTGGGGGGGAGGCTGTTGGCACAGGACATGGGTGTGAAGCTGATGTCACAGTGGGTGGTTTCTGGAGGCAGAGAGAAGCTGTACCATTAGCACAGAGGGCAGCCTCTTCCTGAGGCTGTCGAGGTCACCTCACTGCACTAATGTCATCCAATTAGCTGCAGCTCTTTCCCTTACCCAGTGACAATTTCCTTCTAGACTGTGGTTCTCAGCTCTCTGGCCCGACCCACCCCTGCCTTCAGAGCTTCGCCTCTTGTCCCTGGTGTCCCAGGGAGCCCCTGCTCTGAGGGCCTCCTCTCTGCTGTACAGCCGCCCCTCATGGACAGGCCAGGACAAGTCAACTCAGTTTGACCCAGGAGGTTCTGCTCTGTGGGAGACTTTGGCCCAGCCCTCCTGACTCCATGTTCTGGTTCTGGGTCATTCCTTCCTGTGATGTTACAAAAGGACCTTGGTCCAAGACAAGGGCTTAGCTGGGATTTGAGCTCATTTCTGGTTGTTTGATAGCCTTGCCCCAAGGTCTCCAGGATGTGTGGGTAAGAAGCCTTTGATGTGGCACCTGTTTTTGTTTTGTTTCCAGCTTTATAACCACCTAGAAGCTTTTGGGGAAAGCTGGGGTTATCTTCACCTCTCTCCCTAGGAAGCAGGCACACTACTGCCAATCCAGTGACTTTTGACTGACATCATTCAGATTGGGAATCTTGGGGTGTGTGTGTGTATGTATGTGTGTAATATCTGAGCAGGCTGTCCAAAATGTGTCATCTTATCTGAATGGACTCAGAAATGCTTCATGAAATGCAAATCTATGTGTAGACCTCCAGAGCGAACAAGAGGAAGATGGAGTGATCTCTCACGCCTCCAGAGAGCAGGGCGAAGTTCTGAGATGAACCCCCTGCCCTCAAGGGGCTTTAAGGACTACTTCCAGGATTGTGTGCTCTTCTTTCTCTAGCCTGTCTCTCTGGCAGTCCTGGCTTGCTAGGAGGCTTGGTTGTCAGGCTGTCACTGTTTAATAGCTTTAATAAGGTACTGGCTTCTTTAAAGGTAAAGTGGTGATGCTGACAGCTATGACTTGTTTATAGAAATAAAGGCAGCTTGCCTTGTTAGGAATAAGGTGCAATGCAAGGGATGTGATCTCTGTCTATATATCAGTGCTTTTCTTTCTGGCCAAATTGTGTCGCTGTTGCTGGGTGTGTAGGACTTCCATCTGTCTACGGGAGTTTTCAGGCCAACCCTGAGAACTGCGGTGGGGCACTGTCTGGAGGGGACACGAAGACAGAGCTCCACTAGACCAAGGTCAGGCCTGTCGGGGAGGTCCGAGACCGTGTACACGGAGGCCCATTCTGTCATGATCCACGCTTCAAAGAGACCTGCTGAGTTACCCCATGGTGACACGGCAGACAGAGAGTCACCGCAGCTGCAGCCTTGGCCGTGCAGAGTGGAGCCGATGGATGGGAACAGAAAGCCAGCTCCGCACAGAACGCGCTAGCCCATGGCCCCGCCCCCATGATGCGCAGCTTCCCACCTGAGCTCCGCCCCATGATGCGCATCTTCCCGCCAGTCTAGCACGTGGCTCCACCCCATGACGCGCATTTCCTCCCCCCAGTCTCGGGCTTCTCGGGTTTGTAGCTGTCATCCAGTCTGGAATAGGACTAGTTACCACTTTCCCAAGTTTAGCTGCTGCTGAGGCTGATTCTATTTAAGGAATGAAAATTCAGGGACCAATGACCTGTGTTCTTTTTAAGGAACCTGTTCTGCCTGGTCACTGTGACTTAACACCATTTTAAAAGTTCCAAAGTTAGTTCCCGGGAGGGACTCGCCATCTAGCAGACAGAGTGAGGCAGGAGTGTGTGTGTGTGTGTGTGTGTTTGTATTTCCTTTATTTAGACTTGGTGCTGGACGTGCCACGCTGGACTACAGTGGATAGTAAACCCCCGTTGCCAGGAAGGGAGTTTGATGTTGAAAGGAAGTTGCCCACGATCTTCTCCTAAAGAGAGTTTGTCTCTTGGCAGGTTTTGCCTTTTTACTGAGATAAGGATCTAGATATGAGAAGGCTTAGTTACCTGGCTTTAAAGTTGCCTATAGCTGGTTGTCGCTCTGAGGGGGAAGTTGCAAAGGATTGTGTCTGTGAAATCCTTACTCAAGGAAGGTTCTGCCATGTCGCATGAGTGTGGTTTGTTTTCGTTTCTCATGGGTGAGCCTCTTATCTGCCCCTGACCTTGGACTTGGTTCGTTGGGACCCCATTCGTTTTAGTCCTCGAACATCAAAGCCCATTAGGACACGGTGCGTGGGTGGAGCAGGCTCTCTCTTTAATGTCTCTGTCTTTGATTTCACAGACTGGACTCAGAGGGCCCCCTCCCTATCGGATAAGGCAGAGTGAGCGCATCAAGGACGGGAGGGTCTGGAGTCTGAGTGATGAGAAGTCCCGGTGGTGGTTGCTTCCATCGAAGCCCAAGCAAAAGCCTATAAAAGCTCTCATAAGGGCCCTACTCCATATTCAACTTTCATGGCTTATTAGCCATTCTTAGGATTGTGGCATTGCTCAGGGCAGGAAGGGAGCATAATCAGCGTGTGGGGGAAGCCCTGCTATCAAGATGAGAGGACTGTGAGTTGGGGTGTGTTCTCCCAGTCTCCCTGCTCTACCCACCCCCCCTCACTGGACCAATTTCCCCAGCTCTTCTAACATACCCTACCCGAATCTTTGTTCTTTATTAGTGGAAAAGACTGAGAGCAACCTGGAGTGCAGCCAGAGGCATTCTGTTTCAGGTCTGCCAGTCATAAGGTGAAAGTAGCCGGGATGAAAATAGAATGTGGACAAGAAGCCAGGGCTGGGGAGCGCGGCAGGGCCCGTCCGTACCCCTGAGTCACCCTGTGTGGAGGCAGAAGGAGGCTCTAAGTGTAGCCAGGGGATCTTAACTAGAATCAGAAAGCGATATTCTGGGTGATTCCACGGATAGATGGATCACAAGGTTGGCAGATGTGATCCACAGCCTCAGAGCCAGGATGTCCCAGGACTGCCACATGGCCAACATGTGCCGCTGTCCCTTCTCGCCCCATGCACCTCCCTGCCTGGGCTGCGGCTGCTCTCCCCTCTGAGTCCCTGAGAAGCGGTCCATACAGATATCAGCTGTTATCTAATTAGTAGTGCCAGTGGCAGCCTTCTTACATGTTCCCTAACTCAAGAAAGCAAATGATTGTTTCCCAGAATAATGGGTATACTATTCGTAAAATTATTACTTAAATGGCTGGGGGGTCTTCTGTTCTGTCCCCTTAGAAATGTTGTGTGACATGGTTCTGTGTACTATGCAGCTGGACAGGCATTGCCTGGTTAGGGTGACAGTGGCTGAGGGTGTAGGGAGTAGGCTCTACCCAGTGGGAAAGTGTGGACCTCTAATAGAATCTGCCCACAGACACTCTGGGGAGAGCCTCTTGCAGAGAATGACTGCTCTGAGGGAGCACCATGTGGGTGATCTCATGAATAACCCATTTCAGGTACACACTCTGCAGAGCAGCGAAGAATCTGTCCTGGTGTATGTTTCACCAAGGAATAGCTTTAATATTAACACTTTAATAAGGGTGATATATATGGCTTGTCCGGAGCCCAAATTGTGGGTCAGGAGTAACCCATAGATGGGAGACTCCAGCTCACAGCCTCTGGCATGATCGCTGCTGGTGGGCCCAGTGCTGAACACTAGTGGCTGCAGAAGAGGGGTGCAGGTGGGCCACTGGTGGTGAGGAGAGGGGTTAGGGAGGATTCTGTTTAGGCACAGAGGCCGGGCAACCGTGGGGAGGGAAGGGTGACCTGGTGGCTCAGAATTCAAGGAACTGCAGTTTCCAGCCCTGCTCAGAATCAGCATATCCAGGCCTGAACCAGTACATCCCCAAGTAGTATTTTTCTCTACTTATGGACTTGTCTCCCAATTCATCCAGCACAAAATCAGCCTCTTTTTCTTGGAGGTTGGCTTTAATTGAGACCAACTTTAAATAGCACATACTGCTGATCAAGGACAGCAGAGCCAGAGTTCTTGGCTCTACCACGTACTAGCTGTGTGACCTTGGGCTGGTTACTTAACCTCTCGGTTCCTCGGTTTATCATTTATCAAATAGGACAATGACTGTCCCTTCTTCTAGGGTTGTGCAGATTACATGTATTCAATAAAGTGCTTAGAACTGGGCTGGCATGTGATAACACTATATATAAATACATCTTATTTGAGCATGTATTTTTCACTTGGCAGAAACCAAATTTAACAATTCTTTGCACCGGTTGTTTGAGAGATTATAAGCCTTTGTACCTTCAATAGCCCAGATGTGCTCAAAGCTACAGGCACATAAGGAAGTTTTTGAAAGACACGGGCAGTATCTAAAATTCTCAGGATGAAGTTGCATGGTAGCATTCTTTAAATTCCTATTTTCTGGGCATAAAGAATACAGCATCTGCAAACAACAGCTGGACAAACTGAAAGATGTAATTCTGACTTCTGCCATGCTGGCAGAAGTTGCTGGGAGGGAAGAGGATGACTCGCCTTTTACCAGAACATTCTTGTAGCTGGAAGAAAAGTAGGGTGAGTCATTCGCTAAGGCAAGGTTTCAGGAGAGCAGACCTCAGCACACATGGGCAGGGACATCCTAGAAGCAACCAGGTACTGTGTGGCCATTGGCTGGGAAGGCCTGGTCACCAGGGCAGATCGATACATTTCACATTGTTTATCTGGAGAACCTGAGCTGAATTCCGAGCACCTGCTTGCGTCCTTGCCCTGCATTTCAGTGACTCAGCCTCATGCTGGGTGTTGCCCGCCTTCAGGGTCTGCCCGGAAAGGGGAAGCGATTAGTCGGGCAAGGATGCAAGTAGTCCGAAAAGGAAGCAGAGAACCTGAGCTTCTGCTAATGTGGCCCTGAGTGTTGGAAGAACTGGCATTTTAACTGGCTTAGGACAGGACTCAGAGCACCGGCCATTTGCCCAGTGTTCTTAACAGCGCATCACAAAGCAGTTCTCTCTGATGACTCTTACTTTTCTGAGTTGGGTGAGGCCAGGGCAGGCCGGGTGAAAGCAGGGGTCGAAATAGCTCCTGAGGACACACAAAGGAAACCAGAGGAGGCCTCAGGTCAGGATCAGTGTGTGGGGTCCGCCCCGTGGATCCTGAGCCTCGGTGCAAGGGCCCTAGACTTTCCCATCTGTGAAACAGAGGGGCTTACATGTCAGGTCCTTTCTGGTCTGAACCTCTTTTGCCAAATGACCCTGTGATCCTGGCTGTGGACCCCATGCAGGGGAGGGTGGAGGAATGGCGGCCTCACCAGGCAGTGTTGGCACCCCCTGGTGCACACTCAGCCCACAGCTGCACACTGCCCAGTGTGAGGGGCTGTGGAATGGTCCTGCCTTCACAGCCCGTGGCCTCGAGACAGGGCCAGCGCCCCGTCAGAAGGGGTTTCGCTCCTGGCCTGGAATCTCGTCTGTTTGAGCCTCTATGTGGAGCCTTCTGAGTTTTTGATGCTTTGGGAAAAAAAGGATAGTAAATTTTCAGTGCATCTCCATCCTTTCCAATCCCTTATTAAAACAAGCAAGAAACTAGGAAGCAGCTTGTCATCAGCCAGGCTGACATCTGACCAATGGGTATGGACCTTGTTTTGCTCATGTCCTGCTGGGGGTACTGTTGAGTCAGGACTGCTCCCCAAAGATGCTCCCTGGTGCCCTGGGGGTGGGGTCTGGGGAACAACCTGAATCTATCACTTCTCAGCCCATTAAAGCAGCATGTGGACCTCTTGCCCTGTGACCAGAAGCACAGGGCACCAAGTGATGGAACACTGGTCAAGGTCTCTACCTTTTGGGTAGTTGATAGATCATCCACCATGGTTTGGAACCAGTGACTCCTTTCTATAAATCTAAACCATCTGGTCAGACAGACCCAATGAAATGCTTGTTCGACCCAGGGAACTCAGGGGTCCAAAAGAGCTGAAGCCATTATCTGCCTTGGCTCTGTGTTCTGATCTGAAGCCAGCCCCTGAAACAGAGCCAGGATCCTGTTACCATGACTCCCAGCAGCTCATATCATCCACAGCGCTAAGAAGTAGGGCCTCTGCTCCGGCAGTTGGGTCCTGCTGTTTGGCTCCCGGAACCCCACAGGACAGCATGTCTGGGGTACTGGGTCCTGGCCTTGGCTGGACAGTGAGGGTTGTGCTTTTTCTTCCTGACTTTAATACTGTGATATCAATTAGAATATCACATGGCACAGAAAGCTGAAGAATTCTGAAGCTGTGTTCACCTTCTCACCCCCTCCACCATCACTGTTTGGAAGAGTCATGGGATTTGAGGGGCCAAAAAGAATTTTCCTAGGACTACTTACTGCATCACCTTTGTAACAGACCATCGCCCAGTTTGGGGGCTTTATTAAAACAGAAGATTTTGAAATCTGCCTGATATAGGAACCTTGCATCTCTTTCAAGCGAACTTGGTTTAGAGACCTACAGCTCGTGTGTTTGTGTGGTTTGTCTGTGGACAGGAAGCCCTGGCCTCTCTGTTCTAACGGCCTAAAGAAATGAACACATTGCCACCAAGTCAGCGACCCTCCTCCCCCTGAATCCCACCCTGCTGTGCACTGCTGTTCTCATCCAGGATGACTACGGCTCTCCTAAGAGCTTTCCTCTCTCTCCAGGCTGACTGGCATATTGGGGGAAGCCGGGGCTCCAGGGTCCTGTGGGGACTTCACGCTGAGGTTTCCCAAGCGTCTGGTTGTGACCGGATCTCAGTGACCTTGGAAAACCTAGCTGGATTGCTTTGGGTGTTTAGCTTTAGATAGGAATTAGATAGGATTCTCAGTATTTCTATAGGTGGGTCCCTAGCTAGTCTGGCTAAAGGGTTGGCAGCCCCAAGTCTGTCTTCTGGCTGAGTCCAGTTGCTGCTGTGAGCCAACTCTGAGCAGGGAGGCTGCTTCCAGAGGCAACCGGGGCACCTGCCATCACGGCGCCAGTAGGCAGGACCTGAAGCCAAAATCTGTAAGAACGCCGCTTGTATAGTTCCTTTGAAACGACACCAAACTTTTGGTTTAATATTTGAAAGTGAAACAATCTACCTAACCTTCTTCTACCCAGCTCCTATGCACAGTAGCTCGAGCCAGAATTGTAGGACTCACCTGTCAATTACCTTTGTCATCCCTAATTGTTAATTCATTTTTCCTTCCCAAAATGAGATAAATTTACCTATGTGTAGCTGTTTCTTGCAACAAGAACAGTCTGACAATTCGCGTTACTCTACACACATACACACACGTTTGCCTAGATGTGTATGTACTTACACACAAATATAGATATATATGCACACATACCCCTTAATACGTGGACAGGTTGAATACAGAGTCTACAAGAGCTTCCTTCTATCTCATTCTCTTTACAAACATTATTGGGGATTTTGTCTGGGATGTGTGTATGTGTAAATTCAAAGTACTGTCTTTTATGTACTGCCAATCTAAAAGATATCTGACACAGCCTGACCTTGTATTTGTGATTTGTATTACCTTCCTAAGTCATCTCAACATCCCACTGAGATCAATAGGGTTGTTATGTGCATTTACAAATAGGGGAAACAGGCTCTGAGAGTCTCTTGAGAACTCAGAGTTGCAAAGTGTCAGAGCTGGTTGGACCTGGGCCTCTCTGACTCCAGATCCTGCTTGTTAACCATGATTCTCGCCTGATTGTTTAAGTCTCATGACAGTCCAGCCACAGGAATTCTGACCTATTATCATCCCCATTCTATAGATGAGAAAACTGTGGTCAAGGAGAAGTGACTTGTCTAGAGCCTCACGTTGTGTTTTGGTTTTATTGTATTCCATCATCTTTTATCCCAATAATGTTCTGACAAGTAAAATATCTTTAATATACAGTTGAATCAGACCACCTGACCACCAGTTGGCTTAGTTGGGAAGGTTACTTTATCTTAAATTTTAAATAAAGGAAAACTGCTTCCCTCAAAAATAGTAACCAAAGTAATTTCTTTAGGAAGGGCTGTTGCTATAGGTTTATTAGGAACAATATACAGCAAGTATAAAGTGCTTATTATGTGCCAGACTCTATTCTAAGTGTTTTACATACATTAATTCATTTAATCTTCCCCACAGCCCTTTGAGGAGGGGGTCTGTTTTTCCCATTTCAAGATGAGAAAACAGAAGCACCACAAAGTTAAATAGCTTGGCCAAGATTACACAGCCAATAAGTGGCAGAGCTGAGATTCCAAGTCCACAGTCAGGTCCAGAGTCCTTGGCCCTAACCACTCTGCACTTATTGCCAAGTTGATTTGGGTTTCACATTAACTGAGTTTGGTTGGTTTAGCAATGAAGCTACCCTGTATTTTCCCTTGAGTGCTTTGCTAATACTGAGAAGAAAGTGGGTATGCCTCATTTGTACGCTCCTGGCTCAGACACCTGGATTTCTCCATCAGGGTCAAAGGGAAGAGACTTTTAACATGCAGTTACACTTTGCAAAACACCTCTCCACTAAAGTTGTTAAACAGAGTGATACATAATGCCCGTTTCCAAAACAAAGCTAACAAAATTAATGTATAGCTATACTTTGATGTCATATTTTCAAAACTCCTGAGCCATTATTAAATAGGTTCTAGAAAACTCCTCTGCCCAATGCATAGTCGCTGATGAGATTAATCCTCTGTATAAGCTGGTGACCAGGATGCCTTCCACAGGCGTGTGAAGGCACATCTGTAATCTGTCTTCCTCAGCAGCTGGTGTCTCTAGAACCATCTAATAAAAAGGTATTTTCAGTTAGCTGTGGCAGACTTGCGTTTCCTTTCTGCTTCTGGCTCCTACCTCCTCAGCACATTAGAATTTTACTGAAAAGAACGCCAGGAAATTAGTGCTGCCAGAAGCTGCTGACTCAAGTGAAATCTAGGATTTCCTTTCTGAAATCAGAATAGGTTTTCTGTGTTGCTTTGCCTTAATAGGATTTCTACCTCTTCTGATAGGTGCCTTGGTGTCGTTTATGAACAGAAGTTTTATTTCACTTTTCTTCAGGAGTTCAAACTTTATAGCTTGCTTCTGTGAGGTAGTTGGGAGTTACAAACCTTCTGTCTACACCTGAAGCTGTTTGCTAAACAAGGTGGCCTATCCTTCAGAACATAGCATCAGTGTTAAAAAAGACATTTAAAAACATACAGATTTCCCACAGGGTTGTTGTACATTTTTAATGAGATGAAGAGAGGGGCAATATTATGTTCTCAAGAGAACCTTTTTTCTGTCTGTTCACATGAGATAGAATAGTGTGGGAGAAATACCTGGGCTTTGGACTCCATTTGACCTGGGATTGAATCTTGACCCCACTGTTACTCTTGCCTGTGGCTATGAGCCTCCACTTCCACATCTGTAAAATGAGAGTTAGAATGCTATAATCATCTGTGAGTAAAGAGGTCAGCCATAGTTAACTAGGCTAGAAATGATGGCAGTGACTTGATTATAAGATGTCGGGACACTCTGTTCTTTCTAGCTCACGATTTATAGCCCATAATTTATTAAAGAGGGACTGGTAACTACTGTGTAATAACGAGTATTAGGGGGCAACAGATGGTTAGTGGTAGCTGTGGAGTGTAGGGAAAGCTGGAGTCTTACAGCTGGATGGCTTTTCACCTCGACTCTACCGCTCAGCTGAGTCACCCTTGACAAGTTGCTTCACTTCTCTGAGCTTAATTTCCCCTTTTGCAGAATGGAGAGTTATTATTGTCCTCTTAATATCTCAGCTATTGTGAGCATCAGCTGAAATAAGGAGCAGTGCTTGTGAACCAGAAAGTGTGACTGGCTGCAGGAGGCCTTGGGGGATGAGTGCTTTATTGAAGGACTCTGGGAGCACCAGCGAGGGAGCCTGCGCCCGCCCCTGAGGCCCACCCACGTCCAGTCGCCTGCATGTTTATCTCAGGATGCATCTTAGATGAAGTAGGTTAACACATGGTGGTGTTGCAGGGTGTTTGCAGAAGCAAGACATGAGACACGTGTTCTGGGAAGAATATTTTCATAAGTTTCTTTGAAGGTGTAAGTTTTGCCTGGTTAGGAAATTCCACTTATATGCAACTGGAGATGGGCAAAGCTAATGTAGGGGTTTACTGGAAAGAGTGAAAGGCTGATAGGGTGAGGGTGGGGCAGCAAGGGTTGGAACTGGGGTTTGGAGCAGGCCTTCCACTTACTGTCACTAAACCTGGTAACTCAGCACCCAGCGTCTGGAGCGAATCACCAGTCATTGTGCTAATACAGAGTCTGAGGCTCCTCTGGCCCAGCTTTGACGCTGCATTTTGAAGGAGGGGTCACTTCTCCCTGTGTGCAAAGGTCAGAAGTCTAAGTGGGCATCTCTTTGAAAACCCTCTGTAATGATGAATGTGTGTGTGGGATATGGGTGAGCTGGGAGTTCCTTTCACATCCTTGTCGCTCACTCCGTGGCCCAGAGAAGAAAGCTGGCACGTCGGGGATGGGACCTCTTCAGCCTTGCCATGTGCTCTGGCCCCTTGGGTCGCGATCTGTTTGAAAAGAGCTGGAAGACCGAAGGCTGTCTTCTCACCGGGAATGAGAATGTCCTTTCAGCGCAGGGAGGGCTCCGTGGGCAGTGGGGCCGTGAGCCTTTCGGCAGAAATAGGCCTCTCGTTCTCTGAAGAAGGCCCAGGAAGCCCCAGAGAGACCGCTGCCTGAGGGACAGAGGGCGGGCACAGACTGTGGGCTTCCAAGCCCATCCCTCTGCGGAACGTGAGCCAGAGGCAGGGTAGATGGGCCTGGCTGACCTTACAGTGGAGGCTCTGTCGGGCCCCGCAGGACCAGGGGCCTCACTGGTTCTGGGCGTGCCCTAATCTGTGTGGGGGGGTGACCTGCAGCTCTTCCTCAGGCTCTCCAGACTGTTGGTTAAACTAGTGGAAACACTTTTTCTCCCACTTGTCCAGGCAGCATTGCCTATTGAGAACACTTGCCGGGGAGCCAGGTGGCCTGGGCTCTGGGACCACCCTGCCTTAGGACGGTCCCTTTAGACCCTTCCAGCCCCAAGTTCAGAACTGAGCAGGCCCCCATCCCGAGGAGAGGGAGGGAGAACCAGCCACACTCGCCCCTTGGACGCTGTGGCCTCACCTTGTCGGGAATCCCTCAGTGGCCCTGTGTGCTCGGAGCAAAAGTCAGCAAAGGGAGGGGATGGCCTTTGATTGTCTCGGCACCAGTCCGTTCTGGGCCCCAGCTGAGTGGTCAGCAGCCAGTGAGGGAGAGACAGGCTGCCTGGGTGAGGTGATACTTCTCCCCACAGCCTTGGAAGCCGTCCACACCCTCTCCCGGGCTCCCCAGCCCTGCCCTGGCTCCTTGCCTCTTTCAGCCCTGTCTGCACCAAGCCATCCCTTTCTCTCTGCAGCCCTTGCTGGAGTCTCCATGGCCTGCTTTGTCTGCTGGCAGGATGGTTAAGAGAGCTGTGCTGCAGGAGCCGGGCTGCCCCCACGCTCCCCCCTCCTAGTCCTGTGCAGGCCATTCAATCCCTCTGTTATGCTGAGCACAACTGTGGTCCCTTCATCAAAAGATGCAAGCTGAGCCCTGCAGCCGCTCTGCCTGCAAGCCAGTCGCCATGGCAACCAGCATCCTCTCCTTCTGGGAAGAGAAGATGGAGAAGATGGCTGTTCTGAGGGAGGGCTTGTTAGTCCTTGCTAGACTCCTCCAGCCAGCCTGTTGTGTCCAGGCCCCTCCTTCCTACCAGCTTTAGGAAGCTGCATGTGTGGGACCTACTGTCCCTCAGCCATTAGCTTTCAGATTTACTTTACCTGAGGAGGAGAGACAGAAGGAAGTGAATCAAAATGAATTCAGACACTTTTTTTCTACCTTAAAAACCGGGTTTCATGGGGAAAGGACCTGTATGAACACAGGAATATGAGATCCTGTGCACCACCTTCTCAGCAGGGTGGGACGGCTGAGCATGAGGTCGTCAAGTAACGATTGGGTACAAGTAGCTGAGGACATAGGGCACCGCTCAGCACAGAGAACAGCATTTCCGAGCGTCTGGCTGTGGGGGCGGCAACATTCGGGGCTGCCTCCCATTGTAGAAAAGGGGTGCAGTGGTCCCACAGCCATGATGTAGGGTGAGCATGGCACCCCTGCTTCAGAATCAGTGTGGGTGTCACGCCGACTCCACGTAGACTTAAGTGGTGGCTTGGGGGACTGGCAGAGTCCTGGAATGGCAGGATTCCCTCTTAACACAGCCTCCGGGGACTTCTGCTTGACACCCAAGAGTAACTGGCTGGGCTGCCGTTTCTGTGAACCCCAGAAGTGCTGCTGTTGGGAACAGGACCTTAGTCTTCTCAAGGGGTCAGAGACATGTATGGCACAGGTCACTCCCAGCCTCCCAGGGGACTTGCACTATGATGGGGGACAGCCGTTCCACAGGCACTGGTCGGACTGTGCCCCCTGCTGGCTTTGGCACGAGGAGCCTTGGGTTCTCTGTGGTGATGAGTTCTTGAACAACCTCCTCCCTTCACTCTGTCTTAAACTGAGCAAAGGGACCCCATCTTTGAATGAGAGCTCTGCATTTCATTCTCAGAAATCTGAATGTGTTTAAACCAGACTTGTCTTTCCAGCTTCTCTGCAGGTGGATATTGTCCCCAGCCAAGGGGAGATCAGCGTCGGGGAGTCCAAGTTCTTCTTATGCCAAGGCAAGTGCCACCTGCCCGCTGTGTTCTAGAACCCCACCCCCAGCCCCCAGCAAAGCAGCAGCAGGCCTGCATATGCCAGGGTCGCCCCCCACACTACAGCTTGGGGCTCCTGGCTTCTTTGCTTCAGCATCAGTAGTGCAGCCCGAGCCCAGGTAAGCGCTCAGGGACTCTTCTTCCCTGCCAACGGCGGCCCCAATCCGTGACATGTGTCACCCGGACTTCTGCCTGGGATGGAGGACGCCTGGGGTTTTCTCAGGAGAGTCAGCACGACTCACGGAGTAGAAATCACTCCAGGCCTGCTCTGAATGCGTCCAGAGCTCTGTAAAAGGCATGGACGACAGTGCCGGCTCAGAAATCAGGCTTCAGTTCTCAGAGTTCCCCTGAACAGGAAAATTCAAGGTGGCCTAAGCCTGAAATAAATCTGAGAACTGGACCTCTTTGCTGTGAGGACACACCCAGGCTCTGCAGGTTCGTCATGAACGCCCCTGTCATGGCCTCAGCCCACCCAGAGCTGTGGGGTGGTCAGATCTGCATCCTTGCTTTTTATGTAGAAAATATGCCTCATTCCACAGCTCAGATAATTATCATGATGTGCCCTGTGAAGGAAAAGCCTTCATTCACTTTATGCTATGGAGTCTCTGATTGTGACATGGCTGGAATTTGGAGCACAGAAGAACCAGGAAAAGGTTGAGCTAGGTGCAAACATTTAGGCAGCTTTCCACAAGGAGGGGCCTTTAAATGCTGCCATGGTTTGCACTGGATGCAGTGGCCTGTGGCCGCTGGCAGTGTCACTCCAGCCATGCCTCCATTACAGCAGTGCGAATGACTGGGAGATGCCACTGTAGAGCCCGCAGCACCCCTTGAAGATAGCAGTGTTTATTGAAAACATGATGGGTTCCAAAAGGCTCTTCATCTGCACACCGAGCATCTGTGCAGGCCGGCAGGGGGGCCGGGAGGACGCTGTGTGAAGAGGCAGGGCAGAGCCACGTCTGTGGGAGCCAAGGGCCCTGCGCCCACTCAGGGTTGGGGACAGGCAAGCCGGCCACGGCCCCCTCAGTGCCTGGGAAAGGACGCCCGGCAATCCCGACCACCCTCTCCGCAGCATCTAAGGAGGTGGACGTGTGTGTCTGAGGCAGGGGCACTGAAATGACAGCAATGCCTGTGCGTGCAGCCAGAGTCTCGAATAAAAGCGGTGGAATCCATGCTCCTGAGCCAGCCGGTGTCTCGTTGGTGGTCAGGGGACCATAATCTAAGGCCTCAAACGAGCTGATCGGTTGGCTCAGACCAGCTAGGCCCCTGAGTTCAGATCCGCAATGTTCCAGCCCCCAGGGCTCCCCGTCCTGTGAGGCTGCAAGCTGCCAGCTTAGTGCCTGGCACACAGTAGGTCCTCACAAACGTCCGCTCCCTCCCCTCACGGAGGATGGAGCCGCTCTGCGGAGCCCGGCCCAAGTGGTGGTCGAGTTCTTTGCAATGTAAATGGTGCTGCGGATGGACCACGTTCCGTTCTGACATGAACAGCTGTCCCTCCCGGGCCACCAGGCCTGATGATTGCTTGTTCACTAGCCCTTCTTGGGTCCCTGCTGTCACTCTGGTGGGGGGGGCTTTGCCTTTCAACCTCAGTGGTTTGAAGAATCTCTTCCTCTTCAGTGGCAGGAGATGCCAAAGATAAAGACATCTCCTGGTTCTCCCCGAATGGAGAGAAGCTCACCCCGAACCAGCAGCGGATCTCGGTGGTGTGGAATGGCGACTCTTCATCCACCCTCACCATCTACAATGCCGATATTGACGACGCTGGCATCTACAAGTGCGTGGTCACTGGTGACGATGGCAGTGAGTCAGAGGCCACGGTCAACGTGAAGATCTTCCGTAAGTCTCTCCTTCCCATCTGCACTCCCTGTCCTGCCCTCCCGGCCAGGAAGGCACATGGACAGTGGACAGAGGGGGACAGGTGGCATTTGTAGACTGGCTGAGGGCTTGACGGCACCCTTCTCCCCTGCCACCACACCCACCAGTCTTTTCTGAATTTAGCTTAGAGCTCCAGCATGTCCTCAAATGACCGTGGGCCAACTCAGAACTCACTACCCTGGTCCATGCGGGTCACAGCTACCCCCCACTGGCCTCCATTCTCTAAACTCAACTTACGCAGTTCTCAGAGGGCGGTCACATTCTCCATCCCTTCCCCAAGTGCTCACTCACTTGTACAGTTCAGATTTTCCCCTCTTGCTTCACTCTCCCCTGCTGGTAGTGGAGTCCGAAGGCTGGGTGGGGTGTGGCAATTGTTACCTGAACACTGAACACCGTGCAGAGCGGGCAGTTCCCGTGGCCACCGGACCCCAGCGTGGAGGCACATCTTACTACCTGTTGCCATGCATCCATCCCACTGGCCAGTGTACCGGTGGGTGACATCTAATGGAGCAGTATTGATTGCCACAGTGCTTATTGGCATTTAAGCCTGCTTTTCTTTGGTTCCGTTCTTCAAAATTCTCTCTGCTATAAGAAGGTCAGGGCTGGGGTGGGAGACAGAGAAAGGACGTGTGGCTCCTTTGGGTGGAACAGGTAGCCCCCCAACTCGCTCTGCCTGTGCGCTGTTTCACTGGCCCCATCCCCCAGCAGGGGACCCTCGGTGGAGATACCCCTTTCCCTCCATAGACCCTTCTCCTGCACAGAGTGTGGTTAAATGGAGCCTCAGTGACTAGACACTGACTGTCAAACACTGACATCTATCCCACATGTTCCAGCTGCTCCCCTGGCACCTTTGGCCAACCACCGGGTAATATCCTCTCTTGGACCGCTGTCTATATAACGAGTTGCCCGAAACTCAAATTCAGGAGGCATGGGGCCACTGGGAAGGGATCTTTGTGAGAGAACCAGCTGCTTCCCCTCACTCTTCTCCTGCTCATTTTCTAGAGAAACTCATGTTCAAGAATGCGCCGACGCCGCAGGAGTTCAGGGAGGGGGACGATGCTGTGATCGTGTGCGACGTGGTCAGCTCCCTGCCCCCCACCATCATCTGGAAACACAAAGGCCGAGATGTTGTCCTGAAAAAAGATGGTGAGAGCTGAGCTGCCCAGCAGCTGCCTTCTCCCCAGGCCATCGCATGCCCCGGGTTTCCGCCCCTGCCAGCCTCCGGGGCATCTCAGCCCAAGCTCAGCTTCCAGGGCCCGAACCACCTCCCGTTTCCAGGTCCTGCATGGGCGTCTGCCGCTTGTAGTTCAGGCTCTTGGCCTTCTTGCCAAAGAAAAAGACAGATTTCCAACTGACTTTTGCGTGTGGCTCTATGTCAGAGCCAGGGATGCCTGATCTTATGTCAGCTTAAAGCCCCACCCCGTAAGCCTGGAACTAGAACCAGAAAGGCTCAGCATCCTGCCTGCAGGTACCAGCGTTCTCTGACGGGTCTATGGATGAATCTGCCTCTTGTGTCTTCTAGTGCGATTCATAGTCCTGTCCAACAACTACCTGCAGATCCGGGGCATCAAGAAAACGGATGAGGGTGCTTACCGTTGCGAGGGCAGGATCCTGGCGCGGGGCGAAATCAACTTCAAGGACATCCAGGTCGTTGTGAATGGTGAGGAGACACGTTCGTCCTGCATTGCTGCCACCTTTCCTCCTCGATGAAATGAATCCTGTCCTGAGTCATTCATCCATCTCAGCAGAATTACCCCCACCCCCCTTAGCCTCTGGCTTGTTGTTGTTTTTTTTTAATACACTAGCCTTTTGGGTTTCCCTCCACTATGGGAACTTTTTATAAAGTTCTTGAATATCCCATGTTGTCTTGCAGCCCTGGAAACTTGGCGCCCCCCCCCCCCGCTTACTAATAAATTCTCCCCGCATTGTCCTTTGCTGCTACTGTAAATTGTGAAGGTAGTCGCCTGGTTCGGTGTTCAAAGAAAATATAATAATCCATTCAGGCCGCAGAATAGTCAGAATCGTGGTCCGTGGACTTATTAATCTTAATTTGCAGTGTCAAATAAACACACCCATGGAATCGATCTGACATTTACAGAATGTTTACAGGAAATTATAATGTCAGTCCTAAGAAAATAAGTAAATCACAGTTGAATTGTTTTGGCTGTTGCTATGTCCTCCTTGCCAGACTCTCCTCCTCGTTCCTTTGGTAAAAACAGTTTGTGCAGAGGGTTGTTTGTGACAGTCCCAGAGAAATGTCACTCTGGTGAGCTGATGCATTTCAAAGTGGTGTTAACCATTTAATCACCCAAAGCAGGAGTTTTCAACTTCTCCCAGTATCCAGAGCCCTCTTTTGAATGTCAAACTTCACCAGCCATGGTACTTGTAAGCTTAGTAAGTAAGCACTGACTGGGCAAACTTATGACAAATAGCAACTACAAATTGAATTCCATTTTAAAATGAATAAAACTTATTCATAGAGCTTCTAAACCTATATTACTGAAAACAGTATTATTATATATGGTTAATACACACAACAGAGTTATGTAGTGTTGAAAACACTAGGGGGTGAGTTATTTGTTCAGTTTCAGTAATCATGTGTGTGCTCCTGAACTTAGGCTCCTTCCACTAACTCTGCAGCTGCCCAGGACCCTGGGCTGCGACCCTCTGACCTGGGGTCCCCTGGAAGTGCCTCTTCTCCAAGCCACTGGGCCTCCCCAGTTGACCCAGCCACCCTGACAGCCCTCCTTCCCTGCAGTGCCGCCCACCATCCAAGCCAGGCAGAGCGCAGTGAACGCCACCGCCAGCCTCGGCCAGTCTGTCACCCTGGCGTGTGATGCTGAAGGCTTCCCAGAGCCCACCATGAGCTGGACCAAGTAAGAACCTGGCTGGGGCCTTGCATCCCGGACTAGCAGAGGAGGGGACAGCATAGGGTCCGCTCCGTGTTGGCATCTAGGAGGGGGTATGTGCTGCGTGCAGATCAGCTCCAGCTGCCAAGCGGGCTCCTTCTGTAAGGCTGTCCTGCCTTGTGTGTCAGATTCCTTTGTTTCCGGTTGGTGGAGCAGAGCCTGGGGATGTGGTCTTGGAGGCCCTCTTGGGAATCTGTGGGTGCAGTTCGCAGCCCTTAGACAGACCAGAGATCTAGGCGGAGGAGTCTGGCGGGAGGGGGCGAGGAAGTACAACTTGGCATCCTGACTTCCTGTGAAGACTGAATCTTTCCCACAGGCTCAGCCTGCATTTTACAGAAATTAAAAATAGACATCTTACTTCTGTGGTCAAAACCGTGGTGCTTTTCACTTCTGCACCTGTAGGGATGGGGAGCAGATAGAGAGTGAGGAGGATGAGAAGTACATCTTCAGCGACGACAGCTCTGAGCTGACCATCAGGAAGGTGGACAAGAGCGACGAGGCTGAGTACGTGTGCATTGCCGAGAACAAGGCCGGGGAGCAGGACGCGTCCATCCATCTCAAAGTCTTTGGTGAGTGCCGGTGGACTGTGTCACTGTTCTGCCACAGTGACTCTTACCCAACACACTCGATCTGGCAGCAAGACCCCAGAGGTCCACTCTATCCCCAATCCAACCACTTCTTTCCAGCTCCACCCCTGAGCCCTAGTCCAAGCCGTCCTCCTTGCCCGGCCAGGGAGACAACCTCCTTCCTAACTGGTCTCCCTGACCCACACTGGTTCCCTTCAGCCCCTCCTGCTCACAGTAGCCAGAGGGACCTGACTCCCCTGTTTAAAATCTTCCCATGGCTTCCTAAGCAGCCAGAATAAAATCCAGGCTGCAAGACCAAACCTGAACTTAGCCCCTGCCTTCCTATCCAGCCTCACCTTTCTCCACTTTGCTCCTGAACTGTCCAACCCCTCAGGCCTCCTTTCTGTACCTCAGTCACACCAATCCTGTTCCCTGTCTCAGGGACGTCACACTGGATGTGTCTTCTGCTTGGGGACGCCTCTGAGCTGCCCCCACTCATCCACCGTTCAGGTCTCAGCTCAGCTGGCCTTCCCAGGGAGTCCTTCCTTCCTGCACCAGCTCATGCAGCTCCCTTATCTCCATGACCCCCCACACCCACGAACCTCTTCCATTAATCTCACTATATCCTTCACGGCGCTCATCTGCACCTGAACTGATCCATTACATGTGTGTGTGAACTCCAGGAAGCCCGAGCTCTGGCAGCCCTGTTAGCTGCTTTGTCCCTGGCATTGCAGTAGGGCCAGACTCATAACAGGCCCTTAGTGAATATTAGCGGCCCACTGCTGGGCTGCCTCTCTCCCTTTGCTGCTTCGCTTGGCCCGTGGGAGCGTGTCATGGAGGCCGTGAAGAGACCCCGCATCTCCACCAAGCTGGTCTTTAGAGACTTGGTGAACTTCATTCGTTTAGAACTGAAATGCATATTGACCTGACCCTGAAGAAAGGATATGGCAGAGAAATATTTAATGCAGTCGCTCTCCACTCTTTTCTGCTCATCCTTCAAAGAAAACCAGATGTGCTGGCCCGCTGTAGATGGGCCACAAGAGCACAGACACCCTGGTGGGCGCAGCCTGGGCGGTCCCGGTGTGCCCCAGGGAGCCTACAAAGCCGAGCCTTTGTATTCAGCCTGATCGGGTGGGCTGATCTGTAGTGAGCACAGATCTTTGGAATTCAAGCACCTACATGCAATTGGACCTGCTAATCACAGAGGAATCCTATTTATTTATTAATGGTAACTGTGTTTAGAAACAGTTTATCAGTTTGGTTCAAATGGCTGTCTGTACGTGAGAATGAAAACCACACTTCTCGTAACATGTTCCTCACAGTCTTGTCTGTAAGTCAGGCTGGTCCTTCTCAGCCACTCTGATTTTAAGTTTTTCCATGCTCTAGAGAGACAGTTGCAATGGTTTAATGTGTACGTTCATGTAACAAATGTTTCCTGCGCACTGCTGTGGCTGGTACAGAGATGAGTGAGAGAGAGTGCTTGACCCTGAGAAGCACAGAGAGAGAGATAAACATATGAGCATAAAAATCACAATAGATAATGTCAGTGAACAACACTGGCATGCCCGCTATGGGCCCAGCCATTGCCAAGGTCAGAGGTGAGTGACCTGCGCTCTGTTCTCATCGGTGGGCTCACAGGCGAATGTTAAGTGGCTGGCACTGACATCTTTAAGGACAGTCCATCATGATGACTTCATAATAGCGATGTGCACAGTGTTTCATGTGAAAAGAAAATCTATGGTCCCACGTGACGTGTTCACAAATGATGTCTGTCTCACACACAGGATTCCCAGATGAGGAAGGGTGGGTGGGCATTTTGGGCCACATAAGTGTACATGTAGGAAGAGCATGTGCTGGATGTAGGCTCCTAGGACGGGGACCCACAGAGAGATCCCTGGATCCTAGGACAGTGCCTGGCATGTAATAGGTGCTAGTATTTGAATAAATGGAGGAATAGCAATTAGTCTTAGGTGAACAAAGCATAATGTGTATGGTGTGGAGATGAGCCTGGAAGTGTGTGATCGCCACTTGTCTTAGGAAACTCTGTTAGACGTCAGCCCCATAGAGTCATAACAGCACCGCCCAACACGAAGCAAGTCCCGTGGTGTGCCAAGCACTGTGTGTGTAGTACCATCCAGAAGCTGGCTTTCTTAATCTTCATGGCACCTACAAATGAGGGCACAGAGCACAGACAGGTATGTGCCCTGCCCAGGGAGCCAGGATGCAGACCCGGGGGCTGGCTCTTGTCCCTTCCCTGAGTCAGCAGTGGTGCTTCCTGCTCCCAGAAACCAGGCTAACACACACTGCATGGAGGACCTGCAATCCTGAGATCAGTGTGCCCGACCTTCACCGCCGTGGACGACATGGCTTCTTATACAAGTGCACTCACTCCACTGTGTGGTCGAGGACAGAGCTTGGCTTCTCTTCAGGCCTCTGGTGGTGATGGCTGCCCGAGAAGGAAGTGTGGGTAGTGGGTCAGGAGCCATGTGGGGCCAATGCGGATGGAAGAAAGTGAGTAAGGGCTAGGGAAGGAGGTAATGAGGCAGGGAAAGCAGGATGCAGAAATGGCAGCAAGGCAGACTTCACTTCCCCCATCTCCTTGACCACGCATCCCCTCCCTCAGAACATGCACGCACACGCTCTCTACCACCACACCATCCGTCCCAAGACGGCAGCTGGGGATGTAGGGTGGACAGCCCAGTAGAGCCACACTCCTGCGGGTCAGAGACTCACGGGACTGGGTCCCACTCAGCCTCCCTGAACCTCGCGTACGCCCTCCTCGCCCTGTCCATCTCCTACTCTTCAACCCCACTCTCTACTCCTCCTCCTGCCTCCCCACTGGGCTGGTGCTAGGTGAAACAGGGCTACTTCACGCTCCCTGTCTCTCCCCTACCCTTTCTGGTTTGCCTCTGGGACCAGTGCTGCAGGGAGAAATGGGCCAGGTCCCCCAGCCAAGTCTGCAGTAGTGAGGTAGAAGAGCGAAAAACCCCGCAGCTTGAGTCATGAAGAAGCGTTCAGAGCTCCTGTGGCTTCAGGAAGGGGCGGCAGTTCATGTACAGGGGCATAACTAAGTCAGAAGCTGCCAGAATCGCACCTAACCAACGCTTTCTCCTAAAAAAGGGGCGCGTTCTAGCATGCATGGCCCTCATCATCAGCCAGGAACTCTTTGTGCCTTCCTGTACACTTGGCAGTGAATTTCCATCGCTCCTCTCCCCATAGGGAGAAGAAGTGTTTCTGTCTCCTCATGCTCTTACTGTGCTCGCACAAATGCTCTTGAGGTCTCGTGCTGCGGAGGCAGGCTCACCAGCAGGCAGAAACTGCTTAGCTGACCCCTTAGGACCAAAGCAGCCCTTATGAGTTGAAGGAAAGTACAAACGGGCCCAAAGGAAGGCGTACCTGGTCACAGGCAACATCTCCATTCAGGGAAGCAGCACTCTGGAGCCCTCCTTGGACCAAGCGTGCACCAGTCCGGGTCAGGTGACAGTAGACGGGCTGGCCCTTCGTGGCAGACGCAGAGCCATGGACATGCCGCAAGAGAGCAGGCATGCTTGGAAAGCACAAGGACAGCCGTGCTCACAGTAGGGTCCCCAGGGGGAGGTGCAGGGGACAGTCTGGGGCATTACGTCCCACAGTGGCAGGTAGAGAAAGGCCGGGTCCACAGGCAAGGGCCTGCATCCGAGGGCAATTCGATGGTGCGGGTACCGTGCAGGGTCAGCCTGGAAAGCTGCCTCTAGATGCGGGTTCACAGAGGGAGTGCCCCCGTCCTTTCACCGTTTGCCCAGTGTGCTCCTTCTTCTAGTGGAGCTGTTGAGAGCACCCATTTGCACTCGAATGCCCTGATTTGGGCACAGATCATACTGACAGCCTATTTCCAAGGTTGCTGTCTAAGCTCTTGGTCGGGTCTGACAAGAGCCCAGCTCCTGGCGAGAATGAATCCTTTCCTCCTCGGCCCTCCACGGGCTGTGCAAGGCCAGCCACTGTTAGGGGGGCTTTTAATAAGGACACACTCTGCCTTTTTCTAAGGACATATGGTGCACCCTTTTTGACCCGGGATGTGGAGCCACCAGACGGGAACTAGTGGGCACTTACTGCCCTGTCTGTCCTCTTTGACCTGGTGCCAGGACAGAGCGCTGCGCGCCGTGTGGTCTGGAGTGCAGCACCCACTAGGTTTCAGGTAGCCCAGAAATCCCACCTCCCTACAGCTGCCTCCGGTCCCCAGAAGACCTGCTCAGTTTAGTGAGGTCAGCTGTGTGGCTGAATTTTTTTTTTCCACTTCCCAATCTGTGATTTTAATGGTATAGAAATTCAACTTTTACTTCACCTCTCTAAAGCCTCCTGTTCAACAGCACATCGCACTCACCCCTTCCCATATGAGTTGTGACTGCCTCGAAGGCCTGTTTATCAAGGTGGACACAGAGCCTTCCTATGGGGCAACCTCACTCGTATGGACTCTGTCAGTTCAGTTTGTGATCACCTGGCCGCTCTGGACTGAGGTGGGCCCGTGTGCCAGCCATCAAGCAAGGATCTGCTGAGTTGGCTGTCGGTACAGACTAACTTCAGAGGAATATTTTAACTAAATGGGTAATATTATATAGAAGCAGATACTTGCTACTGAGATGCACAGCTCCCTCATTGTTTTCTGTTTATTAAAGCCTATTCCAGGGCCTCGGCTTCAAGGGTGTGCCCAGGCATATACTGATTAGCCTGCTCGGGTTACTCTATGAATTTGAATATAAAGGAAATGCAGTTCTTTCAAAAATTGCCCATAATCCTGATTTATTTATTGTTCATCTGGCCTTTTCCTCCGTTAGTGAAATAAGTCACACTTGTGCAGTTTTATCTTTTCTCTTCTATGAAAGGTTTGGCGATTTCAGAGTGTGATGGTTTTAAACTGGGAGAAGTCAGTTTTCCCTAATGCTTTAACATTTAACTCCACTTTCATAATTGTTTTCCTGCATTTCCCAAAACATTTGGGAAATGAGCTCATCTCGACTCACCTTCCTCCTGTCCCGAGCTGCTGGCCACATTTCCTGAGCTGATGTACGCCTCTCCTCGGCATGGAGAATCTCAGACTCACCTGGACACCTCATTCCTGCTTTTGTCTCTTGCCCACTACCTGCCCTCTGTTCACTTGCCTCTTCCTGTAAAATCTGCTTTTAGCATCTCTCTCGAAGCTCCCTTGTCTGTTCAGGACTGTATCACATCGTATCTGGGTCACTGCCAGAGCTTCAAATTGGTTTTCCCCCCAAAAGGTTTCCTCCTTTCTAAATCATCTTGAATTTTTCCCAGATTAACCTTCTTCAAATACAAATGATCATTTCATTCCTCTGCTCAAACACTGTCAGTGGGCCTCCATCAGCCACCAGATAAAATTCAAGCAGGAGCTTTAACCAGGCAGTGAAGACTCCCTCTGATTGGGAGCAGCGTCGTCTCCCTCTGCTCTGATGCCCAGACAGCCAGCTCGCGCCACACTGCTCTCTGCCCAGCACTCTCTCCACACGGTCTTGTAGGCCTGGAAGGATGCGTGAAAATCTCGTGTCTCAGCCCAGCGCTGTCTCATGGAGCCCGACCCCGATGTGTTGCGGCGTGTCTCCGTCTGCTCCAGGCCGCCAGCGTCACTGCCCCTGATGCTGAAGAGGGCGCTGTGTTGCCATGCTTGCCTCACTGCCAGCTCCCTGGGGGCTCACCTCTTATTCCCTGCACCACCTAGAACGGGCCTTGTACTTAGCAAACAGTGTGCTTTGTGGAATGGGTACTATCAGAGCCCAAGCCCAGGAAACTAAAAAACCAGATAAACTCAAAGGAATGTTTTGTCTTTTCAGCAAAACCCAAAATCACTTATGTAGAGAACCAGACGGCCATGGAGCTGGAGGAACAAGTTACCCTCACCTGCGAAGCCTCAGGAGACCCCATCCCCTCTATCACCTGGAGGACTTCTACCAGAAACATCAGCAGTGAAGAAAAGGTATAGTGTGACCTGAGAGTGTCAGGGCCCTGGAGTGCAGGCTCAGAGCAGACTGAGTCAGCCCCATGCCCAGTTCTCTGCGGCGAGCCGGAGACGGGCCGTGGCTCCCTCCTCCAGCGTGCCTGGGTGTGGCCTGCTGGGCATCCGCTTGGAAGGAAGGGGCACAGTTCCTTAGATCTGCTGGGGAGAGCCGTTGGTGGGCGTGGCCAGTTAGCCGTCCTGGTGGGAGGGAACAGTGACTCCGATCCGGGGTCAGGGAGCGAGGGGTACAGCGCGTACTCGTCCTCTCAGGCCCCGAGGGAGCACCTCCTGGAGACAACCGGGATCAGGGGGCCTGTCCGTCTTCCCCTGGGTCTTGTCCTCATGCTGCACACGCACTGCGCACACAAGCTTGCCTGCCTGTGTCTGCCTGTGTTCTCGATCACGACTGGGTATCATTTTGTTCTCAAGGCAAAAATAATTAGCAGCCTCTACGTGATGATGATTACAGTGGGTTCTGCGATATGCTCCCTCGGGTTCACAAACACCATAGCCGCCTTCCTGGGAAGGCAAATGGCAGGGAAGATTTGGCTTTAAAGCACATGGATTTATAGGCCACCAGAAAGCTATCTTTATTATTGACAATATATAAACATTGAGGTGACCCCACATCGTGCAGCCCTTTGCTCTCAAGTGGGCCAAAAGCAGGAGGAGGCGGCAGCGTGGTTTTGAAGCAGCTGGAACCCTCCAGTGGTGCTCTGCAGCCTCATCTCACACGCTCTGTCACAATGGGCTTCGTCCTAGCTGGCCGAAGCTGTGTCACCTATCAGGACTGAGAGCTTTGGCCTTAGAGAACATTTGTAATGGATTGCTTATTGACCAGAATGTCAAAAGTGATCTATCTTTCCTCTTCTGCCTGCCCAAAGGAAATCCCTGGAGAGGGTGAACTCAGAACTGGGGAGGATGGTGGGAAATTCCAGAGCCGACTTTGGGATTTGCGTTCGAGGAACTAATTTCTGTCCCACCAATAGAAAACAAAGCTAACTCAAAGGGAATAGAAATTGCTGTTGCAAAAAAACATTATTTTTTGCAAGTTGTACCTCCAGAGTTGAATTCAGCCTAACCAAAACTCAACCGAGGAACTGCTAAGTATTTTTGAAACTCACATATGCTGTCTGTTCGGTATTGTGAAGACCAGCTGGGTTAAGAAATGTGGTGTTTACTTGGATTGGATAGTTTCTTTATCAACACTGGAATTGAACCTCAGCAGAGACTCCAGCTCCCATCATGTGTGCTCCGTGGATCGAATGTACATTCCAGGGCTTAAACCACAGGGCTGCTGGTTGGCAGATTTTTCTACATTGGGCCTGAAAATAGATTTGTCCAGAATGACCCAGTGTATATCTTTGACCTACAGTGAAGGACAGAAATAATACCTATCCTAGATGAATGATGCTGTTAAATTCAGTGTCTTCTCTGGGAACAGCTCAGTAGCCAAGGTAGACCAGCAGGGTTATTAAGATTTGTGCCTCCCCAGGCTCTCTAATAGGTTGGCACCTCTGGCTTGCATCTGCTAACTCATTTTTACAGAATGAGAACAAATAACCAGGCAGTGATACTGCTCAGACTTCCTACATACTGAGCCTAAAGGTGCCAGCAGAGACCACCTCAAGCCAGGTGGGCTGTCTGTGGCCCAGCTGTCAGTGCAGATCATTTGCCTCAACCCGAGGTCACTCTTTGGGCCAGCCAGGCAGGTTGTATTGTGGTTCTTTACTCCAGGCTGCCTTCAGGGTCACTGGAACATGCATGCGTCAGGGTCAGAACAGGTCAAATCACCAGTGATGTGACAAGTCAGCACCTTTGCTGCAGTGAAACCCTGTACTGAAAAGGCACCATTTCTATTAATTATCTGTTGACCTCAAAGAGGCATGATGTCCATCTCGTATGGTGGACAGCTAATAATAAAGAGAACAAAGGTGGGCCCCTCATGGGCGGGTCAGACTCCGGGTAACAAATCTCACTTCACTTTGCTGCTCTGTGTGTTCTCCCCGACGTGAAGCTGTTCTGTACAGGATTCGTATCAAGACCATTAGTCACTGAACTGTAGGAGTGGAAGGAAACAATCCTCCCTTTAATACCAGGATGGCCGCTAAGCAGATAAGAATGGACAGTTGTGGCTAACTGCTATGACGAAGAAGGCTTTTGAGCGTGAGGCACATCAAAGCCAGAATCCTAGACACCCTGCAAGGTTAGCTGTCCCACCCGGCTCCCCATTTAAAGCCAGAATCCTAGATACCCTTCGAGGTTAGCTGTCCCACCCGGCTCCCCTTTTAAAGCCGGAATCCTAGACACCCTTCGAAGTTAGCTGGCCCACCCGGCTCCCCTTTCTAGCACTGCTGGGACGTCACTCTGCTCCTGCCTGCCAGGTGATGATGTCCATCATCTGTAGGGCAGGTATCCAATGTGGAGGCTCTGTAAAGTCTGCTTCCTGCCCCTTCTGCTTCTCAGTCTTCCCACTTCTGCCATTCAGCCCCTGTAGGAGAGCCATTAAAGAAGCTATTCAGTTTTGCCCTCTGCCAGTCTGCTCTTCCTTTTCACACAATTTTCAGTTCCTTAGAGGGTGTGGTTTCCACACCCTTTACCATCCTGGTTATCCCATGCAAGAGTCCAGAGGTTCACAAGTGCTATCGTAAAATTTCACAGCCCCATGTGGCTGACACAGGCCGCCCTTGACCTGGGCATCCCAATGCGTCACAGTTCCATGAGCCCACCATCAGTTTCTTCATACTAAGCATGTGGTCAACTAAAGTGTTCAGGTTTTTTTTACATGAACTACATTTAAACCTCATAGCCCCAATCCTATTCTTATGTAATCGATTGCTTCACCCACAGTGCAGAATTTTATATTTATTTCTGCTAAAAATTGTGTTTTCTTGGTTCTAACCCAGTGTTTCTCAGTAGGGTTGCTCTGGCAATCTGGGAAGACTCTTCCCTCATTGGGGTTTTCCTGTGCACTGCCAGATATTAATGCCACTGGTCCCCTTCCCCTAAATGCCAGTGGCCACCTCCAATCATTGGGATTACCAAAAATGCCACAGACACAAACAGTCCCTGGCTGGAGAGCCATCTCTGTCCATCTTTCTAACCAGTGAGGCCTGGCTTCCATCAGAACTCTCCCTAGAAGTCTGTGGCTCCAGGGCCTTTCTGTGTCTGTGAGGGGCAACCCTGGCCCTGGACACAAGGCCCAAGGACGGGTAAGCTCGGTGCCTTCCCATGAAGCAGTTGTCCAGCATCCGTGTTATTGTTATTTCCAAGCTCGTATGAACTCTTACTGGAAATATCTTTGTCCAAGTCACTGATGAAACGTCGAGTGAAAAAGGCCGAGTACAGAGCGCATGGAGGGCTGCCAGGCATCCCCCCGGGCCACCAGCTCAGAAGGCAGAGTGCCCACTGCCGTGGTGTCGCTCATAATTTTCATGCGAGGTTCAATGTTGCTTCAGGGAAGCTGGTTACAACAAAAGCTCATTAAAGCAGCATCTTTTGCTTCACTGTTTAGTTGAGTCTAATATTCTTAAGAGAAGAGGGGACAAAAGGCTTCCAGCCACAGATGGGTAGTGACTTTCTACTGGAATACTGATGCTCTTCATTTCAAATAGAAGGAAGAAAAAAGCTGGCAAAAGCCGGTGCTTAGAGGCTGAATGTCACCCTTCCTCTGATCGCGTCTCTAGTTTTCTCCAGCCGCTCCTTCGAGACTGACTGGTATTATCAGTCTGCTAAGCTTCAGTCAGTTGGGTTGGTTTTGCTCAGCTGCTCGTAGCCAGGCCTACTTTGGGTCATCAGGACCGTTACGGAAGAGCATCCGTCCCAAAAGCTAATCCATTTCTTGGTGGTCACTATTATGTTGATGAAACAAAACTAAGCATATTTGAACATCACAGTGGGTCAGTTTGATTGATGTGTATGCGGGTCACTGCAAAAGTGCAGATACAGGGAAAGTCTGCGTACCACCATCACTTCATGACTCATCCCAGCAGACTCATGTTAAGTACTGCCCTGTAACTGAGTGAGTGGTGCTGAATTCCAGGTACCGTTTGCATGCTGAGTGAGACCTCCAGGGGATGATTTGCATAATCTATCCCTGGCAGAACAAATCTGTTGTATGCTTATTTGAACCATTTATTTGAAATGACTGGCAAGGAAAGGCATATGAAGCTTCAAGTTAAGGAAGAGGAGGGGGTGAAGATCAGAAGAGAGAGAGAGGAAAAATAAAAAGCCTTTCAGGAGCCTTGAATCTTGAGCTGACAGAGTATCCCAAAAGAAAAAGAGACCTTTTGAAATTCTGAATTCACTGGAAACTGGAGCTTTTTATCACCAGGAAGAATTCTCATTCAATACAAAACTGGTGCCCACTTTTAAACATTTGGAAAGGTGCCTGCACTGGGTCTGGCTTATCAGGGTGTGGACTGATTCGTAACAGGAAACCCTTTAGGATGAGTGTAGGAATGCTTCACTGTGGTTCATATACATACATACTCCTGTAGACTTGTGTGTAAGATAAAATGTGTGCCTATTAAAACATCCTGGAACTAACAGTTTTTGCAGAATGACTAATCATACCCGAATTAATTTTATGTGTATATATTTGCATACCAGATTGTCTTAAAATGAGCTGCCCTGTCACCAAATCATCAAGGCCCAAGCACACCCTCTCATTCCACTGGGCACACAGACAGGAGGCCAGGCTACTGGAATTACTGTGTCACTAGCAGCGACTTCTTCTAAAAGCCACAGAGCCGTAGTGATTTAGGAGAGACACAAGGAGAATCAGATCTGAAAAACGACTCATATGGTGTAACCACTAAGATAGCCTGACTCGTGTGCCCTTGCATGTGACAGACAGACAGCTTCCGAGCGACGTGGCCTTGGCAGCCATGTTCGCCGTGCCGACCCGCTGTTCCTCTGCTCTGTGCGTGATCTTCTGTTCTCACCTTCATTCCAGCCTCATGTGACGTAATCCAACACCCTCATCCTCATCTCTCACAAAAGCCCCTCAGTCGAGTGGACTCTTACTCAGTGCTGCCTGCCCTGTCTGCCCTCTGTCGCCGGCACCTTTCCTATCCTTTCTCCATGTGAATATCAGGCAGTGGGGCAGATGTGCCCCTTGATAAAAAGAGCAATGCAGGGGCAGTGCTGTTGACCCCAATATGAAAGCAGAGAAACTCAGCAGAGTAGATTCCCAAGGGCCAGGTTAATTTTTTTTTGAATCTAGAGGTGGGTAGGAAAACACCCAAACTCCTTTGTCCTGAGCTGGCTCACTCCGTGAAGATGGGGCATGCTTGAGGCTGGTGCCATCTGGGCTTTCCTCTGCCCTTAAGAACCGAGTTGAGCTCCCCCTCAGCACGTTGGTACCCCAAAGCTTCCTGAGTGATCATCTAGGGACTCCACACTTTCCATTCCTAATGGCCCTCTCTGCTCCTTTCTTTTTCCTCTGTTTTAGATAAAAATTGGATTTTTAATGGATGCATGCAAAGAGTTATAAAATGAATGAGTACAAAGTGCTACTAGTATATTTGTGATAAGATGTCTAATGAAATCCCAAGGAGGAAATCTATCCTCTAACTGTCTAGAGTGTGTGGTTAGAACTAGTTAGTTATCACCAAATATTACAAGGAACGTTCAAGATGTTTTGGACTAGGAGCAGTCTAACATGTCTGCCGGTATCCATATATATATGTCTACCAAGATTAGGAGAACCTTTACCTTTAATTATACATCTTGATGTGCATAAGGGGGAAAAGCTAAACATAAGCTAAATGCTAAACTAAATTGGGTGAGAAACAAACCATTGGAAGTGGGCCTCGGAAAACGTTCTGAATTTAAACAAGCTGCATGTGCACGGGATGCAGCGGGGTGCGTCGGTTCCCCGCGGCAGCACGTCGTGAGTTTCACTGCTCTCTCGTTGTGTTTTCTGTCTTGTCCTCTCCAGGCCTCGTGGACTCGACCAGAGAAGCAAGAGGTATAGCTTACCCGCCTACTAGCCAGCCTTTAGTTTTGAAAGCATTACAGTCTAACTCACCATTGCAGTTTGATAACCAGGCATGCTAAACCGCTTGGTCATTTAGTTAAAGACTGGGTCCGTAGTGGTAGACGTTACTTAGCAGTAGGGTGAGCAAGCAAGCTGTGCTGGGAATGGGTGGGTGCATCCTTCCTATTTCCTAAAACCAGAGTAAAAATCACATCCAGGTGATTATACCAATAGAAATAAATCCTGCCAATTCCCAGGCCAGGCATTTTAAAATGACAAAATTTTTTGACTCTCACCTGGTTGATGTGGTTTGGATCATGAAGTCACAGAGTCGTGGTCTAAAAACCCACCCAGTGCCTTCCTTTCCAGCTCAACTCATCTTATTGCTTGCTTATTTTATCATGGTTGGTCTTGGGAAATCATTATATCACATTTAATCTCAAAGCAGTGAAATGGCATCTCTCGCTGGTTTTCCCAAATTGCTGAACACATCTGTGTTACCTTCAGAGAGCTTAGATATTGGAATGATTTGGTATAAACAGTGTTATGTTTTTTAAAAGTCAGTAGCACTTAGCCTTTGAAATTTCTCTGACTGCTGGCTTCAGTTTGGGTAATGTGGAGTTGGTCTGAAAACTGAAGCTAAATATTCATCTTTAGAGTTTAACTGTTAAACCCTCAAGCCCCCACTCATGATCAGACTATCGTATTTTACCTGCAGTATATGGTTAAGTGGAAGATAGTAAAATCATCTTTAGGTGAGGTTCAAAGATCCAATCTAGAAATACTTTTTCAAGAAAACATAGCTTTTATCTCTTCTCCAGATGGAACTTTGATACTGTAATACTCTGAACATGGACTATGGCAATCCTGTAGACTGTACGTTAATTAGGTATATCTACCCTTTAGTCTTTCAGAAGTGACAATTATTCAAAACACATAACTCGTGTTCAGGCTGTGGATATAAATATTCCACACTGCTTAATATTTAGAAGTTGACTGCCTGTCCCCAAACACCGATCTTAGTTTCTGCGCATGAACACACTATGCGGGCATCTCTAGCTCATGATAAGGCCCCAGGAATCATGCCTTCCTCCACGCCATAGGGACGGGAGCTGAGTGCCCAGCCTCACTGAAGTGCTGCCTCTCATCGCTTAGTGCCACACAGGATGGGTGTTGGATTGCCCTGAAGTCGCGGGCCCACTGGGCTTGGGGAGGGGACAAATAGGGGCTAATTATCAGCCACTCCTGGGCAGCCGTGGATCTCATTCTGCCTGTCCATCTTGCCCATGCCATTCTGACTTAGACCTGGCCAGAGGAGGAGAGGAGATTTATCATGAGCATTAAGGAGATGTGAAGAGAATTCTTACTATAAGTGAAAGTAATAGGTTTACCCCCAGTAAAGCAGATGCCTCACCCCATTTCCAGAAGTGTCCTTATCTTGAGTATCTGACTCTGGACATAATTGACTTCTGAGTGAGTGCCACCGTGGGGCTCAGAAGTTGCATTCCCTTCTGCTTGTCTCATTCAGAGATGAAGACTGTAAGTCCAGATAAACGCAAAGGAAGGCCGGGTTATGGCCAGTTCCACGCTGTGATCTCGAAAAAGCTCCAGTCTTCCTACCCGGAAGAAGGGACCCAAGGTGTTTTGATGAGAAGAATGTAACCATTGCCCTCCGCATGTCTTCTTGCCCACAGTGACCTTCCCATTCTTGCCAGGGCTCATCTGCCTCCTCTGTGAGGCTGGGCCATCAGCTCCCTCGTGGCCAGGGGGGCTCGCAGGGGGCCCTTCCTGCCTTTGCCCTGGCGCCCGAGTAAAGCATCTCAGAGGGAGACGGTTTATCTGCGCCCTCCCGAGAGAGACCTGGGCCCCTGGCACGTCTTCCTGTCGTCAGTCCCACTGCGAACCAGTAAATCAAGGGCTCTCTGAGGAGGGCTGCCTACCGGTCTGTTGACATCATCAAGTGAGAGAAGTTTACACATGGAGAAACAAGAAAGAGACTAGGAAGAAGGAAGAAGAAAAGTGTGCTGTCCATCAGCCATCTCCCAGGCCTCTCTGCAGCCATCTTCTAGATTGTTCTGTGTGAAGACTGCCTCTTGTCTGTAACATGCCTGCTCTTGCCTCCACGGCTGAGCATCTCTCCCATCAGGGAAGTGTTCTCTTGATCCTGAAGATGCCGGTCAGTTTTCAGCGTGTGTGCGTGGTGGCCCCAGGACGCATCCTGGCTGTGTGATGAAGACTCACAGTTCAGTCGCTGTCAGCTAAATCTGTGTCTCTCCACAATAACCAGAAAGGCTGGGGGTGGACCTCGAGTCCCTTCTGCCTTTGTCCTGCTGGATGTGGGAATACGAGTGACCAGCAGGCGAGGTCAGCCCTTTAGAGACCCTTGCAGGATGGCTTTGTGCTCTCGACGCTACTAGTTCAGAGGGGTAAAGGTTTTTGTATGGCACAGGAAAGTCACCATGGGGATGTTCTAGCCAACAGCTGACAGCCCACAGAAGGGGTTCCGGGACCCAGTGTCTTCAACAAACTGGATGTCCCAGGCTTCCTAGCCAAGTGCCCCACACCTGGCTGTGGTCATCTCTCACTAATGGAGCGGCCTCTCATCCAGTCTGCCTCACAGCTTTACAGGTCAGATGGGCACTGAGAGCCACAGGCATTTGGGCACCCCTCAGGAGCGGGCAGTGGCCCCAGCAGTAGGCGGTGAGAATTCGGGCCTGTTCTCGCTTCCAGGCGTGCAGTGGGGTGAGGCTTGGATGGCCGCAGTGGTGTTAAAGGGACCTGCGGTGGTCCGTCTGCAGAGTCGGCTCCACACGGCCAGCAGGCCGTGCTTTTGAGCTCCCGAGCCAGCTGCTGCAGGTCAGGCTTCCAGCCCAGCACTCAGAAGAACCTGAAGCCAGGTGCTCATTCATTCTCCAGAGTACCAACCCCATGGGGTGACAGATGCCATGTGCAGGGCGCCCACTGTCCATCCCTCCAGAAGGTCGCATGCTGGAGAGAAGTCGCCCTCCTCAGATGAGCAGCGTTCTTAAGGGTCTGAACTTGGGCCACATGCCCAGACTTTCCTGGGCCAGCAGCCATTTAGAGTGTCCCCGGGGGAAACCCCCAGGGAATATTCCAGGGCCCATTTCCCACGGATCATGTGCTTATTCCCTTTTCGACCAATCACTGTAATTCCAGGGACTCAGGGAGCCAGTTACAGTATCAAAGGCCCTAAAGTGGTGGTGACTCTGGTATGAAGGGCCCCAGCCTGCCCGGGGCTCCCTGTACTGCACCCCTGCA